>JAJOZX010000017.1:595000-930000 GCA_023014485.1 Bathynomus jamesi | reverse complement strand
TAGAGGGATGGACATCGATCTTAGACAGTCTTACTGTTTGGCAAATATTACATGCAGTCACTCGTGGATTCACTGCAGCCATTCTTTTAATCCGTCTAGCTGTAATCCATACGTAGGTAAAGTTTTGATTGTTCCAAAGGCTTTCCATTTTTTATAATTGCAGCAACCGTCGTAAATGGAATTCGAAGTTCTTCTCCTAACTTCTTACAACTCTTTCCAGACTCGTGTGCAGCAATACCAGATCTCTTAAAATCAAGATCTGTAGACAGCTCTACTACGACACCAAATTATTACTAATGGCTGGTACAGTCATCCTTCTTTCATGAAGATTCGCAGCGAAAATTCTAGAATTCAGAATTGCCAACAATCTCTAGTTAATAAACAGCAAGCCACTGATAAAATTTTTAAATTCTTCAAGCCTAAGGTGGACACACAAAGTATTAAATAATTTTATAAATAAATGTACGAAAACTTTTGCATTGTGACATTTTTTTTTATTTTTCTCAGATTCTTTGATGTTTTACATTATATGTTGCAGTTAAACTAAGTTTTATATTTGTTAAAATTTTCCAAACGATCGTTAAACTTTTCATAACTATCCTGTGCAAAGTATGTATGGTACAAAAGATAAGAACAAATATAACTGAAATATTTCTCTGTACAAATACTTATTAACACCACTATATATATATATATATATATATATATATATATATATATATATGTAATGCCGATTTATATAAATAACCATATGCTATGTTATGTTGTTGTTATGTCATGTTAGTTTAGGTTATATTTATTATTATAGATATATAAATCGGCATTATATGCACACACACACACACACACACACACACACACACACACACACACACACATATATATATATATATATATATATATATATATATATATGATGCAAACTCACAAGAAAAAAGAAAAATGATTCCAAGGCCTTTCGTGTATTCAGAAGTACACCTCGTCAGGTAATCACGAAAGGCCTTGGAATCATTTTTCTTTTTCCTTTTGGGTTTGCATCATTCATTCATTTCACGTGTTTAATTGTGAAATACACAAAATAAGATAGCAGTAACCAGAACAAAGAGAATAACTGGTCAGATACTGAGAACCTTTAACCGAAGGGATAGGAATATAATGATTCCTCTATTGAAAACACTGATCATACCCAAGTTGGAATACTGCTCGGTCCTAACAACCCCATATAAAAAAGAAGACATTAGTCAGCTGGAAGGGATTTAGAGAAGCTTCACAGCCAAGATCAATTGGTGCAAAGAACTAAATTACTGGGAAAGGTTACGTGAATTAAACCTATATTCACCGGAAAGAAGAAGAGAGAGATACACCATTATTTAAACTTGGAAAATAATGGAGAAACTAGCTCCTAATCTTACTCTGAACTCTATAACCCCCTAAACAACAGCGGAAAGTAGAAAAGGAAGACTTTGTCGTGTTCCCAAATTAAAGGCTAGACAGAGAATATCCTCAACCCTGACGGAAAATAGTTTTGTTGTGAGAGGACCAAGACTGTTTAACCAGCTACCCAAGGAACTGAGGAACACGAGTGGTGTTGCGGTGGACATCTTCAAAAAAAGATAAGACGCCTGGCTCAGAACAATCCCAGGTGAGCCGGACGTACTTGGCTATGTGAGGTGGAGAGTACAAGAAATCAACTCTCTACTTCACCAGCATGACCTTCGTGAAATGAAGAATCATCGCACGGAACATTTGAAAGGTATATACTGTGTATATATATATATACTTGGGAGTTTTACATAAAAATATTTCATGTAGTTACTGCATTTATAATTCTCCATTTGAACCCAAACTAACTTTTAATTAAGAAGACGGATGATCGAATGAACTGACTTCAGAAGTTATCAGAATTCAAGGAAAGTCTTTCAAAAATGAAAATTTTGTTTCCAGTTCCAAACATTCTCTTGGATTCGTTATTTATTATTTGCGAGTTCACAACTCCTCTTCATAGACAAAAAAAAAAAAAAAAAATTGCTAAAACAATAACTGGACACGAAGTTCGCGAAATCCTACAACAATGAATGTATTTTGAGGAGTGGACCATCTTTCTCAAGAGCTTCTCAAGCATGAAGTGATCGCATAGAAAGAGAATGAAGAGAGAATGAAGCTCTGTGAAGGGAAGTGCGAGAGAAAGATCTACATACAGTATATGTCATTCATCACTCAATGATACAATGACAAATAATTTCACTCAGTTCACAAACGGAACTCCGATACGGCTCGCCATTATAATAGAACCAACACTTACACCCTTTCTCTAAATATATATATATATATATATATATATATATATATATATATATATATATATATATATATATATATATATATATATATATATACACAATGATACGATGCGTTTTTTCAGGTTTGTTTGTTTTTTAAGTGTTGGTCAAAAGTATTTTTAAATTTTTTTAAAATAGAAACCTAAAAGTGACCAAATAATCTAAAAAAAACTTCTTTTGACATATCTTAGGATCATATTAACTCTTACTGTTGATGACACAGGGTGTCCAAGAAATAATGGTGTAAAAAATAATTGGTTACTGTTCTTATTAATCAATATGTAATGGATTTAGAGTTCTTGGAAGGAAGTGTAATTAAGGCTCTATCACGAACACGAGAAAATTCAGCACCAGGGCCAGACACATGAGAGTGCCACGTTTCTGAAGAAATGTAAAGAGAGTATTGCCAATCCTCTATACTTACTATGGAGAAAATCACTCGATGCAGGACAAATTCCACTTCCATTAAAGAACGCGAACATTGCCCCGTTATTTAAAGGAGGTAGCAGAGCAATGACTAAGGATTATCATTTTCAGGACAATTCCGAGTGATATTTTGTATGGTTAGGCTGTTTAATTTTTTTTTTATATTCTGAAATTAGATTATATTGTGCTAAGGCAGTGGTTCCCAAACCGTGCGCCGCGAGATGTAATTAGGTGCGCCGCGAAAGAGCAAGATTATATTTCAAAATGTGAAAAATACAAACTGAAATTCTGTATTTTTAATTATCTATATTTCTACTTTATGCTATGCTAATATGTATAAATACCTCTTTTGAATAAATTTTCGAATTTATGTACAAAGTGCGCCAAAATATTTTTACTTGTTCTAAAGTGCGCCGTGAGTAAAAAAAGTTTGGGAACCACTGCTAAGGAGTGTTTTTTTCTTAACATTTTATTTTGGGTATTAAAAAGGAAAATTTTTTTACGTTCGCGTGTTTGCATAGAAAATATTACAAAATTGTTTCATGATGTACTGCAGTTAGGTTAGGAGTATTTTTTATAGAGGCTCGCTTACAAACAAAGCGAACACTTCATTATGCAATGATTTGTTTTGATTTTTGTTTACGTAGTAGGTGGCGCTGTAAGTTTTGGGTTCATAATGTCTGTTCTTATTTAGAATAACGATGTAAATTTGTAGTTTCACTTGAAAACGATAAATTACTGGAATTCTTGTGATTTACAAACCATACTGGGTTTTGTGTTGAAGGAGAGAGTTGTCTCTCAGATGTAATGTGAATTACGAGTTTTCTTACTATGAAATTTAACCGTTTCAGGTTGGAATTAATGTATTAAATTAATTTTCGGTATTAATATTTAAATTTTTTCGTTTAATGGCTGTTTTGGAAAATTGTTTTATTTTTTAAACTTCATTTGGGTTTACTCGTGCAATTGAAACTTTAACTTGAGTGTTAGCCGGAGATGGAGCCTTTTAGTTTGCCAATAGCGCTGCGGTAATCTATGTGTGCCCCCCCACCAAAGTGTAAGAGGGTTCATGATTATCGGGAATTGATGACATGAAGTTTCTGGGTTTCATTTTTGTCTTTTGTATTTAAATGTATTGGTGTAATTTCTGAAAGTAGTTTGGATAATAATATTTTGTTAAATTATAATAACGGTTACTATGTAGGAGCGCTTTTATATTTCTACTATACAGTATTGTTTCGTTGCGTTTCATGATTTTTTTTTATCTTCTCCGATGCACCTGCCATAAGTGACCTTATTGGTAGCTCGGGCGTGATTAAATTTTTGTGAATTCTGTAAAATTTGTAATAGTTTTCCGTGAATTTAGCCAGATCAAATTATAGTTATTGTTTCGAAGTGAAGTGTCAAGAAAATTTGGTAAATTAAATATGAAGTGATAATCAGTAGCAGTACAAACGTTTCGAATAATTTCTTTTCCAAATTTTGAGAGGATCGATTTGGGAACAACTAAGTTGGATCCGGATTCCATCCATTGAGTTTAGTTGACCCGATTTAGGTGATCGATCACCGATGAGAAGAGAAGAGAAATGAGAAAAGTGAGAGAAGAGAAACCGAATGTGCAGGGACTTGACGCAGGAGAGTTTTGGAAGAGAAGAGAAGTGAGAAGAGTGAGAGAAGAGAAACCGAATGCGCAGGGACTTGGCGTAGGACAGTTTCGGTCGAAGTGGTCTACTGGTATTTTTCGGGCAGTCGCTGGTCACGCTGCTCGATGCTTCGCTAAATATGTTTTAGTATTCGGTAGGCAAACCACGAGAGTTTGAACGAGTGTCTAAGGCTTTACTGTCCATACAGACATACAGTAGGTTCGTTGTGAAACCGCCTACGGCGAAGTGATCGTTTGATTATTGCCAGTAAGAGAGTTCCTCAGCTGGACGAGGAAGAGCAGCGTTCACCGACAAAAGTTGAGATGAGAGAGGAGAGTTTCTTCGTCGACTTCTAGAATTGAAAATTTCGTCCAACTCCGGTGCGTGGCTCCACTTTCAGTATATTTCCACCCCCTCATCCTCTTAGAATTGGACGTCTCTCTTGTTTTTTTTTCGCCATTGGAGAGAGAGCGGAACCAACCTCAAGCGTGCTGACCTGTTGCATGATGATGCAACCCCTTTCATTCTAGCGAAGTGAGCAGGAGAGCTGCGGTTGAAAATTTAAGAAGTCCGTTGTCAACTGTGCGGATTGTGATCTAAACAACGTCCAGCAATTAATGTACTGATTATTATGTAATGAAATTATAAGTGAAAGGGTGCGATTATTGCCCATATTTGTTTTGTATTTCGTGAAATAGTATGTGCTCTCTGGTCAGTATTTTACATAAACGTTTTCTTGCTTCTTTCTATGTTGCCTTGATAGTAACTATGTAACTGTATAAATATTTGTTTCGAATGTAAAACGATCTTTGATGAGGAATCGCTGGAATAGATTGTGAACTTAAAATTTGTGTAACCATTGTTCAGAAAATTAGCCGTTATTTTTCACGTAACAGATGCGTTACAGGTTGTAAATTGATTAATTATTAGTGTGACATGTTATTTTTATGCAAATGTTGTGAAAATTATAGTTTTTTTCGATTTTTATAAAGTGATACAAAATATCTGTGTGAACTTCGTCATTCTAATGATTTCTTCTCTATTCAACTTTGAATTTGTTAAAGAAAAAAAATGCAAAGTAAATAACTTTGTTGAATAAATAAATAAATTTGTTAAACGTTATTAATAAGTTTTCCTAGTGTAAAACTTATTTTCAAGGGGGTGATGCGAGTGTAGTAATGTCTAATTAAGATTTAAAATGTTTTGGTTATAAGAAATTAATAATGTTTGTTTAATAAAGATAATAATATTTAATAAGAAATGTAATTACGTTAAATAATGGTTTGTTTATAAAATACTAGTTGGCAACACTAAAAAGCTGCCCAAGCGGAAAAATGCCCAAGAGCTCCAGTTATCGGACGGCCTTGGGCTTAATAAGGTTTTTTGGTATTAAGATGTTTTTGTGAATTTAGAATATTATTTCGTGTCTCTCTCCGACTAAAATGTTAACGTTAATTCCCCCCTCGCATTACCCCGTTTATCTAAAGGTGTTTCGGTATAAATAAAAGTCAGTAAAGTGTTAATGAAGTGTATAATTAACCCCCCCCGTCTTCATATTATAATGGCGCCCAAGGCGAGTGCAAAAGGAATGATGAAAGATAAAGATAAATTGAATAATGAAAGAGAAAATAGTATAAAAACGCAAATAAGAAAGGTTTTAAAGTTTAAACACTATATATGGGAACATTGTTTGGATGTCAAAAACAATGATGTAATATATACTGGTTTTGCTAAAGCCTTCGATAAATGTGATAATGGAACTATAACAGGGAAAGTTAAGAATTTAGGAATTACTGGAAAGCTGGGAAGATGGATATTTAGTTTCCTGACAAAATTAACACAAAGAGTAATAGAGTCAAATCTGAAGTCTTAGAAGTTCGTGAGCTCTGTCCCACAATGTACAGTATTATCTCCCTTGTTGTTTATAATAATGCTTGCAGACATTGATACAGATATTAATCACAGTATCGTATCGTGTTTCGAGAATGACACAAAGATATGCAAAGAAATATCAAATGAAGGTAGCATAGAAAAATTACAAAATGATATTGAAACATTGTTCAGGTGGGCAAAAGACGCCAATATGAAGTTCAACGAAAAAAAACTTATAAGATATGGTAATAACAAGGAGCTATAGAATAAAGGGTACAAAACGCTACAAGACAAACAGATAACACCAAACCCACATGTCAGGGATCTTGCAAGAATAGTGTTGTCATCGGATGCAGAATTTAGAGAACAATATAACATTAAAATTATAACAGCTAGAAAAGTAATCGGAATTATCTGGAGTAGCTTCCACAGCAGAGAAGCAAATATCATGTTAAACTTATGGAAGAGTCTAGTCCTACCGATAAATGAGCATTACTCAGTACTCATAAACCCATACAGAAAACGAAACATTGCAAATGGAGAATAGAGGCCATACAGGGGACTTTTACTTCTAAGATAGAGGACATGAAAGATGAAGACTACTAGTTTCCACTACAACCCCTGAAACTCTACTCCCTTCAAAGACGCGAGCGGTACACAGTAATATACAAAGGGATGCGGGCTACTACATATTAAGTGTTACGCCAAACTGAAAGACTGAGCCACGCCTAGTATGACGTAACATCCATGGGACCGAAGGTTGAGTTTTTGTAAGCTGTGACTTTATTATTTTCTTGAAAAAAATATATTTTTTCTATCCTTAATTTGCATTTTGTATTCTTTTTATTTTTTCATTTAATTGCCAAAATTTAATATTTGTCAATTGTAGTTGATTGGCATATAAAATTAAATACATTTTAATTAAAACGAATCAATAAATCAGTAATAAACAAAAATAGACAAACAAGACATTATTTTTCATTGCTGGACGATATTAAATAGTGAAAATGACTCGCTGGTACAATAATGTGATACAATAATTATATTCTAACTCCTGAAGTGATACGCGAGGAAAAAGTTTGAGAACCACTAATGTATACAATATATATGGTTGTTTACATTTCCGAACTCTCCATGTCTAGGACATTTACACAAGATGACTATCATTTGACGTTACAACATGTATTCGACGCTCGAACTCCATTAGAGCATTAACAAGATGCTCTCGTCGAGTAGATCCAGTAACTTCTGTTTCTTTGACGAAGTTCTGCCTATCCACCACGGCCTATCCAGCGACGAAGAAAGGTTGCGTCTAGAAAGTTGCGAACAGCAATAGCATAGTTGAGAGGAAAGATTACACTCATCACCATTAACTCAAGTAGTTTTTAGCTGAAGAAGAAAAAAGTGTCTGCATTATATTAAGATAATTCGCTCCAGTAACGGTACAATCGTCAAGGAAAAATAAAATGATCATGCCGTTATGTGACATTGCACACCAAATGTTAATTTTTGGTGAACTTTGTTCATATTCATGTTTCAGCGATACATAGGCTACCTCGATCATCCGACTTAACTCTTAGATTTTTATCAATGAAGTTATGTTAAAACACTTGTGTATCATGACAAACCCAGACGTCTGGCAGGCAGAACTCCGTCAAAATGTCGGAAGTTATTGGATATCCATTCTACAAGAGAGTGTTGCTAATCCTCTAATGAAGTTTGAGCGTCGAATACACAATGTAGTAACGGATGATGGTCATCATGTGGAAGTGTTTTAAATTTCAATTATTTGGATATAAAAACAACCATATATATTATACAGATATTAATTAATAATAAGAAAAACATGACTAATTATTTTGAAGCATTGTTTCTCGAACACCCTGTACTTTAATTATCTCGTACTACTAAAACAAATTGGTACTTTGCTAATAGTAAAATGCTGAACATAGTCATTACTGGTGCATATTGCGTGTATGTACTGTACTGTACAATGTACAATTAAGTTCCTTACAGTCATTTTTCAATTGCACAACAATGCGTACTTCAATATAACCTATCGTGGTATGCTTGGGATTTTGAATATGGCATACTTCCCTTCCCGTGCTTGCTACTAACTGTTTAAAAAAAAAAAAAGAGTTGAAAATAGTCTATTAGATATCCTCAAAGGCAATATTTCTCAACCTGGACTCGCGGAAAGTGCTCAGTAGGATTCCGTTACAAAGAGAGAGAGTTACAAGGAGTTACAAGGAAAAGAAGTACCTCAAAAGGCCTTGCGGCCCATACCGAGGAGGTACCAATGGCAACAGTGCCAGGGAAAATTTTCTACACACTTAAATAGTGTGCAGGATTTGGTCTAACCTTTTCTTGAAATTATCCACAGAGGAACTGTTCACAATTTCTGAAGGTAACCTGTTCCACGTGTCACAGATCTTATTGGTAAAGTAATTCCCACACACACTAGTCCTAAACCGTTTCAAATCCAACTTCCAACCATTGTTACGAGTTGGGTTATCATTTAAACCAAACATGCTTCTAAAATCGACATCTTTGAACCCACGTCACGTAAGTGTCGATTGTAGCCCATATGCCTAACGGAAGGGATTAACTTTGTGGCATTCTTCAGCCGGTTTTCAATCAACCTACCTACTTCCCCACCATACCCAGCGCGCCACTTTGGCCATTAGCCGGTGGTGAGGTACCTTATCAAAGGCTTTCTCATCAATTGCCCTACTCTTATCATACTCACTCAACATGACGTGGAAAAACTCGAGCAAGTTAGTGAGACATGACCTATGCCGTCTAAACCCATGTTGGAGAGAGAGAGAGAGAGAGAGAGAGAGAGAGGAGAGAGAGAGAGAGAGAGAGAGAGAGAGAGAGAGTTACAAGGAGTTCCAAGGACAAGAGAAAACCTCAAAGACCTTTCGGCCCACTCAGGGACGTTCCTCTTATTAAACTGGTTGTTTTAACCCATTCTAGAAATAATAGAAAACTAGATAGAAAAGCATAAGGCTCTCTCCCCACCCTCAGCATCCTCTCCACCAGAGGCGGGTATGGAAAAAGGTTGAAAAAATACTTTGACCCTGAAAAAGTAGCGAAGGAAATTTTACAGGAAAGAGGAGAATATATATGCTAGCTCTACTGTACATTTACGCTATGCACATACAGAGATCGTACACTATAGATAGCACTGCTGTATAAACTAACCAATAATATATACCTACGGTACACGTAAAGCCATCACGTCGGAAAGTGATGAAATGCTTCTACAGGAAAAAGTGGAAATCAGATTTTCCACACCATGCCCTTACCCGTCACGTGCATCCTTACACACAAGAGAAAGAAGAAAAAAAAATCGTGGCGGCAGAAACACAACTCCACCTCAATCTAATCGATTACATGCATTTTTTTAAAGTATTTTTTTTTTTAAATATTTTTTTGTTTGTTATGAAATTATGTGTTTCTGCAAAATATATTTCTACTCTACTGTAATTGGATGCCATGCATTTTTTTTTTTTTGAGAGAGAGAGAGAGAGAGAGAGAGAGAGAGAGAGAGAGAGAGAGAGAGAGAGAGAGAGAGAGAAAACAAACAACAAAGAAATTCGAAACTTATTTTTCCATTGAAAATTACAAAATATGTAAAAGCAGAATAACTATTTTTTTAAGTGAAAATATTGCTACAGTTGAAATTATTTTCTGTTAATTGTAATACCTATAGTTGTTAGTCTATGTCTGTTAATTCTAATACTTATAGCTGTTAGTCTGTGTCTTTCAATGAGATACCTGTGCCTGTTTTGCATCTGTTAATCTTATATTCGGCTGAATGCATTAACAGCCACTCTCATTGCTTTGTTTTAGTTGCAACTAGAGGTGGAAAGAGTACATCAGTCACGAGTATTCTTGTACTCGAGTACGTGTATTTGTTGTACTCGTATTCGAGGTAATCTGAAATCGCTGTACTCGTACTCGTACTCGACCAATCAACCTCTCGTGAGTGACCAATTACCACGTGCTACTAATTTGTCTATGCTGTTCGGTAACTATAGCAACCTATAGCTTCCAGAATGGTCTAGAAAGCCTTCAGCAGACTATAAATGCTTGCGCAGGGCATCGCAGAGGTTAGTATTAGTTAGAGATCTGTAGAGATCTGTTAGTATTTGACCGTCATTGTGGAAGGTTGCACATATAATATTTCTACAATTATACATCCGAGGTTTACAAGGTATACGTATTTATATTTTTAGTTTTTATTTATTTTTATAAGAAAGCTGAGTTATTTTGATGGAATATAAAACATCTTACAAAAGATGTTGAATAAAGCATTACGTAATTGACATTACTTATAACTTCATAAGAACATGTGATATATAAGTATATATACTGTATATATTATGTAACAGTAAAGCAAATACATTTTGTTCCTTTCGTGTCCATTTTTTCATTTTCCATTGTAATGTGTTCATATGATCTCATAACAAATAAGCTTTGCTCATGCAAGCACCAGGTAAAGCACTGAAAAACGCTGTACTCGTACTCAAAGTAATCTGAAATCGCTGTAATCGTACTCGCACTCGAGAAAATCTGAAGTCGCTGTAATCGTACTCGTACTCGCTTACTCCAAAAAGTCTGTACTTGTATTCGTACTCGTACTCGCTTACTCCAAAAAGTCTGTACTTGTATTCGTACTCGTACTCCTCCAGTTACAAAATTTTTGTATTCTTTCCACCTCTGCAACTTGCAACCAATGATGAGAGGCGCAATTCGCATGAGTCTGAGGTTGCAAATGGAATTAAAACTTGCACTGCCTCAAACACTAGTTCAAGATACTCACTTTTCTGTGCTATCCACAATGTATACGAGTCTTCTGACGAGAATGACAACTGTAGGGTCTTGTCAGAAGAAAGTTCATTCAATTTATCATGTTGGTTTCCTGTGGTAAAGAGTTCGGGGACTGTTTTGGCGGCTGAAGTGTGTACCGCATCATCATTCAGGGAAGGGGAGTCGCGAATTTTTTTGTCAAAATGGAGTTGCCAACACAAAAAAGGTTGAGAAACACAGCTCTGGGGCCTAGGACTAACATTAATTAATATGAAATCGTTTATACAATTTATACGCGTGATAGATATTTTTCTTTGTTTTTATGACATTTAGTAATTATGATATTTTATAGCTATATACTTATTTATACTTTTGGTTTGAAATACAGGGTCATCGAAAAAGAACTCCGGGGTTTAAAACTTTAATAATTTTTTAAATACAAAACCAAAAGCAGTTTCCTTTGTTAGAAAATTTAATTATAATAGTCTTTTCTCATATTTAAATTTTGGAAGTGCTACACAGTTGTTCAATTTTCAATTTCCAGCAACATGAAATGGTTGGAACAAGTTGGAGCAATTTGGAACAAGTTCTCTTTCATACTCCTTGTATAGTACCTGCCCCTGTTAGTACGATGGCGTCCGTTCAGCAGAAGGCTCACTGAGTGCTTTGGTATGCCGAGTTCAAGTCAATTGTATTCGTTCAACGCCATTTTCGACGTACCTACGGGACAGAAGCGCCTAGTGACAAAACAATTACTCGATGGTTTGCTCAGTTTAAGGAAACAGGAAGTGTTTTAAAGCAGAAATCATCAGGGAGACCACGAACATCCGAAGAGATGTCTATCGCTCGTCGCAGTTTACAACTTGGTATACCTAAAACCACCATCCAAAATGTGCTGCATAAGCGCCTAAGATTACACGCATACAAAATTCAAGTGAGACATGAAATTAAAGTCACTGATCGTCCAGAACGACTCGAATTTGCGTTTCATGTTAAGTAAAATTGATGACGATGAAGGTTACTTAAAACGCGTAATGTTCACGGACGAAGCTACCTTTCACATTAATGGCCACGTCAATCGTCACAATTGCAGAATTTGGGGATCAGAACAACCAAATGAAGTTTTCGAGTACGAATGTGGCACCCCAAAGGTGAACGTGTGGTGTGAATTACTGCATGACCGTATGGTAAGACCTTTCTTTTTTGCGGAGAGAACCATTACTGGAGACCTTTACTCGATCTGTTAGAACAGTTTATTTTTCCCCAAATTGAAGACATTGAAAGACAAAATGGAATTGTTGTTGTTTTCAACAAGACGGTGCCCCACCTCATTTTAGTCTTCAGGTTCGCCATGCGCTAAATGCTAGGTTTCCTAATCGATGGATTGGAAGAGGTGGACCAACAACCTGGTCTCCACGAAGTCCTGATCTGACACCATTGAATTTTTTCATGAGGGGGTATGTGAAAAATATTGTCTATGCCGAGAAAATTCGTGACTTGAGACATCTACGAGAGAGAATCTCTGCAGCTGTAGCAACAATCACACCGGACATACTTCACCGTACCTGGACGGAAATTGACTACCTCTTGAATGTTTGTAGGGGTACAAATGGTGCTCACATCGAGACTTATTTAGGTATAACATTAAAATTTTTAGTTTTTTCACATTTACAAAGGAAACTGTTTTTGGTTTTGTATTTAAAAATTACACTGGGGAACAAATTTTAACTTTTTTTTGTTTCTTGGACGTGAACAGGTCGGTCTTATAGGACTTTTTCCGCTGATTCCGAATATAGCCGTAGAATTTCTCTATCACCCAAGGTTACTGAGAAATTTGTATTTTAATATTTATTCAAAAAGTGTATAGAAGTTAGTAAAAATACTTCATAAAAATTATATTAGTGGCAGATTGGCATTTAAAATATTCTTCTTAAAACTTCTTTGTCACTGATTTTCTCTTGTAGTTTTCATTAGGAGCTTCTCGCATCAATGTCCAGCAGTAATCAGCTAACATTGCCGGATCCCACCTCCCTTGGTAGCGTTTCTCCATAGTAGCTATATCTTGGTGGAACCTTTCTCCATGCTCATCGCTTACGTCGCCGAGGTTTTCAGGGAAGAAATCTAAATGGGAGTGCAAGAAATGGATTTTTAGTGACATATTACATCCCAATAATCTATATGCTTCAATCGTGTCCTGCACTATTTTTTCATAGTTAGAGGCTTTGATGTTCCCTAGAAAATTTGTGACAACATTCTTCATGGCCTCCCATGCCACTTTTTCTTTTCCTCTCAAGGCATCATCAAACTTTTGATCTTTCATGAGCTCTCTGATTTGGGGACCAACAAAGATCCCTTCTTTTATCTTTGCATCGCTAAGTCGTGAAAACTTTTTCTTCAAATATTTGAATACCTCATCTTCCTTGTTCATTGCTTTGACAAAATTTTTCATGATGCCAAGTTTGATGTGAAGTGGCGGTAAGTATATTTTCTTGGGGTCAACTAAGGGTTCATGAGACACACTCTTCAGTCCTGGGATACATTTTTGACGAAGTGGCCAATCCTTTACAAAATAATGCGAATCTCTGGCTCTGCTGTCCCATTCACAAAGGAAGCAGCAGAACTTCGTATAACCGAGCTGCATTCCCAGAAGAAGCGCGACGACTTTTAAATCCCCACATATATACCAACGAAACTGGTCATAATTAATCTGCTGAAGGATGAGTTTCATATTTTCGTAAGATTCCTTCATGTGGACAGCGTGCCCTACAGGAATGGAAGGGTATTTATTTCCATTGTGAAGTAGTACAACCTTGAGGCTTAGCTTCGAAGAGTCAATAAATAAACGCCAATCTTCAGATTTGTGCTCATGACCGAGAGCTAACAGCAGTCCATTTACATTATTACAGTAGCATAAACCACTGACGAGGAGAAATACTGCATCAGATCTTTTTGGCGAGTGCGGAACGCCGATATGCTTGTATCTTTTGCCAGCAAATTCCATTCACGTAACCTGGAGCCCAATAATTCCGCTTTCTTTTTCGGAAGGTCCAAATCTCTCACGAGATCATTCAGCATAACGCGTTATCATACGTGGTTTATTTGATTCAGGTTGCTGAAAGTCTGTATCTTTAGTGTCATCAATTTCCATTGGTTCAACTTCAGACTCTTCATCCAGTGTCCATGACTTTGGGGGAGTTGGAATTGGGTTATCATCGTCATGTAGTACTGGTCTCATGGCAGATGCAAGATTTGGGTATTGAATTTTATGTTTATTTTTGGCAGAGAATCCTGAAACGTTAGTCATACAAAAATAGCAATCCGTTAGGTGATCCTTGGGCTCTCTCCAAATCATTGGTATGGCAAATGGCATAGATTTGCGGGTACCTTTAATCCAACCCCTAAGAGTGACGGCACAGGAAATGCATGAGATATGAGGTGCCCAGGATTTGTCTTGGTCGCCTACCTTACATCCAAAATAAAGTTCGTAAGCCTTCTTCACGAGTGGGGTCATCGTCTTCCTCTGTGCCATTATGGTCAGTTCTCCACATACGTAGCAAAATGTATCTCTGGGATTAATACAGTTTCGATTCATGCTGGAGGAAAATTATTGAAATCACGGAAAACTTTTTGGAATGAAAAACCAATTTTTTCTACTATGAAAAATTTTAAAATTTGAGCAAATCTTGAAAAAAAAATTTCTTTTTATTAAAAATCTGTTTGTTTAAATAGCTATATTTTTTTAATGCAAAAAATACTATTAAATATAGTTAACCTGGAAAAAAAAGAAAGTAAAATTAAATTAGTACACTTAATTTTAACTAATATTTTGGGAAAACTCTGAGTAAATGGAAATATTATTTTCTCGAAAACTGTGGGTGATAGAAAAATTCTGAAACCATATTTGGAATCCGCATCAAAGCTTCTATAAGAAACACCAAATAGCTTTCAAGAAACAAAAATGTTGTTCCCTAGTGTTATTAAAGTTTGAAACCCCGGAGTTCTTTTTCGATGACCCTGCATAAACTGAAAAAAGTTACTAAGTCGATGCTGTAGCCTGTAGGTCTAAGTTTAAATTAAAGAAAGTCTATTTTATACATTTAAAATATGTTTCATGTTTTTACAGTATATAAAAAAGTTATTTAGTCACGGCAAATAGAACTGGGACCTTTCCATATAGAATTTGGCCTACTTTGAAAATATGACAAATGAGCAGTTTAACACTTACATTAATATTTAGTAATGTTGCCCTTGGCCTTGATGACCATCTGGAGACGTTTCGGCATGCTATCACTCAGCTTTTGAAAATAATCCAAGGTCATGTTCTTAATCCACAACGACTTGATCTCGCGCTGCAGACTATCGAGTGATGTGGTGTCGATGTTTGAAAACTTCTGCTTCATGACATTCCAGCAGTTCTCGATGGGATTCAGGTCAGGGCTATTTCCTGGCCACTTCAGCACGTTAATATTATTGTCAGCAAGCCACTTTGACACTTTTTTCGCCTTATGACAAGGCGCACTGTCGTGCATGAAAACACTGGCGCCGTCTATTTCGTAAAAATTAAGCTACCAAACACCGCAAGATTATTTCGTCACTCGTATAGAGCCACTCTGGCAAATTAAACTGGGGCAGCTTCACAATGGAGTTTATATGGAAAGGTCCCAGTTCTATTTCCCGTGACTATTATTCAGAATATACAAGTATTCTCCATGTAAACGAATTTTCTATTAGAGGGATCAAAAAAAAGTTTTTTACATAAAAAACAAGCAAAAATCTCAAGTTTTTGGCAACACTATACACTACACACCCACACCCATATATATATATATATATATATATATATATATATATATATATATATATAACACGGTTAGGTAGACTAGCTATGAGTGAATCTTACGGTTTTTGCTGGTGAGACATTATAACATTATATACAGGGTGTCCCATAAGTCCGGTCTCATAAAAAAATGATATTAATACAGTAATATAACATCTTAACTAATCCTAACTAGATGATAACTAAGGATTTTTCTGATACACATTCATATACCCAACATGAGTTGGGGTGGTTAAGTCTAGTTCATGTGGTACGAGGACGCACTCTTGGCCGTGCATAAATAGTTTCACATAGTACAAGGTCTTTTGAATTTTGCCGTTGCGAGAATAGTCTTTTTACTACAAATATACCGAGAATACTTTAATAACACACACAATAATAATACTGACGGCAGATGTTGACAAAAAATTGTTACCGGTTGCAGTATTTGTAAAAGATTATTCTGGTTATCATCCGAAATTTTAAAATGAATCAATTGATCATTCCATTTAAGAGCATGAAGTTCAGATAGGATGGTCACCAGCTTTATGGAGAGATTTAAGATTTCTATAGTAGGTTTAATTTTAGTTTGAGACGGAAAGGGGTACGAGTTGTTAATCGTAATCTCCAAATTATAAGGGGGACAATTTTATTCATATCTACGCCTTAAATTATACGGAGCCAGGGGTGGTTGTGTGGATGTGTCTGAGTGTGTTCTGTGTTTCTGTGTGTGAGGTGGAGGATTTCGTAACTGTTTTTTCCCGAGGTTTTTCATAATCCTACATGGGCCAGCCCATCTCGGGTATAATTTGCGATGAGCACTTGGCGGTTTGACGCTCTTTATGTAACAGCGCATACCGACGATTATAGTCCGTTGTTGGGGATGATGCATTTGTAGTTCTTCCTCCATCTGTTGGTTTCGTTGGTCTAGGGCAGGGGTTCTTAAACGTTTTTCAACGCGACCCCACAATCAGAACCTCGGACCACTTGGACCCCATCAAAACCGAAAAAAACAAAACTAGTTTGAATTATTTTCCCTTTTGCAATAGGTACAATTATAATACAATGGTATAATATTTCATATTTATCATTTATGCACCATCCATCATCATGTAAATTTTGAAATTGCAACAGAAGTTTTAATAATACAAAATGAACATTGGTTTCCAATAATTTTATCAGTAAAGAATACTTCCGTTCATAGACAGCTTTACGCAATTTTAATGTGAAGGATGATTCTGGATTGTTTAAGCCAAAACTTTAAATCGTGGTTTTCGAGATGGCAGTGAAATTCTGTGATCATTTTCCGGATTAAGCCGATTCCGTGTTTTGGTCCTGGTTAGGACGAGGATTGAGAACCCAGATTCACATTGATACGTGCTCGGAAAGGGTAAAATTACTTTCATAGCCTCTCTTGCTGAGACTTTTTTCTTCTGCCATAGCTGTGTCCAGAATTTGGCGACACTCAATTCTCTGAAGAATTGTTGAAGTATATGATCACTCTGAATCCTGAGTAGCTCTTCTTGAAGTCCACAAGGCCAAACGTCGTCTTCCATCTCTTCCACATTAATACTGAAGGGATCTCGAACCCAATTATACTTGCTAACATCTTCAGGGATGTATGTTTCAAATTCATTTGAAAGTTTTTCTAAATGAGTCACGATAATCGGTTGCACATCCTCCAGTTTGATTCTATTATCTTCGCCAGCATCTTCCTTTTTCCACCTTCCCTTTCCATAAATGCAGCTTCCCTTTGAATGCTGTGATCATTTCTGCCATTTCGACAAGTGTATGTCCCTGTCTTTGCATTGATGAATTCAAGTGATTCAGCTCAGAGAAGATATCTGCGAGATAACATAAAAGCAGCAGCCACTTTGGTTCATTGAACTTCTTAGCCAAACTGTGACTTTTTTCACGAAGGAATATCTCCAGCTCGGTTTTCATACATACAACACGTTGCAGCACCTTCCCGCGCGACAACCATCTAACTTTGGAATGAAACAACAACTGATCGTGTTCTGACTGGAACTCTAAACACATTTCTCTGAAAAGATGAGAATTAAGAGCGCTCCCTTTAACAGAGTTCACAATGTGAACAACATCTGACATAATAACAGCCAATTCTTCCGATAGCCTTTGTGCAGCAAGATTTTCTCGATGAAGTAGACAGTGAATGACTTTTACATCCTGATTTATTGCTTTGACTATGGCAGTAAAACCATTACGAGCTCCTAACATTGCAGGAGCACCATCGCTACAAATGCTGAAACAGTGTTTCCGTTCTAGTCCCACTTCCTGAAAGAATTCGTTGACCACGTTAAAAATATCGTTTCCTGTCGTTTTCTTTGTTAACGGACTACAAAACAGGACGTCATCCTCCAAGTCTTCTTCACCATGGTAACGGACATAACCAAGTAGTTGAGCATCATCCCCAATATCGGTGGTCTCATCCAATTGAATACTAAAACTTCCACTAGTTTTTACTGCTGCAACAACTTGTTCTTTTATATCACGTGTCATATGATTGATACGATTGCGGATAGTGTCATTGCAAAGAGGAATGAGATTGAGTTTATTGACTACTTCACTGCAGACAGATCTCGCCATATCTAATGCAGCTGGTTTGATGAGATTTTCACCAACTGTATGAGCAGCTTTCTGTTTAGCAATCCGATAAGCAACGAGGTACGAGCCGAGGGTCACTTGTTTCAAGCTACTCATCCACGAAATCCCACGATTATCCAGTCTCTGTTTCTTGACCGTTGCTTCTTTACGTTGGAAAAAAGTCCTGTTCTCATTTACATACCTGGAATGCTTTGTTTCGAGATGTCGCCTCAGTTTCCCTTCTTTCAGAGACTCGTGCGAGAGAACTTCCAAACACAAAACACATTGAGGTTTGACGACTCCATTTTTGTCAACAATTTCAGTGAAACCAAGATCAATGAAATCATCCTTGTAGTAACGTTTTCTTTGCGCCATGATTGCAAAAACTGAAAAAAACATAAATACAAGAAAAAATGACTTGCACAACACAAAAGCTATCAAGCTCTGATGAATAATGATGAATATAATGCATTCTAAAGAATAATGGCATCAGTCATATCATGACATAATCATGACAGAAACTCAATATCATGAATATAATGAATTCTAAAGAATAATGGCATCACCATAAACATTTCCTAAAGTTAGACAATCTGAAACACAACTTACCTCATTCGTTTCTAATGGCGCACTGACGGAATAATATTTCTTCAGTAATAATTAAATCGTGCGTCTGGTATACCAATATGTATAATTTAATCGTGCGTCTGGCAGCAGCCCCATCAGAAAGTCTCGCGACCCCTAGTTTAAGAAACCCTGGTTTAGGGCATGTCGGATTATGTAAAAAATTTTGAAAGATCGTTCAGCTAGTTGCTGATTTACTTCTGCCATCTCAGAAGGTGTTGGAACTGCAGGGTCGCTTTTGTAAGACAAATCAAAGGGTAGCCGTTTGTCGTAGTGATATAAGACGAAATATGTCCATTCCAGTACTCTGCCAAGGCCGTTAGCATACTGGATATTTATGTATGGGAGCTGTGGATGGTACGTTGCCTTTATGTTTTAAACAAGACGGGCATTCAGCGATGTAGTCATGTACCTTTTTGTTCATTTTGGGAAAATGATATCGCTCCAAAAGACTCTTGATGTTGCGATCAGGCCCCATGTGACCATGCAAAGGTGAGTCGTGATCTACGAGATCCTTTGGTATTTCCACGAGGTCGTTTCCATCTTCGTTCCTAAAATGTACGAGCCCATCTTTCATGCTATACTGTTCTTTTATCTTAGATGGTTCCTTTTGTTCCAGGCGAGCCCGAATGTTCCGGGTGTGTAGGTCACATTCGTAGTCGAACACAGGAAGTTTCTATCTTATTCACTTTGGTGTCGGGCTTGAGTCTCGACAATCCGTCTGGAATAACTTGAAGTTTTCTTGGTTTATATACGATTTTTACAGTGAAGTCCTGAATCAACAGAGCCCATCTACTCAACCGTCCTTCAAGTAGCTTGTCCATGAAGAGATACGTGAGTGGCTTATGGTCAGTGTTGATGGTTATATCAATATCGTAGACGACATTTCAAAAAATTTTCAGAGCCCAACATACTGCTAGGGCCTCTCGGTCCATAGTGGAATAGTTCCGTTGAGGTCCAGAGAGAAGCTGACTGGCATAAACAATGGTTAATTTCACACCATCTACGTCCTGTAACAGAACGGCTCCTAGTCCGTAGGAAGAAGGAAGCATCCGTGGCTATGACAAAGGGTTTGGTGTAATCGGGATATTGGAAGGTGAGATGACAGGTTAATTTACCGATTAAAGTTTCAAAAGCATGTTGGTAATCGGATTCCAAAATAAAATTTGCATTTTTCTGGAACAAATTGGTAATAGGTTTAGCAATGTTCGAAAATTGTGGGATAAAATTTCGATAGAATCCAACAAGTCCAATAAAAGCACAAGCGTCGTCGATGGTTTTAGGTGCAGAGTACTTTTCCAGTGCTTCAAGTTTGGCTGGATCAGGTTTAATTCCAGTGGATGACAATAGAAGTCCTAAGTATACCACAGATTCCTGTAAGAGGTTGCACTTTGCAAGTTTCAATTTGAGGTATGCTTTTCTCAAACCTGATAGCAGATTCTGAAGACGATGGAAGTGTGTTTTTATATCTGAACTATAGACGATAATATCGTCAAGATAGACCAGGGCTTCGACGCCTAACAGGTCGGAAAGAAAGGACTATATTCATTAACCTAGAGAAATTAGCTGGCCCATTTCGGACTCCGAAAGGTAAAACCTGGAATTCGTAATGGCCTCGATTAGTGGAAAAAAAGTCAATGCTCGAGATTCGGGACTGACCTCAATTTTTCAGTAACCTGATGCTAAATCGAATGATGAAAAGAAGTTAGGTCTCCCTAAGTTCGGAATTGTTTCCTGCATGTTTGGGATAGGGAAGCGGTCTGGAATGGTAATTTGGTTTAGGCGTCTAAAATCTATAAAAGGGCGAGATGTTCCGTCCTTTTTGGAAACAAGAATCACTGGTTTACCAGCTGAAGGCTGAATGACGTCCTGCTCCAACATGTCCTTGATGTGTTTCTCAATAGTTACTAATTTGGAATGTGGAACCCTGTAGGGAAGAATGAAGATGTGTTTGGAATTGGGTTCCAACTTGATTCCAATCTTCTCATGAGGTGCTACTGTTATATGCTCTGTAGGGCATATGAAAAATTGTGAATTTGACTCTGATTCGGTGATTAAATTTTGCCTTATTGGCTGAAAAACCGTTTCGGTTGGATTTCGAACCTCAACCGCTGGGTTTACTGAAACTGGCTGACTGGAAACTGGCTGACTAGAAACTGGCTGACTAGAAACTGGCTGACTGAAAATTGGCTGACTGGAAACTGTGTTGATCCTGCCGGATTCAACAACTGAAACTGATTACTCTGGGGGCTGATTTCTGGGGCGGTTGTCCCCCTGGATGCAACCAACCGACTTGAACTGCTATAAAGTGGCGTGGGTTTCCTATTTCTTTCGGAAATCCGAACTAAACTGATTCTGTTAGCATTAGGCTGAACGTGCGGCATCTGTCTATTATTTTCATAGAGAGAGTGTGTCCTATTTTCCAGCTGGGTAAATTTCCCATTGATTCCGGTTGAAGAAATCCATAGCTGGTAAGATATCGGTTTGGAAGATGGTTACTGCTACCATGTTCATGACAGTGGGAGTAATAAGTGGGATAATCGGCTTAGATTTAAGGGATTGTTGTTGTTGTTGAATGTTAGTGTATAGGGTTCTCTCTACCCTTTCGGTAGTTCTTACGTGTTAAGTCTGGGTATCGTTCTCTTGTTTTATTTATGGCTTCGCTTACTGGTTTACCAATATCTAAACACTCTTGAAATTTCTTTTTAGATGCTGAGGGATGGTTTTGATACATGATCGCTTCTACTATTAAGTTTCTTTGGTGTGAAGTGAATGTAATGTTGCATGCGTTTTCTACGGTTCGGAAGGGTTCTCCTACGAATTTATGTGTTCATGCAATAAAATTATTTAAATCGTCCTGTTCTTCTTTCTTCCATTTGGCTTGGAAGACAGCTTCTTATGTGGCCAAAGGTTGTGCGAGTGTTATTTCCTTGTAAAATTCTAATAAGTGTTTTTTAAAATTGTCCCAAGTCGTAGCTTCGCTAATAGAAAGGACATATGGAACTGTATCATGGGCGTTCCCTTCTTTAGGGTCAATAAACCTTTTAGCTTCCCTAATTTTTGTCATTGTCTGTGATGTTTTCGTGCAAGAAATGCTGTTCTAGAGACTCAATCCAAGGTCTTACGCGCGGTTCAACGAAGTTATTGTCTATGATCCCCTTAAAAATTAGAACGGTATGAGGAAGGTTTACAAGTAGGGACCGACCGAAGTTCGGTTTTGGTTTCGGTTTCGGACCGAAAGTAAACTTGACCGAAACCGAAAGTAAACTTGACCGAACTGCCCTTCGGATTCAGTGGAGTCGGAGCGATTCTTTTCTACTGCAGGCAATATCATCAACACCAAACGGGCGAATTTAATCCCGTAAACGCTGAAGATGTCATCCTCCTTTCAAAAATCTTGAAATATTTGAACTTTGAATATTGAATGAATCGAAATGTCTTATTTTTCTTATTAATTTGCATTAATGAACATTGATATTTTTGAAATGTTTTTTGAGTTTTCTTTAATTACGTTTTGCATGAAAAGGAATAATAAAGCAATGGAATTACATTACATATAAAGTATTAGTATTCCATTTTATATTACAATACTTTCATATGAAGTACTCTACTTTCGGTTTCGGGTTCGGTTTCGGCCGAAAGTCGAGCCAACTTTCGGTTTCGGTTCCGAAAGTGCCGAAGTACTTTCGGTCGGTCCCTATTTACAAGTCTACCTAAATTAATGTATGCTGGGGGAGCTGTTTGAGATATGTTGGCTTGTAGTTGATCTGAAGAAGTTTGTGTTTGCGTGTTTGGAAGTCTGTTTGAAGGGCCCCGGGTAGGTGGGAAAATGGGTGTGTAGGGAAATTTTCAATGTCAGAGAGCGCACCGTCTGAATCGCTCATATGTGAAGGTACTGTTAATTTAGTATTCTAATTTGGTCTGCATAACCGATCTCAATCTACGACGAAATGATAACTTGAGTGGCTTCCTTAACTACTCTATCAAAGAAATACCCAAATATATGCTCAACAAATTGCCGAACTAAAAATTTAATAAAAAATGTAGACAAATTTTAAAAAATATATGAAAAAAATGTAAACAAAAATTCACTCGAATGTACACGAATGTATGGTAATATTATAAATGGCACATTAAATAAAATTATTCTGTTCAATATAATAACGGAAATAAATCGGTTTCAATAAAAAGAAGTGTATCACTGGTGTATCGAGTGTTCACTGTGTTTTATGTTAATTCTGACTTGGTACTAATTATTAACTGTTAATTATGCTGGCTTGTCAAATGTTTAGTAATTAATTTGAAAAAAGATCTGTAATTAACAACATTCCTACGGAGAAATCCTTGAAGACGTGTCTTGTTGGCCACTTGTTCTTGGACGAAGAATGGGCGTGAAGAACTTGGACGTCGTGACACGCTGGTCAAATGATGGACGTGAAGAAGTGGAAGTCGTGACACGCCGGGCAACTGATGCATCCACAATTAGTTGAATGTTGGCTCTAGTTCCAAGGTCTAGAAGGCTGGAAGAATCCTGGTTGCAGAGGTCGCCAGTTGTTAACCCTCCGTCTATGGTCTTGGGTGGTTCGAGGTTGAATGGGGTTCTGGTTAGGTGGCAGCAACGGATTTCTCACTCTGGGTTAGCTGGTACCATGTCGGGACTCGGAATAGTTCTTTGATACTACACTCCGATTTCTTCTTATAGCGGATCGGAGGGTTTTGTGAAAACTTACTAAATTATCTGACGGTTTACCGATTCTTCTTATAGCGTATCGGAGAACTTATTCTATTTTAAAACTAAGTTTTCTGGAGAAGGCAGGGGCTCAAAGAAGAAGACAAATCTATCCTCTTACCGTATTTTACTAAAATATTATAGATAATGCTTCAACCTCTAAGTCAGATCAGAATTTGAATGATAATTTGAAAGGTTACAAGAGTTTATATACAAATAATTTGGTGACATCATTATTATTTAATGTTGACCTGTTTTGTTTTTTAATCTCAATAGGCTGAATGCTTTTGCAAAATATTTGAAGATAAACGTAAATTTTGGCTGTAACAGCATATTGACAGATAAGCAAGATATTTGAAGATGAAGTCACATTTTTCTCTTAAAAAGTATATTGACAGATCTGATGTTATCATAATTTGAAAAATTGAAATATGCATTTTATTATGGATTAAAATTAAACATGCAAATGAGCCAAAATTAAATGTTCAAAATTTAAGATTAAGTGTTAAATTAGAGTTTCGGCAAGATATGACTTCATCTTTTACAACTAAGAGAATGTATAAAAAATGAACATTGCAGAATTTAACACGATTACATGATTAAGCTTAATCTAAAAAATGATTAGGTAATTTAAAAAAGACGTAATTCAGCAATTACTTGGCAAAAATAAAATTGAAAGAAAATTAACAAATTTTTCCAAACTTGCATTTTATATACAGTTAGAGTGTCACGCGAGTTTGAACTTTATATGCAAAAATGAATGTTAAAATTATTCATTATATATATATATATATATATATATATATATATACACACACACCCTAGTGTCGCATTATTCTTTGTACCTTATATCCTTGTTCAATTTATGCATAAAAAATAAAGTTATAGGTAATAATTATATTTTACATGTTGCAAAATTACTCCATCCACAAACAATATTAAACTAAAAAGTTCTAATCAACGATTTTCATAAGAAAACTTAATACGAAACTCATTTAATTTAAAATTCGCTGCTTAAAATAATACGCGACGAAGATTCTTTTCATAGTTAAAAGAACAATATTACCTTTTTATAATTAACAAGACTTAACTTCTTTCCTGTATACCAAACACCAACAAGGAGTGTGTATATATATATATATATATATACAGGGTGTCTCAGAAGTCGCGCACCATAGGCTTTATTCGGATTTACGAGGTTCACGAGTCCAAATGGTTTATAAGTGATGTTTAATTACAATATATGTTCGATAATGCTCGAATAATAAAATTAATAGTATGTACAGTTAATCAGAAAACTATCTTAAAATAATTAAATTGAATGAAGCTACATTAGCCAATGGTGTCTCAGAAGTCGACTTCTGAGAAGACTTCAGAAGAAGACTTCTGAGACACCATTGGCTAATGTAGCTTCATTCAATTTAATTATTCTAAGATAGCTTTTTGATTAACTGTACAGTGTACATACTATTAATTTTATTATTCGAACATTACCGAATGTATATTGTAATTAAACATCACTTATAAACCATTTCGACTCGTAAACCTTGTAAATCTGAATAAAGCCTATGGTGCGCGACTTATGAGACACCCTGTATATATATATATATATATATATATATATATATATATATATATATATACAGTAAATTCGCCTCGGTGGTGTAGTGGTTAGCGTCCCTGACTATGAATCCATCGGCCCCGGGATCGAGACGAGACCCGGTGACGGCAGCCAGCGTGCAGCAAAACCCAGCTGTTCATTCTTCCACACAATAAAGAAAGTGGTTGGTAGATAAAGGGGTACCCTGGGTGGCCTAGTGGTTAAGACGCTGGGCTGCTGGTGGGGCGTGGTTCAGATTCCACGTTAAACTGTAGGTCTAAGGTGGCGTGAAAAACGTGACCTTTGTCAGAATGAACAATTCGGGCGGAAGCTAACCAAAGGTTATATATATATATATATATTATAGAGAGAGAGAGAGAGAGAGTGTGTGTGTGTGTGTTTAACGTTTAAGGTCTTCTTTTAATACGTTCTGTTTGGATGTAGTTTGAAACCGTAGTGTAGACCTTTGTTCTCTGGGCCTGTACCCATTGAATCGGCAAGTCCATAATATCGATACTCTGAAAAACTGCCTTAACCTAGTCTAACCTAGCGTAACCTAAACTATACTAACCTAACCTAACTTAATCTAACTTGCAATATACTTGTCGGTAGAGTATCAAGTCGATCAGCATATACAATACCTCAAAAACAGTTGCAGCTGAAATGTCTATTCATAACACCCAGTATTCAGTTTTAGATATGTACCGACCACCAACTGGTGACATACCAACTTTTATTACAAATATCGATAGAATTCTAACCTCCAATTATACTGGTCAAATCATTTGCCAACGTACATCATGCTAATCACCCATTTCTCAACAAACGAAACTACAAAAGTTGACTATAGATCTTATAGCTATAACAACAAATTAAAGTTCCTGAGAGAGATAACAGCTTTTGACTGGACAAGAATAATCGAAAGTAACCATGACATTGGAACAAAATTTCAAGCATTCTCAGACACACTGATGGGTATATTCGACATAAATTTTCCTCTTAAATCAAAAGTAATATCTAAAACCAAATACCACAACCAATGGATGACACCAGCACTCATTTGGATATTAAAAACTATGGCAAATTGATATAATTATCGGAAAGACATACAAAAATTACTGTACCAGACTTAATGAAGTTGTTAAAAAAGTAAAAGCAGATCATTATTGTTCAAAAAATGATGAACAAAAATCCAATCCAAAAAGACTATGGAACACTATGAAAGGGTTAATTAACACAAAGAAGGTTAAAACAAATCCCTTGTCCTCCCTCACACAAGACGGAAATTCTTACAGTGACCTCAAACATATAGATTATAGCTAATTTATTAAACAACTTCTTTGCAAATATCGGCTCCAATAGTGCAGACTTGATACCAATTACAGACATTCACTACCGACAATACATGCCACAACCGACTCCAAATTCATTTTTCTTTGATCCAGTCCTACCACACAATATTTCTCTAACAATAAAAAACCTAATAAACAGAGATTCTAACATCGGTATGATCCCGGTAAAAATATACAAATCAGTGTCCGATGAAATTACAATACCACTCAGTAAGCTAATGAATGAATCAGTAACACTAGGTATATTCCTGACAGTCTAAAGGAAGCCAGAGTATACCCTGTTTTTAAGTCGGGAAACTCAAACACTTCATCCAATTATCGCCCCATTTTCGTATTGCCAACTTTAAATAAAGTATTTGAAAAAATCGTGTATTTAGTAAGTTTATTGTAATAGACTTACTAATTTCTAAAATAAAATACGATATTTTAATTAAACACAATTTGGATTTAGAGGTGGACATATAACGGACGATGTCATAATCATGATATTATAAAATGTGGATCAAAACTTAAACAGCAAAAAACACACTGCTTTGATCTTCTTCGACTGGTTAAAGGCATTTGATACACTTTTGCATGAAATTTTATTGAATAAACTTCACATATACGGAATAAGAAGAAATATCCTCGATTGGTTTAAATCATATCTGTCAAATCGTTATCAATACATCAAATTAAAAGATAATTTATCCGACAAGGTAATGCTAACAAGTGGAATCCCACAATGATCTATTCTTGGCCTATTACTATTTCTAATTCACTTTAATGATTTTCATCTTTCTACCACATTAAATTGCGTACAATACGCAGATGATACTACACTTACTTCTTCCTATCATAACGCAGACTTTCTGATTAATGAAACGAACAAGTAATTAGAAAATATATATATAAATGGATGTGTGCTGATAAATAAAGTCATCTTATATGACTATTACCACAAAACATATTAATACAAACTGTCAGATAAAAATTGGGAATACTACTCTTGCAAGAGTGAATGAGGTTGAAGTACTTGGCATTAATTTAGCCGAAAATCTAATATCAAATCCGACTAATATAAAATTGAAACTATTAAGATTTATTTTCATATTATTTAAACTTGAAAAGACCCTTCCTCAAAACGCACTTCTTACCCTATATTATTCTTTCATCCATCCAAATTTATTACATTGCATTACAGCAAGGAGTAGAGCAGAGAAATATATAAGCATAATTTGGAAGTAATTCATA
Source organism: Bathynomus jamesi (assembly GCA_023014485.1). Classification (NCBI taxonomy): domain Eukaryota; kingdom Metazoa; phylum Arthropoda; class Malacostraca; order Isopoda; family Cirolanidae; genus Bathynomus; species Bathynomus jamesi. The sequence continues at coordinate 901,944 of JAJOZX010000017.1, read as the reverse complement.
AAAAATGTCTGCAAACTCTCTCGAATAATGAGAACAAAGTCACACTTCCCCAATGTTCAAAGGGTTAAATATTTTAAAACTAAATGATTTATACAAATTCAATGTTGGTGTTAATATGTTCAAAGTTATCAACAAAAATCGACATACTAGTACATCACCCATTCAAAGAGCAGTCACCCCTCATCAAATATACCATCGTTATAACACCAGACTGCCCAGGGATTTCATACATAAACCTAACTATACAATAAGAACTGCAGGAAATGCACTCTTTCAAAGGAGCAGATGTATGGAATGCAAATGCTATAAATATCAGGCAGGCTTCATCACCAAAAAAAAAAGCACTTCATTATCTCCTACTGTATAAGTTCACTACTGCCATTTTTACCATAGTAATGAAGTTCCCATTTTGTAATCAACTATTTAAAATGTTACTTTCATTACGCACACTTAAGTTCATAATTTATTCTTTTTTTATATTTTTTATAAAGCTGCATTTATTTTCTACTAAATATACAGGGCGTTCATAAAAGATCTGAACGATTTGATTCGTTAATATTTTTCATACTAAATAAGATATAAAGCATAAAGAATGTGTAAGCGATAGAGCAACTAATAAAGTATTTTTTTTACAAGACTAAGGTTGTCAACATCCATAAACTACGAATCAGGATCAGGGATGCAATAGCGATGGTCGAAGCTGGCATGCTTGAACACATATGGCGTGAAATTGAATAGCGATTGGATGTTGTACGAACGACCAATGGCACACGTATTGAAGTTAATTAAACATATATATAAAACTTTTAGCTGTGCGGAGTCAAATGGACAAACTTGTTTCTTTGTATGTTATTGGGTTATCACATTAATAAAGATTGAAATAGTTCAGCTCTTTTATGAACACCCTGTACAAAAAAATCATTTAATTTAAAATTACGTAACTTTTGTAAACTTTATATTGTATTTAGTATTATTATTTTTTTTTGTTATCACTATTACTATATGTAATAAATAAACTAAATGCCGTTGATTTTGCCAAAACAGCCTCCATGCTTCCCAGAGCATAAGAGTACTGTGAATATATTAATGTCATAACAAATATCTAAAAATTGTAAAACTCTTGCCACTTTTTTGTCAAATTTTTTGAATTTTGAATATCCATTCAGTGAATCGTGTCTTCATACGAATTTTTTGTCAAAAACGTCGATGCGTTGACGAAATAAAATGAATGTTGTCGAAAACGTTTTGAATTTGTTCAGTCGCATTTGCAAAACACTGTATCAAGATATGTTAATTTTAAATAACTGTTAAAACGATCTCCTCCTAATGTATCTTGCGTATTTAAGGTTTATTCGTCAATCTCCGAATCACAAAAATTAAAAAAATAATCGTAATAAATAATATGAAGAAACAAAATTTATACCGCTCGAAAACTGTATGTATCCATCTGGAGCTGTCCACAGGCAGAAATATGTATTTAAGATTCAGAAATGTATCGCTGATACATGATTCAAGCTTCTTTTGAAATAACAAGGAAAATACAAGATATACGATACGTATTGACGATACATTACTTGATATAAGATCTACTCTTTTTATTATTATTATTATTATTATTATTATTATTATTATTATTATTATATACTGTATATCTTTTACTTTTTATCTTCGTATATCCTTTATACAGTATATCCTTTTACTTTTTACTTTTCACTATTTTTCTGTACAATTTCTGTAGATATCTGATGCCGTATTTGATATATAAATTGTATAGAAAAATAATGTAAAACTCTATGTAACTTGGTTTCTTTTTCTGAAGAAAGGTTTTTGTTTGTTTAAAAACAAATAAGTTCACGAATAAATTACGGTTCATTTTCTAAATTTATTACTGTTCCAATGCTTTGACACAGTGGTGTATGACGATTTTTGTACATTTTCAATCCTAACTTTAAAATAAGTTTTTCAAAATTCTTTCATCTCCCTGTATAGAAAACAAACTTTTACTGGTTCACGAACCAATTACTTGAGTTGTATGTTTTACAGACCTAAGATCAATGCTATATCAGACTTTTTTCAGTGGACGAAGAAATAAAATTTTTGAAATGGTACTTTATTAACAATAATTACCCTTCGATAATCAGTTAAAGAAATTTTTAAATAACATTTTAATGTTAAAACTCCTATAATTACGGTACAAAAAGAAATCAGATACATTAAATTGCCTTTCTATGGTTACTTGTCCCTACACATTCGTAATGAAATGTCCAACATTCTTCGATCGCGTTATCCTCAAAATAATGTCAGATTTGCTTTTGTTAATCCACTTAAATTATCAAATTTGTTCAGGTTTAAAGATAAACGCCTAAAAATTATTTGCGCTAATGCTGTTTACCAATACGCGTGCAACAGCTGTAAGACTGCGTATATTGGCCCTACCCAACTCCAGTTGGAAGTACGCATTTCCCAATATTTAGGCTTATAAGTCCGAACTAATCGTCCCCTTACTAACCCACCACACTCAGCAATTAGAAATCATAGTAACAGTAATGATCATCCCCTTCATAAAACCCAATCTGAAATATTAACAAGAGCCGATAACCTTACAGAGTTAAGAATTTTGGAATTTTTAAACATTTACAAAAACAAACTAACCATTAACAACGATAGTTCATCTTATAACTTACATCTTCTCAAATCAATTAACAGTTCTCATATTATAATTATGATATTAATTTTTAATTTTGTAATTGTTTTAATATCTCTTAAACTTAATGTATTTAAATGTTTTGTAATTTATCTATTTACGTAATTTAAGTCTACTTTTACTGTTTTAAAGAAATTTAAAATTTATGTTTGCCATCGTGTTGATTCCTCTTATATATATATTATATATTATATATATATATATATATATATATATATATATATATATATATATATATATATATATATATATATATATATATATATATATATATATATATATACACAGTATATATATTATCTTTACTGTTTACTGCTCTTAAATATTTACGTAACTAACAACTGTATTTAAAACATTTAAATACATTGTTGTAATTGTAGAGGTATATTAACCTTTCATGATTTGATCTGATTTCATTTTAAGTTGGTCAAATGGTGATGAAAAGTGACGGACATCGCATAAAATGTCGATATTTAAATGGGTATTGTTCATTCCTAAAGTGGCTGTCTTTTAAACTTGGAGACACGTTAAAGGTGGAAATGTTTGCCTAGATATACTGTAGAATTTTGTTAACGAATTCGTCGCAACTTTATCAAAAATTCTGGCACTTTGTCAATTTGTTTTATATTTTGTCCCATCTCATTTGCGCAACACTCTATTGTAAAGTTAAAAATAATGAGTAAATCTATAAGGAAAAGTGTTTAATATAAAGTTTGCCTAACTTCGACAGGATAGAGGTAAAACTTAAGGTAATTTTACTTTCAAATAAATTGAGTTAACTTTTTTCAGATTAAAATTTTGGAAACACACACACACACATACACACACGTGCGCATGCATCTCCACATAAGCGAGGTATTGATTTTTTTTAAATCAATATATCTGAAACACTATTTAACCAAACTTAATTTAACCTGACCTTAGTGCCATCGAACCGAGAAGGGTATGTATGATAAGTGTTTCGGGCGCAACTGAGGGCTCGAAAAGTGTTTTCTGTTAAGTCACGAAATAGTGAGGTACTCGCTCATCTATCCTAACCTAATCTAATCATAACCAATGTAGCCTAATGAAGACCATCATCTTTTTTCTGACAATAAAAATGTTTCTAAATTTTTTTATGTACACATTTTAATTTTGAGGTATTAAAAATGTTATCTCAAAAAAAATATTACTCTACTACATTTATCAATTATAACACTTTACCTCGTTTATGCCCAATTGCGCACACATACACACACACACACACACACACACACACACACACACACACATCATTCCTCACCTTCAATATGTTTCAATCTGCTTTTCTTACACTCATTTCATGTTGCTTTTTACTTAAGTGGCAATTATCATTAAAACGAATTCATTCTAAAATTTTCTTCTTTCCAAACTTTAAAAGTGAAGAGGAATTCAGAGCAAATATGTAAAATTTCTATTTTAAGTTATTTGAGTTTTATAACTGAACCAATTTTTATACATTAACATATGTTACACGGGTACGTAATTACGTAACCGACGTTTCGGTACATCAAAGCATACACTTCACTTTCAAGATTTTCATCGATCGATCCACTTTGAGACAAAAAAAATATGCAGCTGCGCGCTTCAAATCGCCGAATGTTGTTTTTTTACGACGGCAGACACGTCATGCGAACGTATATATTATTACGCTTTTAAAACGATTCATTCATCATTTTCAGGAAAGGTCGAACGACCAAATTGTTTTAAAGATTTTAATAACTTAGAATTGCGCAGTGAACTTTATAACTATACTATAATTGGACTAAACCGGGCGAGCTTTGAATGGTGCTTTTAGCAAACAAAATGAAGCCTCTTCACTGAAACCTCAAACAACGAATAAACTTCGTTAAACTACATATATGAATGGGGCAAGAAGATATATATATATATATATATATATATATATATATATATATATATACCTTTCCTTACAACCTTACAAAGGTTCCGCGTGATGATTTCTCATTTCGCGAAGGTCAAGCTTGTCGCCCCTCCTCTCACACATATATATATATATGATGAATAAAACCACGAAGAAAAGGAAACACAAAATGGTGCTCAAGCGCTTTCGTCTAATGACATCCTCAGGAACACTGAAGTACATAAAAGGGTAACAGCCTATATATATAGGTTACAGAAAGAAAAAAAAAAAGAAAAATAAATAACATACATACATACATACACACACACACATATACATACATACATATCTATATATACATATATACATATATATATATATATATATATATATATATGCAATAAACAGAGAAGTAAGAATAAAAATTAAAAATTAAAAATTAAAGGATTATCAGTGAGGCGTACAGATTTGTAAGGAATAATATCGATTTTTAGCACAAGATCAAATGGATTATAAAAATACAAATTTATATTGGAAAACTGCCCGGGTTTTAACACTCTGCCTATGGTCAGGTTTCGATATATATAAAAATAAAATGCAAATTAAAAGTTAATAAAGTAGCAGACAAGTTTACCAAATATTTAGTGTTCTACCCTTCTTATCTAAATCTGTTTGGAAAGAATTCAAAATAACAGGATCGAGTTGAAAAAGACCTTTGCTTATGTTGAAGTTATTTGAAAGTTGGATAATGGCAGACTCAAGAATATTTCTATTAACAATGTTGCTAGAATGGAATAAAACTGAAGCATTATTCCAATCAATACAGTGGGCTAACTCTGACAAATGGACAAAAAGGGCACTGGACAACTGTCCTGTTCTAACGGAATATTGATGCTGTTTTATACGTGTGTGCAAATCCTTTCCCGTCTGACCTATGTAAAAGGAATCACATTGTTTACAACCAATTTTATAGATAATGCCTGAATTATTGGTAGGGCTATTTTTTACTATGATATTTTTCACAATATTGTTATATGAAAATACTACATTAATATCCAAAAGTTTAAGTACATTAGCAATGCCTAAAAAGCCCGGGAAAAATGGAAGTACTAAAATATTTTTTGACAAAGTACGAGTGTTATTATTGACACGATAGAAAGTTCGTTTTGCCTTGTTGAGACAAGATTCCATAAACGCAGATGGATAACACAAATCACTTCCAATACCGTTGATTTTTTTCAATTCGGCATCGATGTATTCCGGACTGGCGATCCTAAGGGCGCGGAGAAACATTGATGAAAAAATGGCCTTCTTAGTGGGGGTGTCATGTCCCGAGTAAAAGTGTACGTAGGACAAATTGTTTGTTGTTTTCCGATAGATACTAAACTTAAAACCTGGGCTTTCCCTATGTACACGCACATCCAAAAATGGGATTGAATTGTCTTGTTCCACTTCTAAAGTAAACTTAATGGAGGGGACTTGATCATTTAACTGAAGGAGGAAGTTATCCAGGTCACGATTCATGGGCCAGATACACAAAATATCGTCGACGTACCGCAACCACGGGATGCCAACCCCCAGGATTCTCGGAATATAAGTAATTTCGAAAAACTCCATATAAATATTGGAGAGGAGGGGCGATAAGGGGTTGCCCATGGCCATCCCAAAAACTTGTTGATAATACTCGTTATTGAAAGTGAATTTACAGTCTTTGATGCAAAGCTTAATAAGTTCCAAAACAATGTGTGAAGGTAGTGGCAGGTCATACTTATGTAATTCTTGGGAGAGAAAGTCAAGCATATCGTCTATCGGCACTTTTGTAAACAATGAACAAACATCAAAACTGATCAATCTATCGTTAGTTTCAATACGTGCATTATTCAATTTTTCAGTAAGATCCATGGAATTTTTTACATGTGAATCAGAGATAGTTCCGAGAATGGGGGACAAGACTTTGACAAGCCATTTGGAGAGTTTATAAGTAATAGAGCCCACCGAGCTAATAATAAGGCGCATAGGGTTGCCAGGTTTGTGGGTTTTAATAAGACCGTAAAGGTAGGGCAGAGCAGGTGAAGTGGACATGAAAAGCGGAATTAAGTCCTTATGATCTTTGAGAATGCGTTTCAAGCCACTATTAAATGATTTGATGACGTCATCCTGCGGGTTCTTCCTAAGTTTGCTGTATGTGGCGGGGTCCTGGAGAAGCTCGTTCATCTTTCCGATGTAGTCCACTTTGTCCATAATAACTATGGTGTTAGCCTTGTCTGCTTTAGTAATATGGAGCTCCCCATCTTTTTTTAATTGTGAGAGGCTATTGCGGAAACATTTTTGGATGTGCGTGTACATAGGGAAAGCCCAGGTTTTAAGTTTAGTATCTATCGGAAAACAACAAACAATTTGTCCTACGTACACTTTTACTCGGGACATGACACCCCCACTAAGGCCATTTTTTCATCAATGTTTCTCCGCGCCCTTAGGATCGCCAGTCCGGAATACATCGATGCCGAATTGGAAAAAATCAACGGTATTGGAAGTGATTTGTGTTATCCATCTGCGTTTATGGAATCTTGTCTCAACAAGGCAAAACGAACTTTCTATCGTGTCAATAATAACACTCGTACTTTGTCAAAAAATATTTTAGTACTTCCATTTTTCCCGGGCTTTTTAGGCATTGCTAATGTACTTAAACTTTTGGATATTAATGTAGTATTTTCATATAACAATATTGTGAAAAATATCATAGTAAAAAATAGCCCTACCAATAATTCAGGCATTATCTATAAAATTGGTTGTAAACAATGTGATTCCTTTTACATAGGTCAGACGGGAAAGGATTTGCACACACGTATAAAACAGCATCAATATTCCGTTAGAACAGGACAGTTGTCCAGTGCCCTTTTTGTCCATTTGTCAGAGTTAGCCCACTGTATTGATTGGAATAATGCTTCAGTTTTATTCCATTCTAGCAACATTGTTAATAGAAATATTCTTGAGTCTGCCATTATCCAACTTTCAAATAACTTCAACATAAGCAAAGGTCTTTTTCAACTCGATCCTGTTATTTTGAATTCCTTCCAAACAGATTTAGATAAGAAGGGTAGAACACTAAATCTTTGGTAAACTTGTCTGCTACTTTATTAACTTTTAATTTGCATTTTATTTTTATATATATCGAAACCTGACCATAGGCAGTGTTAAAACCCGGGCAGTTTTCCAATATAAATTTGTATTTTTATAATCCATTTGATCTTGTGCTAAAAATCGATATTATTCCTTACAAATCTGTACGCCTCACTGATAATCCTTTAATTTTTAATTTTTAATTTTTATTTTTACTTCTCTGTTTATTGCATATATATAAATATATATATATATATGTATGTATATGTATATATAGATATGTATGTATGTATATGTGTGTGTGTGTATGTATGTATGTATGTTATTTTTTTTTTTTTTTCTTTCTGGCTGTTACCCTTTTATGTACTTCAGTGTTCCTGAGGATGTCATTAGACGAAAGCGCTTGAGCACCATTTTGTGTTTCCTTTCCTTCGTGGTTTTATTCATCATAAATATTTTTCACGTGTTACTTTCGTGAAATAATTTTCATATATATATATATATATATATATATATATATATATAGCAATTTATACGTGTTGCAATTTTAACAATCCCGTTGAAAATTAGTAATAAAATGGCGGACTAACGACATCTTATTGACGTTGCATAAAATTTACGAGTTACTATGGGTTAGATTAAGTTAGATTACATAGATTAGGTTAGGTTCAGTTACGTTAGGTTAATGTTTTAGGGTGTCGATGTTATGTTCCGTAGACCAAAAAGACGCATAAGACTTATGAATGAGTCAATAGTACAAGGTGTATTCCCTGATCATCTGAAGATAGCCAGGGTTGGTTTGTCCAGTATTCAAATCAGGCAGCTCTGATTCTCCATCCAATAACCGACCAATCTCTGTCTTACCAACTCTGAGTAAAGTATTTGAAGGAATCGTATACAATAGACTAATCAAATTCTTAGCTAAATATGACATCCTAGCAAAAACACAATTTGGGTTTAGAGAAGGCCACACCACAGAAGACGCCATTAACATGCTATTAGAAAATATGGAGCAAGTGTGGTTTACGTCCCCCTAACGCAAAAGGGGACACAAACTACACTAGGTCAAAGATGGGGAACGTAAACTACACTAGGATCTTTAGGAGACATTTTTTAAATGAATTCATCAAATAAAACGTTAAAACTAACGAAAATATTACTACTTAACCTAACCAATCGTCAATTTATATATATACACGCGGACAAAGTTGGGGAACGCAAACTAAACTTGGATAATGTAGGGGAACGGAAACTACACTAGGCACCACAGGGGGACGTAAACTACACTTGCTCCAAAATATCTATAAAAACCTATACTACAAAAAACACACAATCTTAGTTTTCCTTCACCTGTCGAAAGCCTTTGATACGCTTTCACATGATATCTTACTAGATAAATTAAACACATATGGCATAAGGGGAAATATGTCAAATTGGTGGTTTCAGTCATATCTCTCTAATCGTCACCAGTATGTTAAAGTAAATGACATTTCATCAGAATATGCTATATTGGAAAATGGGGTTCCACAAGGATCAATCCTTGGACCCTTACTCTTCTTAATACATGTAAATGATTTTTATCGATCAACAACATTAGACTGTATTCAATATGCAGATGATGCAACACTCACTTCTACACACCACGACATCAATTACCTAATGAACGAAGTGAACAAACAATTAAATCATGTCTGTAAATGAATGTATGCAAATAAGCTTTTACTAAACTTGACAAAATCATCATATATGATCGTAACTAAAAAAACTGAAATCGTGCACACACCATTAATAATTATTGGAAACACTCTTCTTGCAAAAGTAAATAAAGTTAAAGTTCTTGGCATCAAGTTAGATGAAAAATTATATTTCAAAAGCTACACACAACATATCAAATCAAAACTACCTACATTTCTCTACATAATGTTTAAACAAAAAAAAACAATTCCCCAAAATGCCCTCCTCACACTGTATTTCTCATTTATCCATCCACACTTGTAATCTGGAATCACAGCAAGGGGTAGTACAAAGAATTATATACTGTATCAGCTAGACGTAATCCATAAAAAATGTTTACGATCTCTCTCAGACAATGATGACAGACGTTCTCATACCTCTCTAATGTTCAGAAACTTAAATATTCTAAAATTAAATGACCTGTATAAACTTACTGTCGGTATCAGACTATCAGTATGTACAAAGTTGCTAATAATAGAAACTATACTTCGCCCATCCACAGGGCGATTATACCCCCATCAGATCAACCATAATCATAATAAAAGGCTTCCCAATGATTTCATACATAAACCAAATTATTCCATGCAAATTGCAGGAAATGCTCTCTCCTACAAAGGGGCAGATATCTTGAATGCAATATCCATAAACATCAGAGAAGCACCATCACTAATATCGTTTCGCAACTCACTAAAGAAACACTTTATAAACTCCTACTAATGTGTGTGTGTGTGTGTGTATATATATACATATATGCATATACGAGTATATTGCAATTTATAAATATTACTAAGCAATGAAAATCACCTATTACACAGGTTAACCAAAAAAAAATTTTTTTTCGTTGCCAAGGAAATTCGTACGAAATTTAGGGTATTTTGGGGTTGCTGAATTCCAAAATGAAAGTAGTTTTTCCGATTTGGCTCTAGTTCTTGAGATAATGAATACCCTCCATTAATAGGAAACGTAACCATAACGCGTGCATATGGGAAACTACCGGAACATTCTAGATGGTGAGACCGAATAAAATGCCATTATGTATTTCATGTGTTTACTTTTGTATGATTTGAGACAATTTCAATGCGATTTGTAAGTAGGCTTTGCCTGAACATTAGATTTTTTGCATTTTTACGTGTTTCAATGGGGTACCAATTATCTCATAAATTAGAGCCAATGTAGCAAAACCGATGTCATATTCGGAATCAGCACCACAAAGTTACCCCAAAATCACTCTAATAAGATTGGCAATAAAATGAGTGTTGACCAGTATATATGCAAAATTCACAATCTTGGATGGGTGCAATCATAAACCATATACATAAATTAGATGTTAAAAGTTTCCAATATATTACGGCTTACGCCATAGTTATAATATGCCTCACTCATCTGTAGCTTTGTAACTTTAAGATTATATTATGATTTGTATTGTTCACCATTTTTCTTTTCTATTATTTCTATTATCATTTTTTATTAGTTTAAAGATTATTTCAATTTTCATTTGTAATGACAGAGTTAACTAAATGCAACATTATTTTATTTTCCACAAATTCTATTTATATTTCTTAATTTCCTTCGTAAAAATAGAAATGAATCTCAAGGACTTTTGCCTGAAAAGCTGTCATGCTTCCCAACGGCATATTCAGATAAGAATACTGTAATAAAACTACAAAAATTAAACTTTAATCCCAACATTGTGTAAACCAGTATGGATGTAATGTATATCTTACGTAATGTGTTCTTTCTCAATAAAGATTATTATCATTATTATTAGTATTATTATCATTATTATTATTATTATTATTATTATTATTATTTTAGAATTCAACGAATTTGGTTTTGTACACAGTTAATTAAAGAGAGTGGATTTGTCTGCAACTTTGTATGAATGGAAATAAGCGAAATGAATCTTTAAAATATTTGTATCAATCGATTACTATATTGATTGCAACATTACAAAAAGACCTGGTTAAGTATCAAAACCCGAATTTTAGAGAAAGAATTCGTGACTAATATCTAACGTGTAGAACGTTTACGAGCGTTTGAAACCTAATTGTTACGCTGGAAAAAAAAAAAACAAGCGAATTCTAAATTTTTTCTGTGCTATTATAGGAGCAACAAAATTTAATGAGAAACGTTATATGAAAGCCTAAATTTGGAGAAGAAGGCATTTACCACATTTTGGAATGTCGCGATCGATATATGAACTACAATTTCTCATTTTTATGTATCAGTCAATAAGGCAATTTGTGTCGATAGATAAAGGTTTATAGTGTAATTTTGAACGATAAGATAATCGGTATTAATTCCGGTGTATCGGTACACCGGATATTTGAGTCGGATGACGGACTCCAAACGTAATTATGAACTCATTTAACCCTTTAACGACGAAATTATATTTAGGATTAAGGTAGGGTTGGAGGTCCGGTGCTAGTGTCTCCGAGTAACTGATACAATGAGAATGTATGAATGCGGTGTATTTGAAACGTTGCTAATTTGTACCGGTCGTCCTTAAAGAGTTAATTCTTTCAGTGTTAATATATTGCAGTTCTTTCACTACATTTGGTTTATTCACTTTATGACATCTGAAACTAATTTGTGTTATAAATAAATTTTCCATTTTTGGTACTTTTCATCTGTAGTTCAAATTAATGGGAATAAATCGAGTGAAAAAGAAATGGTATAGTTTCAGTTCTAACTGCAACTCCTCATCTGTCTTATGGAAAAGTTTTGCTATACTCACCAGCAGACATGGGGCTAATTACAAAATTTGCTTATGATTTGATTATGATCAGTGGGGTGCGAATTGTTTTGATTTTGATTTGATTATGATTAGTGGATTTGCAAAAATGTTGATTATGAATTGATTATGATTAGTGGGCTCGAAAAATGTATGATTATGATTTGATTATGATTAACATTTTTTATTATGATTAGATTATGATTACATGGTTTAAAATGTTGATTAAAATTTGAATTTGTTTGCCACAGTTAAATATGATTAAATTATGATTACCATGTCAGATATTGATTATGTGTATTTAAATATGGAATCACGAGCAATAGCATACAAGCAGAATATGTTAATGAATAAATGTACAGTGTATACAGCAGTATTCTACTATATGTACTATATTTTACCCTCAAAAAGTCACAAAAAAAATCTTACTTAAAATTATTCTTCCATCATTATCACACGGTAAAGTTACAATGAACGATTGATATGTTTATTACATTTTACATAATACACTTTAATCATTGAATAATCATTGATTATAACATTCATAATTTTGATTATGATTTGATTATATTTTTAATTATGATTATAATATTTTCAAAAATTTTGATTATGATTTGATTATGATTATATATATTTTCTAATTTTCATTATGAATTGATTATGATTGCATAATCACCATCATAGATTATGATTATTTGATTATGATTAATAATCAACCCCATGTCTGCTCACCAGAGTATTTTTGAACCTAGTGAGTGGGCGACATGAATGTCACCCAGTGAAGAAAATTTGTTGCCCAGTAAATGAAATTTTAGGGTAGCCCTATTAAACGACAAGGAATTTTCAAAATTTGTAAAAATAGAATTGTCTTGGGAGTTGTCTTGAGAGCATTGTCTTGGAAGCCATATAGATACATATAATACATGCACATATGCCACAATTAGAACTGTTTATCCTAAATGTAAATATGAAATTTACATTGAATATTTATATATAGATAATGCTAGTGTTATTTCAGACCACACGGGGATGGTGGCCTTATTAGGGAACATCTGGATCCATAGTATCCTTGATCCAGGGGTGTGCTGGAACTGGTTCGGTCCGGTTCGCCCTAACCGGTTGTTAAATTTTGATTGGATCACCGAACCGTTTGTTTGTTTTTAACAAATATTTAAGTCAGTAGAAATTTATTTGTATCTAAATTTTTTTTCATTTTTTCAGGATTTTATAGAAAAATATAAATAGTATCACAAGTAGTGGTCGTTTCAGTATTTATTTATTTTTTGATGAAAAATTAGTTTATTTTTAGATAATTATGTCATTAGTGAGTATAAAGAATATGTTAAATAATTTCTGCCAAAATGTTACAAAATGATGTTCGGAAAAGTTAAAATGCGTTGGTTTCAGGGGCTCTGCCCCGGACCCCGCTGAGGGAGCTACCGCTCACCCCAGATCCCCTAGCTTAATGACTCGCGCCATTGGCGCTCGCCGATTTACACCCCTATCTGTATCAGAACCGGTTGTTAAGAAATTGGCAGCACACCCCTGCCTTAATCCCTCCCCCCCTACTTCCGGATCTGCCTTTGTCGCCCAGTGGTAAAAATTTAAAAAATGCTCTGAGACTCACGCCAAATTAAAACATAAGGGAAGAGCTGCTTGTTCTCTTCAGTTTACACTGCTCCTACGAAGAGGTGCCTCATAAGAATAAGGTCGAATGTGATTTTATTCTAGTCTGAACAAATTTATTCTTACACTTTTCATTTCGACCTAATTCCAATGCGTTCAACCTATTTCCAGTCTGATCATTTTAATCTAATCCACGTTCAAACTTGCTTCCAATTTGACCTAACCAAACCTAGTTTAACATGAAAGTAGCCTAATCAGTCACTAAATAGTAGTTGGATTGCAGCATGACCGTACTCGACTTATTTACGGTACGTTCGATTTAAAACCAATCTGTCCGATTCGACTTAATTCCAACCCGTCAAATTTTCTGTTCGACCGTATTCCACTGGATCTACGGTATCCTAAATAAAGGCTTTTCACGTAAAACCACCAGTTTCCGATCTTTTGTGATCGTTTATCCCGTTCTGGAGGAGGTCCCTAATTTTACATTTACCACGAGTGTCTCTCTTTCCAAATGCAAATTAAATAAAATAAAAAGCAACATTGTTTCCGTGAAGGAGAAAATTCACTTTTGGAGATTCCATTTGAACAGGATGTAAAGTCATGCAATACAGAACTGTCGAAGAGAAAGGCGATTGAATGATAAGCCACACCTTCGTCAACTTAAAAAGATCGAACACAATAAGAAGTAGTTTTTTAAGATACATAAATTATTCAGGAGTTTTGCGTCTTCATTCGAATTGTTATATATTGATACTTTCACCCATACACAATCGTTACATTAAAGAAATACAAACATATATATATTATATATATATACGCAGGGTGAACCAAAAAGCTGGTCTCGTGTGGAATATTTAATAATTCAATAATTCAGTATATGTTCAAACTACTGTAGGAACCATGAAGCCGTTGACGTATGCCAAATCTTTGACAAACTAATAAGATACAAACACTGCGTAATATCATTTTAGTAAAGACGTTGGCAAACTTCTTTAAAATGCCTGCGTCTTTTGTGGTATCAACTGAATGAAGTCTGCGGCTTAAAAATCACAGCCACTCATCTTTTGAGGAACTAAAAGTGAACATTTGTATTACCTACAGTCCTTACTCTAGTTCATTTAAGAGAACTGATATAATATGGAAACGGCTTCATGGTCTGCAATTTGAGTGCTTACGATGAATTACTAAATATTCAATATGGAACTTTCTGTGTGTGTGTGTGTGTGTGTGTGTGTGTACCTTTATTATAAATGATTAATTATCATAAATTATATTTTGGAAAAGCCCCGACATTTAATTGCGTGCGGAAAGTGCTGGAAAGGTGGAAAGGCTTTCCATCATCAGTCTCCGAGAAGGGCTTTTGAAACGACATCCTTTGATGGTCAGAAAAAAATATATATTTCCCGATTTTGAGAAAATTTTTAAAATTTTCGAAACAGTTAAAATTTGGTGAAAATATTATACCCTCCTTACCATTATATTCGACACTCTTCTCTTCATCACTTTCTTCACCATCTGTGGAAACATATATACGTGGGTGGGTGGGTGTGGGTGGGTGGGTGGGTGTGGGTAACGCATAATTATTTCACAATAAGCGATTTGTTACGTTTTCTTTTGTTTTTAATGGAAAGGAATAACTCAAATATTAAAAATATCGAAATGTTACAAAACAAATTGAAAGGATTATAATTTTCTCACATTTTTCATGATTCCATAATAATAATAATAATAATAATAATAATAATAATAATAAATAATGACATTTTAATTATAATGAGTATGTAAAAAAAGAAAGTTAGTTTAAAGTTGTTTTTAAATTTTGAAAGATGATATTTGAATGAATAAGTTTTTATTCCAAAAATAAATATAAAAATTTCACAATTTTTGTTGTTAAGATAATTTTAACATAAAATAATTAATTGTTAAATTTGACTATTTATTTAATTCTATTTTCCCCTTAAACTTTAGGCTTTACTGGGCTCTCAGCTTAATTAAGAATAAAACATCACTTCGTAGGTAATTATGATTAATTATGATTAATTATAATTAATATATAAACCAACCAAAAGCAAAAAAGTTTTTAGCAAAAATTGAAATCGAAAATCGAACTGATAAAACTATCAGTTCCCAACCCTCATAAACCGTAAATAAGAAGTATTAATTAATTCATTTAAAAATACATTAAACGAATTATTAATTGAATATTAAAAAATTAATATAAATTATTGTGAAATCATTAAAGCCATTGTGAAAAAATTTATTTTTATTTATTTTTTATTTATTATTATATTTATAAATGTATTTTTAAATGTATATTATTGTTACAATAATAAAATATTAACATTTATTACGTTACAATAATACAATTACTATTTTATTACTTATTTTATATAATTTGATCCTTGATCTTCAGTCTTTATTGGATTCTCGGATTAATTAGAGATAAAATACGTGATATATATCGTAAGTCACGTTTAACTTTTGATTAATACACAAACGAACTAATAATAGTGGAAATATTTTGCTGTATCTTTTCTATATTGGAAATAATTCGGATATTTTCTCACTTTTCTGCCAACAAAAGAATCGTGTTGTGTGCCCATAAAAAAATTGTGATGTCATTCTCCTCAAAAAGGAAAAAGTGGAGAGTAAATCATGAAAGATATTCCTTGTAGTGGGGCGGCATAGCTGTCATATCGACGTGAATTGTTCATTTTTTGATACAAGCATGAAAATTGGCACAGAGATAGATAAATAGATTGTAAAAAGATTTGGATATGGAGGCATCACGAAATTTTATTATTTTCAAGATGGCGGCCGAAAAATTGAAAAATATCAAAATGCTCTTAGAGTATCAACTTTGGTCTCAAATTGAAGCTTCTTACAGTCAGAGGAATAACATATACTTTATAAGTGATAGTGGGAATATTGATATTTCAATCTATAAAATAGGTTTATTGAAAAAATTGAAAAAATTGAAAAATATCAAAATGCTCTTAGAGTATCAACTTTGGTCTCAAATTGAAGCTTACGGTCAGTATTTTTTTTATCTGACAGTGCTAAATTTAGTGCTTTATTTTTTATTATTATAAACAAATCGTTGGAGATGGGCCAGGTGCCTGGCGACTGGAGGGAGGCCAACGTGACCCCTATCTTTAAGAAAGGGGATCACGAAAGTCCAGGGAACTATCGTCCTATTAGTCTCACTTCAGTTGTAGGTAAATTATTGAAAGGATAATAGCTGATAGAATCGTTGACCATTTGGATTCCTACAAGCTGCTTGGGGACTCCCAACATGGGTTTAGACGGCATAGGTCGTGTCTCACCAACTTGCTCGAGTTTTTCCACGTCATGTTGAGTGAGTACGATAAGAGTAGGGCGATTGATATACTTTATCTCGACTTTCAGAAAGCCTTTGATAAGGTACCTCACCGCCGGCTAATGGCGAAGTGCGCGCGCTGGGTATCGGTGGGGAAATAGGTAGGTGGATTGAAAACTGGCTGAGGAATAGGCGGCAGAGGGTGGTAATTAAAGGGGTAGTTCGGGTTGGCCTCGGTCACTAGTGGGGTTCCTCAGGGTTCCGTTTTGGGGCACTGTGTTTACCATTTACATAAATGATATCGACGGTGGCATCGTCAGTCGGATCGCCAAATTCGCTGATGACACACAAGCTTGGGGCCAATGTTGGACGCCCGAAGCGATCGAGGACTGCGTGCGGACCTAGGTAGGATAGGAGAGTGGTCCGAAAAATGGCAATGCCGTTTAACTTGGGTAAATGCAAAGTGATGCACATTGGCTACGCCAATCCAAGTCGGACTACTCGATGTTGGGCAGTAATATCGAGGTGACTGATTTAGAAAAGGACTTGGGTGTGCTAATTAGCAGGCGACCTTAAGTTTACGAAACAGTGTGTAGAGGTGGAAAAGAAAGCCCAGAAACTATGGGTTATATCAGGAGGCAATTTCAGTTTCGGAACAAGGAGATTGTGCCTCACTGTACAATTCCTTGTTCGGCCGTACCTGGAGTATGCTGTGCAGTTCTGGTCGCCACCCTCAGGAAAGATATTGAGAGGCTGGAGCGAGTGCAGGCGAGGGCCACAAAGTTGATCCCTTCCGTTAGGCATATGGGCTACAATCGACGGTTACGCGCCCTGAACTTGTTTTCGCTTGAAACTCGGAGGCTGCGCGGTCAACTGATCGAGGTTTTCAAGCTCTTACGAGGGTTCAACGATGTCGATTTTAGAAGTATGTTTAGTTTAAATGATAACCCAACTCGCAACAATGGTTGGAAGTTGGATTTGAAACGGTTTAGGACTAGTGTGTGTGGGAATTACGTTACGTATAAGATCTGTGACACATGGAACAGGTTACCTTCGGAAGTTGTGAACAGTTCCTCTGTGGATCAGTTCAAGAAAAGGTTAGACCAAATTTTGCACACTCTTTGAGTGTGTAGAAAATTTTCCGTGGCACCCGTTGCCATTGGTACCTCCTCGGTATGGGCCGCAAGGCCTTTTGAGGTACTTCTTTTCCTCCTCCTTGTAACTCTCTCTCTCCCTCTCTCTCTCTCCCTCTCCCTTCTCTCTCTCTCTCTCTCCCTCTCTCTCTCTCCCTCTCCCTTCTCTCTCTCTCTCTCTCTCTCCCTTCTCTCTCTCTCTCTCTCCCTTCTCTCTCTCTCCCTCTCCCTTCTCTCTCTCTCTCCCTTCTCTCTCTCTCCCTCTCCCTTCTCTCTCTCTCTCTCTCTCTCCCTTCTCTCTCTCTCCCTCTCCCTTCTCTCTCTCTCTCTCTCTCCCTTCTCTCTCTCTCCCTCTCCCTTCTCTCTCTCTCTCCTCTCCCTCTCTTCTCTCTCTCTCTCTCTCCCTTTCTCTCTCTCTCCCTCTCCCTTCTCTCTCTCTCTCTCTCTCTCCCTTCTCTCTCTCTCTCTCCCTCCCTTCTCTCTCTCTCTCTCTCTCCCTTCTCTCTCTCTCTCTCTCTCCCTTCTCTCTCTCTCTCTCCCTCCCTTCTCTCTCTCTCTCTCTCCCTTCTCTCTCTCTCTCTCCCTCCCTTCTCTCTCTCTCTCTCCCTCCCTTCTCTCTCTCTCTCCCTCCCTTCTCTCTCTCTCTCTCCCTCCCTTCTCTCTCTCTCTCTCTCCCTTCTCTCTCTCTCTCTCCCTCCCTTCTCTCTCTCTCTCTCCCTCCCTTCTCTCTCTCTCTCCCTCCCTTCTCTCTCTCTCTCTCCCTCCCTTCTCTCTCTCTCCTCTCCCTTCTCTCTCTCCCTCCCTTCTCTCCCTTCTCTCTCTCCCTCCCTTCTCTCCCTTCTCTCTCTCCCTCCCTTCTCTCCCTTCTCTCTCTCCCTCCCTTCTCTCCCTTCTCTCTCTCCCTCCCTTCTCTCCCTTCTCTCTCTCCCTCCCTTCTCTCCCTTCTCTCTCTCCCTCCCTTCTCTCCCTCTCTCTCTCCTCTCCCTCCCTTCTCTCCCTCTCTCTCTCCCTCCCTTTCTCCCTTCTCTCTCTCCTCCCTTCTCTCCCTTCTCTCTCTCCCTCCCTTCTCTCCCTTCTCTCCTCCTCCCTTCTCTCCCTTCTCTCTCTCCCTCCCTTCTCTCCTTCTCTCTCTCCCCTCCCTTCTCTCCCTTCTCTCTCTCCCTCCCTTCTCTCCCTTCTCTCTCTCCCTCCCTTCTCTCCCTTCTCTCTCTCAGAAAACTCTGCAGGAGGTCACTTGCTCGGTCTCTGTGAGCAAGCTAAATATAGAGCTATTTATATATTCTCCACTTTCCTTTAAAATTTCCTTGGCTACTTTTCCAGGGTCAAGGTATTTTCTTCAACCTTTTTCCGTACCTGCCTCTGGCAGGGAGGGAGCGGAGGGTGGGGAGAGAGCTTTCTACTTTTCTATCCAGTTTTCTACTACTGCTAGCATAGTTGAAAGACAAAATTTTCCCTGGCACCCGTTGCCATTGGTACCTCCTCGTATGGGCCGCAAGGCCTTTTGAGGTACTACTTTTCCTTGTAACTCCTTGTAACTCTCTCTCTCTCTCTCTCTCTCTCTCTCTCTCTCTCTCTCTCTCTCTCTCTCTCTCTCTCTCGATATCTATATATATATATATATATATATATATATATATATATATATAATAGTGATGTAGGTCACATCCGCATCCGCATCCGCGGAACATCCGCACATTTTCTCGCATCCGCATCCGCACCCGCATCCGCACTTTGGACTGCGGATGTCGTGCGGATGTGGACCGTTGAGATAAAATGTCATTAATAAGCGGAAATTATCAAATTCTACTATATTAATAGAACTAGTTCATTGTGCGCAAAAGTGATGCAAGCGACAAGACGAGAGGCTGTTCTTGTATGAAGTTACTCTCTTGCAACCTACTTAGATCCACGTTACAAAGCTAAGTTATTTTCACCTAGTACATTAGAACGAGTTAAATCATCACTTGGCAAAGCAGTTGAAGAGCTTCAATCTCTTGAATCTGTCGCTTCGCCACCCACCAAAAGAATAAAAGTTTCAGTGACAGAACCAACACCTTCAACAAGCAAATCTATCACAGAATCTGTCTCTCAGTTTCTTGAGTCAAGTAGCAATGACGAGACCTACGCGATGTCAAAAGATGTAGTAAAAATGATCGAGAGCTATCACCAAGAAAAACGCCTGGCTGCATGTGACAATCCTATTAGTTGGTGGAAAAATACGCAGAATATCTATCCATACTTGAGTAAACTTGCAAGGAAACATTTAGCCTGTCCTCCAACAAACGTACCAAGCGAGAGATTATTTAGCAGTGCTGGATTAATATATGATGAAAAGAGAAACAGACTGGCAGCAGAAAAGGCAGAAAAATTAATGTTCCTTAAGCATAACCTTCCTATAATTAAGTTTGAACATTAAACGATGAACATCTTAGTTTACTTTATTTTAATTACTCATTTATAAATATGCCTAATAAAACTTTAAACTTAATATAAATAGTTATCAAGCTAATTAAAGATCTCTTTCTATAAGGGTGGAGGTTGGGGAAAGAGGTCGGTGGGGTGCATTTGAGTTGGGTTCACGTCCCGCATCCTGGTAACACAATTATGGTTTCTAATTGTGGCTGAAACTCAACAAAATATAACGAATTTATTTGCAGACGAATTCACTAATTGATTTCTATATTAGTTAGATGCTTGATATTATTTTATATGTTTAGAGAAAAGTACAGCAATTATTGTACAATTAATCAATTATACTACATTATAGCTACAGCTCTCTCTATATAATAACTTATTATATACGTTAAACACAACAAATCTCGAATATATCCTAAAAAATAACGAAAATGTAGACATCCGCATCCGCATCCGCGGATGTTGAAATCAAACATCCTCATCCGCATCCGCATCCGCGGATGTGAAAAAAATGACATCCGCTACATCACTAATATATAATATATATTGGCGATACTGGTAATGGCGGCCGAAAAATTGAAAAATATCAAAATGCTTTTAGAGTATCAACTTTGGTCTCAAATTGAAGCTTCTTACAGTCAGAGGAGTAACATCTACTTTATAAGTGATAGTGGGAATATTGATATTTCAATCTACAGTATAAAATAGGCTTATAGAAAAAATTGTAAAATATTAAAATGCTCGTAGAGTATCGACTTCGGTCCCAAATTGAATTGATTGATATTTTATTTACACAAGAACAACAACACATAACTACATGCTACGTATCACTACTGAGAAGAACAATTCCCTCACACGCACATAAGGCCGTACATGGAAGTTCAGCCTTTCTGCAGGTGCAGCGCTTCATACATCCTTTTGTGCACTTGCATGAAACCAGCTCTTGACAGGCCTTTGATGCTTCTGGTAGGTTCGTCCAGTGTGGTTCGTACAGGCGGTCACCAGTCTTGGTCCATCCCCAGTTAGTGGGGCAAGGGAGATCTGGATTTGGTAGAAGTGTCTGTCCCAACACATGACCTCCCTGGTAGGTCGCCCTCTTCAAATGCTGTTCTAGAGCTGCCCTTGTTGGTGGAATCAACTGAACGTTGTTGTTCTTGTAAACATCTTCTGTCGAGCTATATGTATGTCAGAGCGAGCTGGTGCTTGTTCGGTCGTACAAGAGGATGACGAACCTTTCGATGGTAGACATGACACATTCTGGTACAGTGATTGGTGCTGAAGAGACCTTCAGCAGCGCAGCTGTTAATTCCGGAAACACAGCCCAGATGGTCCAGGCAGTCTTCTTACCATGCCCAGTAAAGCTGGACACGGTGTCGCACCCTGTCAGAGCGTGAAACATCGGCAATGCCTGAGCCTTCTGTCCACCAAGCCCAGCTGCTATTTCGTTTGCTGACAAGTTCCGAAATCCCTTTCCAGTTCCGAATGCCAGCCAGAGTTCATCTCCAGGTTGCAGCTCCGGTACCACAGACACGGCCAACACCACAACGTCTGTGTCAACCGTCCGAAGGCGTGATCTTGCGGTGGCAATGCTGTTCCATGTGATACATGCAGCAACATGCGAGTGTCGGCTTCCTCATGGTGGCATGGAGCGAGTGATGCCAGATCATCCAGTGGCGGCTTACTGAGGACTCTCTCTCCATCGGTGATGATTAGCTGTTTGCCCTCCATGTTGAACCACCGGAGGGCAGCTTCAGACAGGAACCTAAACAACTCCGTCTTGTTGCAGTCCACACGGAGGAAACTTGGCCAATTTCTTGGTATGGCAGTTGCAGCTACAACACGTCTGCGCACTCCTTGTCCTCGTTTTGTTCTTGCCATGCCTTTCAGCGAATCCTGCTTGTAGGTGTCCCACACTAGATCCAGGCGTGTAACTTGCTGCAGTTTTGTGGACAGGTAGGGAATGAATATCTGACTAGCATACTCATCAAAGTTCTTTGCAGCACCGGGCTTCAACATGTGAACTATGGCAGTAGGGTGTGTCAATTTGGGAGGTGAAAATTAATTTTTGCCAATTCCTTCACTGAGGGGTTTTAAAAATATGTTTTTGGATGTGAAGAATTCAAATCTGCTATTATTTTTGTGATTGCTCAACACTTAGCTTGGTAAATCTACGTTTGATTAAAAAGCACATAAATTGCTCTCGAAAAACAACATTTATTAATTTTAGCTTCTCAAAATGTCAGGTAATGCTATAAAAATTTTAGTTTCTCTGCATAAAACATATCCTAGTAATCATAAAACATATCCTTGTAATCATAAAACAACATTAGAAAGTAATGACATCCGTAAAAAAAATATTTAAACAACAAGTTTCATCAAGTCTTGCTTTGATTCGTTCTTGGACATCAGCCGCCGACTTGCTTCTTGGCCTCTGATATAGCCCTCACGTTTCTCATGTGTATACACCCTGCCTGCTGCCTCTGTGAGTTGTTTCACACACCTCTCTATTGACTGAGCATGACAGGGCCACTGTGGAACTTGCATAGGCTTGTCAAAGAACTTCTTTACTTCCGCTGTAGTCAGTTTACATGTCAAAGGAGGTTCAAATACCCCGTCAGACCAGTCTGTCAGCTCCAACACGGAAGAAGCACTGGGGTTGATGGAAGGTGTCTTCCTGGGACGTACAGAAAGATCTCCAAGTGTGTCATCATCTCCACCCCTCATGTCAACAATCTTTTGGACACCAGCTCTCCTCTCCTCACTGTCATCTGAGCACAAGAGTGTCTGGATTATCATTTCGCTGAATGCATACCATGCTGAGCGCTTGATGGTTGGCAAAACAGCATCCACTACAGTCTTCTTTTGCAGCCTAACTAGCCGCAGCTGAAACAAGATGTGGCGTGGGCCTTCCACCCAAGAGTGTTTTACTTTGATGTTGAACCAACAGGGGTAGTACACACCAACAATGTATTCCACTATCAGTCTTAAGTTGTTGAGGGTTTTGCCTTTAAGGCCATGTTTTGAAACCCATATGCGACAAAGCCTGTTTGCTGTTGTCAACCACCTTGAATGGCTCACTGGACCAATTTCAAGAAGGGCCAGATCTGTGGGAAGTTCTCCTGTCCTTATGGCCTGTGTGATCCTATACCCGTACGCTTGATCAGTAGAGAGATCCTTTACGACATTGTCACTCAGTGAAGTAAGAGGCTCTCCAATTGAGAGTTTGGTGAATGAAGGATCAATTTCAAGTTCGGTTGCAGTGTCTAGCATCTTGCCAATGTTACCTGTCCACTTGTTGTTAGACAAGGTCTTCCCATCCAGTGCTGTGATCAAGTGTCGCAGGGGTAACTCGTTAGTGTGGAGGGCACAAACCAACCAGATCAGCTTACGGCAAAGCTTGACCTCTACCCAATGCATGGAACCACCCTCCCAGCCAGTGTTAACATTTGTAGAATCACCTCCAATGGCCTGCAGGCTTTTATCAATGCCCTTCTTCTTCATGAAATCTACAAGATTATCAGCAATAACTTCAGCAGGGTTTTTTCTCGTTGAGCCTTTCTCAGGAGTGAAGTGGTAGAGATATCTTCCACCTGGCTCACTGCACATAGAATAATGCTCTTCTTTGATGATGCTGGGGAACTGACGATCTGAATTGTCTGCTTTCAGCATAACTTTAGTTGTATCTTGACGGCCGTCAAAGAAGATGCAGTCAATTTCACCCTTCTTACAAAGATCATCAAATTCCTGATCCAGGGATCTCATAACTTTTTCTTGGGCCCTCTTGACTTTATTGTGATCAACTACAAGTCTCTTGTCTTCTTCAGTGATCAAGCCAGCATCCATAAAGGCAGCAGTGGTGATGGCAGCTGTGGCACGCAGGCCAACACCATATCTGATGCTATGCATAGCAACATTAGGTATTTCTAATGTGTTGTACTCTGGCTTTTTATTGGAAGTTGAAGACGTGCTTGGTATTTCTAATGTCACTTCATAACTTCCATCCTTTCCATCTTGAGCATCAGCTATTTGTTCTTCATTTTCATCATCAGAGAAAATTATTTCATTTGATGGCATTGAAACATCCTGCTTACTTTGCTTATATTCAGCAAGCCTTCTTCTTTCGTCTTCTTGCCGCTTCTGCTTTTTGACTTGTCTGTTGTGCTCAGGTTGATCTGGCAAGCCAATCTGATGTGGTCCAATAGAACCAGACTTGTCTCTCTGACCTTTAATGAAAGCAAGTTCCTTCACAGGGATCTTCATCTCCCTAGGGCATGTACAGTTAATGTGAGTTTCGTTTTTGCAACCAGCATCTCCAAGGCAGCCAAATTCAGAGCAGAGAACAATTTTACACTTGCAACTGAGGATGTCAAAAAGCTTGTCAAGTTTTGCAATGAAAGCCTCTTTGACATGTAGCTTTCCTCTCCCAAGAGATATGTTTTTGGCCTGCTCCCAGCTCTCTTGGATCTTGTTTAAGATTGTGACTCGTGAATTTACAACGGGGGCTACAAAAAAACTGTTTGCTCGTTCCCACTTTTCAAGCACTTTAGGGTAAATGTCCTTTGCAAGACTGGCTGCTGGGTAGTTTCTCACATCCTCACCACTTTGTTCTCTTAGCAGTAGCCCATATTTCAGAACGTCTCGCAGAGTTGGGAGTTCAGAGGGCAACAACTCTCTACCAGTTCCAATTAGGTTGCTCATATGTGTGAATGTCCCCAGTCTTGTCCTCCTTTTAGAAGCCATTGTAGGTCAATTCCCACTGGTTAGGATGGTAGCACTGACGGACAAGTAATCTTCAGCACACTGATGAATATGTTTCAACCTGCGAAATAAGCAAAAACAGCAGTGCATTATATATACAGCATATATAATTATTAATATAATAATTATTATATAATTCCACAAAAAAGTCAAAAAAGTCGCTATTTTTAAGTAGCTTCTTATCAAGCAAAACTAAATTATATTAAATTAACAAAAATATCTTTAGAATTCCTAAGTCATGCTGCAACTTTTTAGCACCCCTCATATTTGGAATTTGAAAGTTGAAAAATTTGACACACCCTACTATGGCAGCCCCATCAATAACTATACAGGTTGTAACAGGAGCGTCAGCATGGACTTCAGATAGGTTTTCTAGGCATTCAAGTAGGTCACTCTTAGTACCTAAGTGCAGTCTACCATCATCAGAGAGTGCTGGAGGGCATGCTTGGTTCTCATGGCGAAAGAACTCCTCTAGGTTCCCGTCCCTGGTCTGGCAACCAATGTACAACCGCGAAAAGAGTCCGACGTTATTTTTCAGACACACCAGTTGGTGCTTCCCTTTACTTGCTGTCTTCGGCCTGGAGTTGACAAAAACGTTCAGCTTGTTGCGACGTATGATGTCATCAATGGGCTTCGTTCTTTCTACCAGACGCTCTCTGGTGAAGGTTTTGAACTGCTCCTTGCCAATCATCTTCACCTTCTCGACAGCATCGACCGCTGCAGGACCTGCAATTTCCTTGGAGTCGAGAACAGTCAGGTCAGGTCCACGCTTTCTTCCTCGAATGGGTTGCCAAGATCTTCTATCACATTAACAAGGGAGATGACATCTTTCGTAAATGCGGTCTGCACACTGGCTGTCTGATCCTGGTGCCGTGTTTCAATTTGCATTCCCCTGTGCTGGTGCCCATCTTGGAACTCTTGTATTGCCGCGGCGATTTCTGGTCCAGCAATCATCCAACGCCGAAGGGCACTTGGGTTGTCCGTAAGGCCAACAGCTCCACCGTCCCCTTTAATTAGGACGTTGTTCTGCTCATGTGCTTGGTCAATTGGGGTTGAGGAGAACACTTTCTGGGTCTTCTGAACTGTGAAGCTGCCAACCGTGAATTTTGCGACCACATCTGGGTGCTTTGTTGAAAGTTCAGCCATGTCTTTCAGGTGAACTGGGATCCACCTAGCGTAGTTAGTGCGATCCAGAGCGTGGAACCAGGGGGCGAGTTCAGTCAGGGCGTCGAGATACATGGTG
This sequence comes from Bathynomus jamesi, assembly GCA_023014485.1. Classification (NCBI taxonomy): domain Eukaryota; kingdom Metazoa; phylum Arthropoda; class Malacostraca; order Isopoda; family Cirolanidae; genus Bathynomus; species Bathynomus jamesi. The sequence continues at coordinate 875,273 of JAJOZX010000017.1, read as the reverse complement.
AATGATGCCTGCCGTAGAGAACGCACGTAGACGAGTATCAGAAGCTCTATTTCCAGCACGGTTGCCCAATACTGAAATTGAGGATATGCATGTTTTCTGTTATGGCACCAGTCTTCAAAGTTTTCTGTCTCCCCTGCCTCAGCTGGATGTATCTGACAGCTTCTGTCGTATGCTCGTTTTTGCAAGATGTATAGTGCAGATGCGGTTACCTGGTGTGCTCGTCTTGTACGCGTGATGTGGGCTGCGTGCAAGAACGAATCAGCTGTCCCTGGTGATGCGATCTGGGCTTGCACTAATGCATGAACCCAATCACTTCCTTGCAGCCAGTCACCCACCATCTTCAGGGCTGCCAACTCGATGTGGAGACCAACAAACATCACCACTAGTTTGTCTTCCCCGTAGCTCTCTGGCCACTTCCACTGAATCTGCTTGGCCAAGGCAAACAGAGGTTGGTCGACGGTGATTACTGGTGTCTGCCCTGGATTAACATGTTCAATACATTTTCGCACAACGTCCATTGAATGTCGGATCATGGCGGTTGTGTGTGCTCTCTCAAAGAAGAGTGGAAGCAAAGAAGTGGGGCATATAACTTGAGCTCCTGATGGCTGACGTCTGGCGTGAAAGGCAGCCCAAGACGTGTCTTCCTCTACGTCTTCTCGGCACAGAGACACCACATCAGCAGGTGGGATAGTTTGATTTGTAATGGTGCTGGTGACAGTTGGAATGTTAGTATAGTTGTACGGCAAGTTTATGACGATCTTCTTATCGCTTGCTTTACCGGACCCTTCTGCGATGACGATACTCCGATTAACCCCTTCGCTAGTGAAGGATGGATGCTGGAATAGGGAGATAGCAGTACCATGGAAGGACTCCTTAGCTGTTGTTGAACTTGGATTGTGATCTATGTTGTCGACAGCAGCAGTTGTGAACACACTGCCGCGCATCTTTGGAGGGCAAACTACTTGGTCTCGTTGGAACTGCCGGCAGACGTTGTCTCCCATCTGTGCTGAGATTCGGAGAACACGGTCATATGAGATGCTAATCACATAGTGAAAAAGCCTGTCAACAAATTCCCTGTTGCGTGTGTGAGCATGAACCATCAACCCTAGGTAGGTGGGAAAAGGTGTCTCCTGAGAGGGTATGTGTCGGACATTGACAGAGGCTGTTGTCCCAGGCGTCCGATTATGCTTGGCACTACTGAACTTCGCCAACTGGGCGATGGTTAGTGCTGCATGCGTCGTGTGTGTCACGTGTTCTGTAATACTGGCACCATCCAGGACCATTCTCACCAAGCAAAGCAGTAGTTGCGGTACAGATTCTTCTTGGCATCCTTCAGCGAAACCAGTGAAGGGCTTGGCTTCTTGAAACATTTGGCGGCGGACCACCTGTGCTGCACGAGCAAGGCACACCGCATCTCTGTCACTGTCTAACTCGCAGGATTTAGCAATCGCAGAACCAACATCGTCGTGAAATGCCAGAAGGACATCTCTTCCTTTCTTGTGGACACTCATGTCTGGGAACTGTGACAGGAGTCGTTCTTTCAGTCGTGTCGTGTTAACTCTGCCATCTACTTTGACTCCTACCTGCTCCAACATAGCCGTGTAGCGGCGAGCAATATTAACCAGTTTGAACACCGGTGCTGTCGCCCCAAGACGTGTTTCTTCGATGTATAGAACCAAATCGGCGAAGACAGTGGTGGCTATTTCCCTCTCGCGAGCAGTTTCTTTAGATTCGGCAGCCTTTGCCTTCCTTGCTCGATTATACAAACCTACTAAACATTTGGCATAGTACTTAGCCTACAGAGCCACAACGCCTCCCACACTGAGTCTGGCAAGCAGGTGTGTGTCTTCAAGAATCTCAGCACAGGCCCGCACCAGGCTGTCTAGCGGAATCCTTCTGCGCCAGCTGCTTGTCTGCAGAAGAAGCACAATGCTTCTTGGACGCCCTTCTCAGAAACTACGAATTCCGACCTCATGTGCTTGTATACACCTGTTTCGTCTCCATCTTGGCAATGACCGTCTGTTTCCAGTTTCCGTTTTTCTGCTCTCTTCAGCATAGTGTTGTTGAATTTGAGCTGGCATTTCTTGTGATACTGTGCATTGTGTGCAACCATGGCGGCTTCAATGCCGCACCCTTCATCCAGTCTCTCTATCTTCAGTGTCTGTGGAAGTTGACCCTGTTCGCTGAATTTCACTAGGTTTTCTGCCAGTGAAGTGTATCCACTCCCAACGTCAGTTCTTTTCGACTGTGAAGGACGTGTTAGCTTCTCTGCCTTGTCCTCTTGGCAGATGATACACAAGTTCCAGTTGATCTCAGTTGGATGCACGGACACTGATGACCACAGACGCTCTGGATCATCGACGTTGAAGCTTTGACTAGACGACATAATGTTCCTTACAGGCGGCGCTGCAAAGAGAAAAGAACAATATTACATCAATATTTCAGCTGTAGCAATTCAACTAGATATCACCCACAAAGAGATGTGAACACAGAACACACACTCAGTGACTAAATTCCGTCAGCCCCAGTGGCACATTAATCGAATGGTACCCCCATCCCTCCTCATTGTTTTCCCACAACACAATTTTATCACACGCCAGGCGACATCGGAAATGCAGCCCCGATGACGTAGCAAAACGTAATGGTACCCTCATCCCCTCCTTATCGCCCCCACAGCAGTGACAATCACATTCAGAGCGACAAGCACAAATCAGTCGCTATCTGATTAAACGTAATGATTTCCAATCCTTCCTGACCCCAAGCACAGTGTGATTTAAACATGCCGCAACAAAATAAAATTAGTCCTGCTTTATACCAACAGTGTTTATTAAATAACGTTACTAACAATCGCAAAGGTTGGTGATAGATATTTATAATTGATCAGTGAAAGATGTGGATACGCTTCATTGTCTAAAAATTAACACTAAATTCATATATAATATATATATTGTGTATGTATATATATTATATATATATTATAGAGAGAGAGAGAGAGAGAGATATCAGCTAAATTCACTTATAATAATAAAAAATAAAGCACTAAATTTAGCACTGTCAGATAAAAAAAAATACTGACTGTAAGCTTCAATTTGAGACCAAAGTTGATACTCTAAGAGCATTTTGATATTTTTCAATTTTTTCAATTTTTTCAATAAACCTATTTTATAGATTGAAATATCAATATTCCCACTATCACTTATACAGTAGATGTTACTCCTCTGACTGTAAGCTTAATTTGAGACCAAAGTTGATACTCTAAGAGCATTTTGATATTTTTCAATTTTTCGGCCGTCATCTTGGCCGCCATCTTGAAAATAATAAAATTTCGTGATGCCTCCATATCCAAATCTTTTTACAATCTATTTATCTATCTCTGCGCCAATTTTCATGCTTGTATCAAAAAACGAACAATTCGATTGCTATGCCGCCCCACTATTGATGAAACTTCAGTATGAACATTGTACATTTTTGGAAAAAAGTTCCCCTAAAAATCTAAGATTTCTTAAAACGTAGAAAAAATTTACTTATCGCTAATGATTGGGTTTTATTTTGAAATTTTATTAGTAAAAAAAAAAAATAATGAAAGTCAAATATCCAAAGAAAAACAAAATTTTCACCAATTAGTAATTTTTTTTATACATTTTACAAATTGTTTCTAGGCGAACTTTATTCGGAAACGGTACGACCTCCACAATGATACATATTTCAGGAGCATAGAGCCTTTATTCGGACGTGCTAATTGATTAATTAATGGTAGAATGACATTCCTCCATTAAATTCATTATATCCAGTCCAATTAATTACATTTCGGCAAAACCTTTGGGGGCCTTTATAGTATACGCACAAATGTATACAAATTTTACGCTAAAAACGTAATATCCTCCACCTCGTAATAATACAAATTTTGGATCACCTGAAGATCAGGGCCCCCGGCCTCTATTTCCAAATGATATCTTCGTTAAAACTAACGAAAATATCACGACCTAGCCCTTTATCGCCGAACTTTTCGCGTAGGGTTGAGTCTAAATGCGTGTATTTGAAACGTTACGTATTCGACGCACAGTGCGGTAAAGGGTTAAGGCGTACAATTGACCTAACCGGGCATTCAATTTAATTTATTATTATATTTGGTACTGTAAAGCAAACAACGAGAATACATGGGGGCCCTGATCTTCAGGTGATTCCAAATTTCTTCCAAACTCCAAATCAATCTTGAACCTTTTGCGTTCTATGGGCACCATTGAAATGAGAGAAATTAATATTTTTTAAACTTATTTTAATTTTTTATTAATAATGAGTATATTTTGAATAAGAGAAATTTAATTTATTTAATTTAACAGCTCTGAACATAAAGAAAAACAAAAAATATTTGTCGTTTCTTAAAAAATTTGACGATAATTTGCATCTCATTCTTCGTTCGCGCAAAGACCTAGGCTATATACAGTATATATATATATATATATATATATATATATATATATATATATATATATATATATGCCCGGTTAGGTTAATTGAATGCCAGGTTAGGTCAATTGAATGCCGATTAGATTAATTGGATGCCCTGTTAGGTTAATTGAATGCAATGTTAGGTTAATTGTACGCCCTTGACGATTGATTAGGTTAAGTCGTGATATTTTCGTTAGTTTTAAGGAAAATATCACGACTTAACCTAACCAATCGTCAAGGGCGCACAGTTGACCTAACTGGGCATTCAATTAACGTAACCGGGCATTCAATAATTTTACCGTAGGTTTCGATATATATATATATATATACACCGGGTGGGTAAAAAAAAAGTGACCCCTTAGAGGTAAACTGTCATATTAAAAAAAGTAAGGGGACTAGAGCTCCCAAACTTCATAGATGCTTGTCTTAGCATGTTATTCGTCTTAAATGAGAAGTTGTTCGATGTGTCTCCCTTCCTGCTCAACGCATGCCTCCAAACGTGGATGCCACTGATCAATACACCTGTTTACATATCGTTGAGACACCTTCTCCCAGCCGAGCAGAATTCTTTCGCATAGTTCATCTATGTCTCTTATATTGGTACCAGGGATGTAAACTTTGGACTTCAGGGTTTCCCAAACACCATAATCTAGTGGTGAAAGATCGGGGCTACAAGCCGACCATATATTGGGTTTGATAAAATCCGGTGTTTCGTTCTCAAGGAATGTGACAGTTTGGCATGCTCTGTAAACAGGGGCTCCATCTTGTTGGAAAGTATATCTTTCACTCTATCTAACTGATATTCGACGAATTAGTGGTGAAAGATATACTGTACTTTCCAACAAGATGGAGCTCCTGCTCACAGAGCACGCCAAACTGCCATATTCCTTGAGAACGAAACACTGGATTTTATCGAAGCCAATATGAGGCCGGCTAGTAGCCCCGATCTTTCACCACTAGATTATGGTGTTTGGGAAGCCCTGAAGTTCAAAGTTTACATCCCTGGTACCAATATAAGAGACATAGATGAACTACGCAAAAGAATTCTGCTCGGCTGGGAGAAGGTGTCTCAACGATATATAAACAGGTGTATTGATCAGTGGCGTTTGGAGGCCTGCGTTGAGCAGGAAGGGGGACACATCGAGAAACTTCTCAATTAAGACGAACAACATGAAGTTTGGGAGCTCTAGTCCCCTTACTTTTTTTAATATGACAGTTTACCTCTAAGGGATCACTTTTTTCACCCACCCTGTATATATATATATATGTATGTATCGGGTGATTCATAAGTATGTTACCACTGTAATGGTGAATAAAAAATAACTACAAACCACAGTAACCTGTGATGTTTTTTTATTTTAGGTTATTTTTACACAATTACACATTGGAAATTAACAGTGGAAGTTCTTTCTTTTAAATCATTAACATTACGAGTCTTTGTTGCATATACACAGAAAATATTTCACCATTACAGTGGTAACAGACTTATGAATCACCCGAGATATATATATATAAGTTAAAAAAATATTAATTTATCTCATTTTAATGGTGCCCATAGAACGGAAAAGGTCCTCAATCTTTGTTATTTTTCACCCAAAATAATTTTTCTTATAATTACTTCCTCTTATTGATTTAGGAAAAGGTCAATTTTTGAGCAGTGAGGCACGGATAAGAGTGAAGGAAACCCTGGATTAGGGGTAGGGTGAAATTAATTTCTAATATATTGTCATATCGGTAATGCGCGCACGCACACACACACGCACACACACCACACACACACACACATATACACACACACACACACGTGCGCAACTTCACAAAAGCGAGGTACTGACTTTTTAAATCCATATATCTAAAAGAAACTAATTAACGAAATCCTATTTAACCTAACCTAACATAACTCCTGTTTCCTGTCCTATCACTCCAATTCGGCCTTTGGATCCCCCTTTGGCACTTCGGCGCTGCTAATTGGGAGGCCCTTAGGCAGTACTTCTGTGATTTCCCATGGAATGATTACTGCTTCTGTGGCCGGGGCCCTTCCGAGTGTGCTGAGTGCATCACGGAGGTGATTCTCTCGGGCATGGAGATGTACACTCCATATGCTATTCTTACCACTAATGCTAAAAAATCTTGGTTTAACTTTACTTGTTCTACTGCTATCTGCAACAGAGGAGGCTTTCAGAATCTACCGTCACCATCCAACTCCTGACTCTCACTTAGCTTATATTTCTGCCCAGAATCGTGCAAAATCTTTTCTTCGACTCAACAAAAATTCTTTCAGCCGACAAAACTGTGAAAACCTATCCAATTCTAATTCTTCTCGCTCTTTCTGGCATCTAGCTAAGAACCTCTTCAACAACTTTACTTCCTCTTCTTTCCCTCCTCTTTTCCATTCCAACGGCACAGTTGCCGTCTCTTTTCCTGACAAAGCTGAACTCTTCGCTCAAACTTTCGCTTCCAACTCAACTATGGATGATTCCGGTGCTGTTCCTCCATCTCCTCCCCCTTCTGACTTTATTATGTCTGAAATTAGAATCTCTTCTAAAAATGTTTTTCTGCCCTATTTGATGTCAACTCTAGGAAGGTATATGGTCCTGATGGTGTTCCTCCTGTTGTGCTTAAGAACTGTCCTTCTGTGCTGACACCCTGCTGAGGCAAACTCTTTCGTCTTTGTCTCTCATCTGGTACTTTTCGTTCCTGCTGGAAGTTCGCTTACATTTAGCCTGTCCCAAAGAAGAGTGACCGATCTCAACCCCCCAACTATCGTCCAATTGCTTTGATTTCTTCTTTCTAAAGTTTTTGAATCTATCCTTAATAGCGAGCTTCTTAAATATCCCTCTTCTCACAGTCTTCTTTCAGATGGGCAGTATGGGTTCCGCAAGGGACGCTCAACTAGCGATCTTTTTGCATATCTCTCTGACTCTTGGTCATCCTCCTTTTGCGATTTCGGTGAAACTTTTGCTATTGAGCTAGACATATCGAAAGCTTTTCATAGAGTCTGGCACAAATCTATAATTTCGAAACTGCCCTCTTTCGGTTTCTATCCTTCTATCTGTGCCTTCATCTCTAATTTCCTTTCTGGCCGATCTATAGGTGCGGTTCTTCTCCTGAAGCTGTCAACAATGGTGTTCCTCAGGGTTTTGTCCTGTCACCCACTCTTTTCCTTTTATTTATTAATACTCTTTTAATTTGCACTTCCTGTTCTTTTCACTCCTAAGCCGATGATTCCACTCTTCACTTCTCCACCTACTTCCCAAAGCGTCCCTCTCACCAGTCACTCCATGATTCGCGTAGTACGGCTATGGAGCACCTGACCTCTGATTTTTCTGCTATCTCTGAATGGGGCAAAGAAAACCTTCTGGTTTTAAATGCCTCAGAAAATCAGTTCCTCCATCTGTCTACTCGTCACAATTTTCCACACGATATCTCCTTATCTTCAACAACACACAACTGAATCATTCCTCTTCTCTTAACATTCTTGGCGTTTCCTTTTCTCATGACCTTTCCTGGAAACATCACGTATACTCTCTTTCTAAAACAGCTTCTAGGTTAGGTGTGCTGTACCGCCTCCGCAGTTTCTTCATCTACACTCAGTTGCTGTCTCTGTACAGGGGTATTGTCCGCCCCTGTATGGAGTATGCTTCTCATGTGTGGGGTGCCTCAACCCACACAGCCGTACTTGACCGGGTGGAATCAAAGGCTTTTCGTTTCATCAATTCCTTGTCTCTTACTCACTGTTTTCAATCTCTCTCTCTCCGCCGCAATGTTGCCTCGCTCTCTCTTTACTATCGCTATTATAACGGACACTGTTCTTCTGAACTCTCTAACTGCATGCCTCCTCCTTTAAGGAGAGCACGCAACACCAGTCTTTCTGCACTTTCTCATTCCTATTCTGTCCAACTCTCTAACGCAAGGATTAATCGGTATTTCCAGTCCTTCATCTATTCAGCTGGTCAACTCTGAAGCAATCTTCCTTAATCCATCTTTCTCCCTGTCTATGACCTCCAGTCTTTCAAACGCAGTGTCTAGGGATCTCGATAACCCTGGACCTTGATTTTGGCTATCTTCTTCTTGTATGGTGGGGAGGGGTACTTTTGAGGGTGTTCGGGCTTGGCTCCCTCCTTCGTGCATAAAATAAAAAAGAAAATAGTGCCATAGAACCGAGAAGGACGAGATAAGTATTTCGAACATAACTGACGGCTCGAACGGCTTTTTTTTTAAAGTTATTAAGAGGTGAAGTACTTACTAGTACAGCCTAACCTAACTGAACTGTAACTAACCTAACCTAACGTACAATAACCTAATCAGAACGAACGTATCTTTTATCCGACAGTAAAAATTTTTCTAGATTTTTTATACACATTTTTTAATGCTCCAAGGAATCAAAATTGCTACCTCACAAACGAATTACCCCATTACATCTGTGAATTACCACTCACTCCATCTCACTTATGCCCAGTAGCCTACGCACAAGCAGTAGAGACGAAAGTTACGTAATGGCAATAATGTCATAAATAAAAAACTTTTAACTGCCCATTGAAATTCCTTATAACAATAAAGAATGAGGTGAGCCAGAAACTGGTACAGTAATCAGGCCAACTAATGGGTACTACTGTTCTAACTCCCGTATTATAAATACCAGCACGATCGGGGTTCAAACCCGCGACCTCAGCGTCTTCACTTCGTTTATAGTGAAACTGCGTTACCCACACAGCTACTGGCGTTGCCAAAATTGCTTCTGGTCGCAATTTGCTTACTTAATATTTGCTATGCAAAATAAATCTGCCATTTATTGTTTCGAATTAAAAAGAAAATCGATGATACGAACGTGCAGTTGCGAAAGAAATACTTTTCCACTTCAATAAATGAATAACAGCGATTATGAAATAAAATGGAAAAGCAGCAAATACAATTATTTATATATATATATATATATATATATATATATGAAAGATCTGGAAATGAAGTGAAAAATTCTTAATTTATAAGAAGCATTTTACAAAATTTAACAAGTCAACAATTCAGAACTTTGGATATTAAACTTAGCGCAGCCGGTTAAGGTAAAAGCGAAGATAAAGGTCAATGGGTACCCTCCCCACCTGTTTTAAATACAACTCTGCCGAGTGTCAACAGATGGCGTGCCGGAGGTCAGGCCCACAGCAAACGAGGCCCATTACCCGACTCTCCCCTTATCCTCTCCTGCGTTGAACGATAGGAGTTTCTTAATCGAAGAGAAGGCAAGGAGCGAACCCATGCACCTCAACTCAGCCTCCCGAAGCGAAACCAACTACTGGGACACCGTCAGGGCTGGCAACCTCCCAGTCTTTATTTTAAAAGTTGCAGTTTCTCAGCGTCTAAATATTCAAGGCGTCTCAGGTGAACTGTAACTTTTAAACTTTTTCAAAATCAATTTTATATCTCGTACTTTTTCTTCTACTACTGGCGTTTCCCAGATTTCTGATCGCAAGCGTGTCCTCATTATTTGCTTAACCCTCGTCAAGAACTTCAATTTACTTATGTTGTTGGAACCATGGGGTCTATATGACCCCAGGCCTAAAATCTTGCAAAATGGTGCTATAAAAAATCTGTAATGAAACAATGACACGAATGAAACATTGTATTTGATATTTAAGAACGTTTAACGAATAAGATCTCTTTCAATGTTTTGATCCTTATGGTTCCTGATGAAGGTTAAATGGGAAAGCTAGATATCAAAATGTGATGGAACGTTCTATGTAACACTCGAAAGAGGAGTCTTCAAACTGTAAAGAAAGGATTACCCGGTTGCTGTTGGTTTAATATTTAAAAATATACATACTGAAGGGAAGAAAAATTCTTCATTCAAAAGAAAATACTTTTGTTCCATATTTAAAAGTGAATTTTCTTTTAGGTAAAGTAAATTTACATCATATTAAAAGAAGTTGGTGAAAGGCACTACAGTATGTTTGTCTGATGTAATTTCCTTCATTTTCATAAAAAAAATTACTTTTAAGAAATATGATAAAGAAATTTTTTTTTGGGGGGGGAAGAATTAAACAAGTTCCCGAGTGTAAATACCTTAGTTTGATTTGCATAACTTTTGGCACACCCTGTGCACTTATAAGAGTGAAATAAAACCTGTGAAAGTTATAATAATGCTACAGAAACATACTGTAAAATACAGCTTTAGAAGGAATTCGATTATAGGTCTAACCGTCTGGGTTACCTATTGGTACAAGGCCAGGTTCTTATCTAATGGGTTCTGGGTTCGAGTCTCGGTTCAGGAATCAAGCTCTTTCTCCCACTTTTCCTCGGTGGGATAATGGTTCAGATCCCAAGTAAAGTTGCATGTCCCATCCGAAATATGACCTTTTATGATGTTCTGAAGAAGGTTAAACAACCTAAAACATTATCTATCTATCTATCTATCTATCTATCTATATATAGATAGATAGAGAGATAATATTGATAATAATATATATAATATATATAATAATAATATATATATAATATAATAATATATATATACACAGTGTGTGTATATATATATATATAAAACTGGGTGATCCAGATAAATGGGACCCATAAAAAAAAGCCAAATATTCTTAACATTTAATTCCTTTCATAAAAACTATATATCATTCGAAAGAGTAGAGTTCCAAGTTTATTATGAAATATTTATTTTTAAAATGACTCCTTTCAAATGTGCTCCATTAGTTGCCAAGCATTCCAGTGTTCTCGCTTGTAAGTTCTGCATCACTTTTGCAAGAGTGTGCGGTGGTATGGCCTGTATCTCATTTGTGATGGCGGCCTTCAATTCTTGCAAGGTCGTTGGGTTATTTCTGTAGACCCTACTCTTTAAATATCCCAGAGATAATAATCTAAGGGAGAAAAATCCGGAGACCTTGCGGGCCATTCAACGTCTCCAAATCTTGAGATTAACTCGCCTGGAAACGTTTGACGCAAAACTGCCATGCAGTTCCTCGTGGTATGGCAGGTAGCTCCGTCTTGTTGGAACCAGTGGTTTTCTAGACAAAGATCTCTTAATTTAGGAATAAGGAAATCGGTCAACATTTTTTCGTAGCGATCACCATTTACAGTGACCGTGTTTCCGGTGGAATCCTCGAAAAAGTACGGCCCTATGATCTGAGATGCAGTAAGACCACACCAAACAGTTACACGCTGACTATGCAACGGGACTTCGGTAATATTCAATGGATTTTCTGTTGCCCAGAAACGACAATTTTGTTTGTTTACAGTTTCATTCAAGTGAAAATGGGCTTCGTCTGACATAATCAAAGTTGCTAGAAAATTGGTGGTGTCATTTACCTTCTGTTGGATCCATTGACAGAATTGTCGTCTTCGTGCGAAATCTCCATCGTTTAGTTGTTGCACTGTTTGAATTTTATATGGAAAGAGCATTAAATTTTGCTTGAATATACGGTGTGTTGTTGTTCCATATCCAACTCCTAACAGCTGAGAAGCACGTCTGATGCTTATGTTAGGATTATCCTGTACAATTTCATGAGTTCTGTTAATGATCTCGTCTATCCTTACTGTGCGCACTCTTCCAGTTGGTTTTCTTTTTCCAATGCTGCCAGTTAGGGAAAAATTTCTGACACACCGACGGATTACTTTCTTAGAAGGTGATTTTGACATCTGAAAATTTGTCTTGAAAGATCTTTGAGCTGAAACTACACTTCTTCCATGCTCATAATATTGCTCAGTATATGAAACGCAGCTGTTCCACAGTCCATGCAGTCATCTTGAGGGTTAGTTTTAACTAACACTTTTATTTTGTTTTGTATCTTATCTTGTCTTGTATTGTCAAAACCTATACAAACTTGTAACTATCCTCTTTCGAATGATGCGTATGATTTTATAAAGGACTTATACTTTAAGAGTTACAGGGTTTCTTTTGGGTCCCATTCTCTGGATCACCCTTTATATATATATATATATATATATATATATAAGTGAATGAATCACTTACTAAAGTCACGAAGTACTTATAACAGAAAACTAATAAATTAGAAAAGAAATTTTAAATTAAAGTTAAAGTGAACATACTTTTACAAGGAGTTACAAGGAGTTACAAGGAAATGAGGGAGTCACAACACCTTTACAGGGTATCAAATAAAAATATGTAAATTACAATCATTGCAGAAATTTAAAACGAGAATATTCTCTCCGGAAGAGAAAGTAAGTAAATGTTCATGGAGAGAGAGAGAGAGAGAGAGAGAGAGAGAGAGAGAGAGAGAGAGAGAGTTACAAGGAATTACAAGGACAAGAGGAAGCGTCAAAGACCTTCCAGTCCACTCTTAGAGGTTCCTGTTACTAAACAAGTTAATTTTTCTTTCAACTATTCTAGTAGTAGTAGAAAACTGGATAGAAAAGGATAAGTTTCTTTCCCCACCCTCCGCTCCCTCCCTGCCAGAGGCAGGTACGGAAAAAGGTTGAAAAAAATATCTTGACCCTGAAAAAGTAGCCAAGAAAATTTTATAGGAAAGTGGAGAATATATGGGATAGCTCTATAATTACGCATTCACACATATAAACCGCGCAGGCGAATCCTGCTGAGTTACGTTATGTTTTAGTCTTAAACCATGAGAGTATTCAGTACTTTGTCTAACCTATTTTTAAACACATTTACACTTCGGCTTCAAACAACCTCTGAGGGAAATTGGTTTCAAATATCAACTATTTTATAGGAAAAGAAATTGCCGCAGACAGCAATCCTAAATGTCTTTAGTTCCAGTTTAAACCCATTATTTCTTGTCGGATTGGCATTAAGTGAGAATAAGTTCCTATAGTTTACCTTGTCTATTCCATTGGGCATCTTGAAGACTTGAATAAGCTGACCGCGCAACCTCTTCGTCTCTAAGGTAAACAGATTTAGGCGCTCCAATCTCCGTTGGTAGTTTTGCATTCTCATTAAAGGGATCAATTTTGTAGCCCTTGCTTGTCACCCTTTCTAACCTTTCTCTATCCTTCCTAAGAGACGGAGACCAAAACTGCGCACAATATTCCAGTTGAGGTCTGATTAGTGAATTATAAAGAGATATTACAGTCTCCTTATTCCTAAACTGGAACTGTCTTTTAATATAGTCTAATATTTTTAAGGCTCTCTTTTCGATTTCTGCACAGTGTTTCGACGGTTTGAGATCATTACTGATATAGACTCCTAAGTCTTTTTCTAAATCGGTCTCAGTCAAGTTCCTTCCCAAGAGAGAGTAATCGGTCTTCGGGTTTTTGTAACCTATGTGCATCACCGAACATTTGTCCAAGTTGAATGACATCTGCCAAGTAGCAGACCATTCGCCCAACCTGTCAAGATCATTTTGAAGCGTTCTTACGCCCTCCTCAGTACCTACACTACTTCCTAATTTCGTATCGTCTGCAAATTTGGAAATTGTACTTAGAAGCCCGACGTCTATATCGTTAATATAGATGATAAAAAGTAAAGGACCCAGAAAGGAACCCTGTGGGACACCACTGATGACGGGCGTCCTCTCCAAAGCCATTCCACTTATTACCACTCTCTGCTTTCTATCTTTTAACCAATCTTCAATCCAGTTGGAAATGAGCCCGGTGATTCCTAGTCCTCTGACTTTCGCCATCAATCTCGCGTGAGGGGCTTTTGTCAAAGGCTTTTTGAAAGTCAAGATACACTATATCTGTTGCCCTACTTGCATCGTATAGAGCAGAGCTTTCCAAACTTTTAACATTGGCGACAAACTATTTAAGCATAACAATTTTCACGACACATTAATTAATTTTTGTTATCAAATATCAAATATCAGATAATTTTTCAGTAGGTGGTTTATCTTGTAGCCGATTTTGTTGATAGAAAAATCAAAATTTTCAAAATACAAAAAACACTAATGTGTCGCGACACACCAGTTTGGAAAGCTCTGGTATAGAGTATTCATATTATGGAAGAAATCTAACAGGTTTGTCAGACAAGATCTATGTCGCCTAAATCTATGTTGAGGATAAAAAATTAGATTGTTAGATTTAAGGTGATACACAATACGGTCTGTAATTATGGATTCCAACAGTTTGCCGACAATTGGGTTTAACTGATCGGGCAGTAGTTACAAGGATTTTCCCTCTCACCCTTTTTAAAGATTAGTGTTACATTTGCTAACTCCCAGTCGGTTGGAACTTTCCCTAACTCGATTGATTATTTTAATATGGTTACCAAGTCGTCAACAACATTGTGGTTAACCTCTTTTTACCCTTGGAAGAAATAACTCAGGAGCAGGTGATTTGTATTTATTCATCTTGTCAATTAGTTGCTGTACTTCATCTCTTGTAAAACTTATAGTCTCTACGGGATGGTCACCGCCATACGTAATCCGAGGATTTGGCACTTCAGCTGAGTCTTCCTCTGTGAAGACTGTAACGAAGAACTCGTTTAACGTATCTTTATCGCTGAATTTCAGTACGACATTTTCTGTCTTTTAGAGAGAGAGAGAGAGAGAGAGAGAGAGAGAGAGAGAGCTACAAGGAGTTACAAGGACAAGAAGTACCTCAAAAGGCCTTGCGGCCCATACCGAGGAGGTACCAATGACAACGGGTGCCAGGGAAAATTTCCTACACATTTTCACAGCTAGCTTCTCGAACAGCCACCCCAGAAGAAAGTAACACACATCCTCAAATAGTGTTGCAAGATTCGGTCTAACCTTTTCTTGAACTGATCCACGGAGGAACCGTTGACAACTTCTGAAAGTAGCCTGTTCCACGTGTCACAGATCTTATAGGTAAAGAAATCCCCCCCCCCCACACACACACTAGCGCTAAACCGTTTCAAATACAACTTCCAACCATTGTTGTGAGTCGAGTTATCGTTTAAACTAAACATGCTCCTAAAATCGACATCATCGAACCCGCGGAAGAGCGTGAAAACCTCGATGAGTTGACCGCGCAGCCTCCGAGTTTCCAGCGAAAGCAAATTCAGGCCGTGTAAGCGTCGGTTGTAGCCCATATGCCTAGCAGAAGGGATTATTTATTCCCGAACCAGGGAATTGTACAGAGAGAGCACAATCTCCTTGTTCTGAAATTGAAATTGTCTCCTGATATAATCCAACAGCTTCTGGGCTTTCTTTTCCACCTCTCCGCACTGTTTGGTAAACTTAAGGTCGCTGCTAATTAGCACACCCAAGTCTTTTTCCAAATCAGTGGCCTCGATATTACTCCCTAACATGGAATAGTCCGACTTGGGATTGGCTTAGCCAATGTGCATGACCTTGCATTTACCTAAGTTAAACGGCATTTGCCATTTTTCGGACCACTCTCCTATCCTACGTAGGTCCGCACGCAGTTGCCGCTAGTGACCCACTAGTGACCGAGGCCCAACCCGAGGTAGCCCCTTTAATTACAATCCTCTGCCGCCTATTCTTCAGCCAGTTTCCAATCCAGCTACCTACTTCCCCATTGATACCCAGTGCGCGGACTTTGGTCATTAGCCGGCAGTGAGGTACCTTATCAAAGGCTTTCTGAAAGTAGACATAAAGTATATCAATCGCCCTACTCTTGTGTACTCACGCCACATGACGTGGAAAAACTCGAGCAAGTTGGTGAGACACCACCTATGCTGCCTAAATCCATGTTGGGAGTCTCCAAGCAGCTTGTAAGAATTCAAATGGTCAACGATCTTATCCGCTATTATCCCCTCTAATAACACTGTACAACAGTGAAAAAAAAACGGAAATGAGATCGTCATATTTGTGGCTAATTATATGCGTAGATTGCGAAAATAACACTCATTTATTTGTATCACCTGCCGATTTTATGAAAATGACCCTATTTCATTGTATCATTTTGAGAACCACTGGTTCTCTGAACGCATCTTTTACATTTTGTTCAGTCATGCATATGCTGTGGTGCTGGTGTTCGGCTCTGTTTCCACTTTCATTTTATGAAAAATTTCTTTCATTAATCATTTAAAACAAAATTGTCAGCCATATTTTATCATAAATCGGTGCTATAAGTGAGTATTATTGAATAACAGCTATCAAATTACGTATATTTCACCGACAACGTCTATATTGTGTGAAATTGCAAATTGATCTATCATTTTCTTATTTTACAGGTTTTTATTGATGTTATGCTACAATGCTTAGAGAGTGCAAAAATTCGCCAGACAGTTTTTGTTATATTTGTGGGACATTAACGTTAAAACAGTATAAAAGGAAGTTGACTTCTCATGTGAAAAAGCTTTATGAATTATACTTCGCATGCAAAGTTGGTGATCAGGACAAGCACTGGGCGCCTCATATCTGCTGTGTGAGATGTACAAGCTCGTTATCTGCATGGTTCAAAGGCACCGGTCCTGGTCTGGGATTCGGTGTCCCAATGGTATGGAGAGAGCCGCTGGACCATTCAACTGATTGCTATTTCTGCTTAACGAACATCACAGTTTTGAATCTTTTATTTTTCTGCAAATAAGTCAAATTTGGTGTTTTTAGCACATTTTAGAATATCCTGCTCTGCATAATGTATTACACAATTATGCTATCTTAAGTAGTCAACAATGTCTATTGTCTCACATTCCAGGTTGCAACAGAAAATGGAAAAAGGCTATAGTCTACCCAAATCTTCGTTCTGCTGCTATGTGTCCTGTGGAACATTCTACAGATATACCCATCCCTCGTCCTCCAGCTGAAATGCCGACCGATAACACAGACTCTGACAAATCGGAATCAGACGGCGAATGCTATGAAGCTCAAGTCGAGTCCAAGAAAGAGCAACATCTCATCACGCAGCCTGAACTCAATGATTTGGTCCGTGATTTAATACTTACCAAGCAACAAAGTGAACTGCTGGCCTCACGTCTAAGAATGGAATCTGCTGGCGGAAGACGTACGAGTTACAGCATTCCGAAAGCGCTCCTTGGATTTGCAGGAATATTTCACAATGAAGAACAATCTTTGTTATTGCAGCGATATACAGTACATGGTCTTTTCGATGCTCTGGGTTTGTGCTATGAACCGAATCAGTGGAGATTGTTCATTGATGCAGCTCTGTACAATGTTAAGGGTGTATTGCTACATAATGGGAATACAATGCCTTCTGTTCCGATCGCTTATTCAGTCGTCTTGAGAGAAACGTATGACAATGTCGCTTTTATTCTGGACTGTATAAAATATAATGAACATGAATGGCTTATCTGCGCAGATTTGAAGGTTGTGGCTATTCTCAATGGATTGCAAACTGGCTATACGAAATACATGTGCTTCCTATGCAATTGGGATTGCCGAGCAAGGTCTGAACACTACACACGCTCAGTATGGCCGCCGCGAGACAATTCCTCACCTGGATCTCACAATATTATTCACGAACCAATAGTACGAAAGGAAAAGGTTATCTTGCCGCCACTTCACATAAAACTAGGGCTGATGAAACAATTTGCAAAGCGTTGAAACAGGAGAAGCCTACCTTCAAATATCTAAAGGAAAAATTCCCAAAAATAAGTGATGCCAAGATTAAAGAAGGCATATTCGTCGGCCCTCAAATTCGCCAACTCATGCTAGACGAACACTTTGAAGCGGTGATGGATGAGGTTGAGTTGGCAGCCTGGCGTGCATTCAAAAACGTGTGCAGCGGTCTACTAGGAAAGACTAAATACGACAACTATGCTGCACTTGTGGATCAACTTATCAACTCATGCCAACGTCTCGGATGTAAGATGTCATTGAAAATTAATTTTTTGCATTCACATCTCTCATTCTTTCCGGAAAACGCATCTGCTGTTAGCGACGAACACCGGGAGAGATTCCACAGGATATAGCCACAATGGAGAGCCGATACAAAGGGAAGTGGAGTCCTGCTATGCTGGCCGATTTCTGCTGGAATTTAAAGCGTGACCAACTAGAAGCATCACACAAACGCCAGCATAAATACAAATAATGAGTTGAAAACAGTATACAGTAATACGAGAGTTTTATGTTAATTTTGTGCATATATGCTGAAGTATAGCAATAATTAAACTGTTCCATGTGATAAAGCCTATCTGTTTATCAATATATTCTTATTTTTTGGTATGAAGATTTTAAGCAGTCATTACAAAAAAACGTGACGTGATAGAAAAAAACTATTTTCAGATTTGGAATCAGCACACTCGAAATATTAAGAATGACCGAATGTTATTCCCGTTTTTTTTCTGAACCGAAAATTTGTTGTACAGTCAGTGTAATTTACCTACGACCGAAGTGAGACTAATGGAACGATAGTTCCTTGGACTTTCGTGATCCCCTTTCTTAAAGATAGGGGTCACGTTGGCTTCCCTCCTGTCACCAGGCACTTGGCCCGTCTCCAACGATTTGTTGAAGACTGTAGCCAGGTGGTGAGCCACCTGGTCGCGCACTTCCCGCAAGACTTAGGGGAGGAACTGGTCCGGCCCAGGAGCCTTAATTAAACTCGTTCAGTTTGTCTATTCTATCGGCAACGTCTGTCGCGGTACACCGAACACTATCCAGGTGAGCACCGAGAGAGAGAGAGAGAGAGAGAGAGAGAGAGAGAGTGGTGTGTGTGTGTGTGTGTGTGTGTGTGTGTGTTTGTGTGTTTTTTGAAGAAACGTGGTAAACTGGTTCATTAATTTCCTGGCAATTTTTCCTTCTTATAAACCTTCCAATATAAACGAACAAAAGAGCAATTTCCTCATACATCTATATCTTCATGGCCCTCCGTTAACTTCGGTTCTCAACCAAATTCTCCTTATTAAGAGTCCAAAGTGTGGCATATATATATATATATATATATATATATATATATATATATATATCAGAGGCGGATCCAGACTTTCCTTCCGGTGGAGGCGCATATATTTATATAACAAATTTACTATACAACAAAAAAGCTAATAATTTCCCTCGTAACTATAAAAAATAATTCCATATGTCCTTATTTAATGCGGGTTTATTGTATTCGGAAAATGCATTTATTTTGTTAGTGTGTGCATTGATCCAACATTTTTCTCACTGAAATCGTACAAGGTGTAGAAAAGCAATAGAGAGCATTAAATTTATTAGCAATATATTAATTAGAAGTTAAAACATTTATAATAGAAAGAGAAATAATAACAAACTCAAAATAGCAAATCGTTACATTTGAAGTCGATGTTTTTGTCGTGAAAACTGATCAATAACATTGTCTACATTAATGCTAAGATTTTGATGGATGCGTGTTAGGGCCAAACCATCCAATCACTCTTCCACCATAGTACTACGTGGATAGGTTTTCAGCCATTTCATGCTGGAAGATGATCTTTTCACCCTTGAAGTTGGTACTGGTAGAGTAAGCAGTATCCGCATCAGAAATTAAATACTTCCTTACAAAAGGATACTAATACAAATTTATGTATCATACGTAATACATATACCATTAAAATACAGATCGTATATCTATAGAATTTTACGAGGGTTTACCCGTAAAAGCACCTTGATATTGGGGTAAAATTCAGAACTGCACGTCATGTACGCTTCTAATGCTGCCTCAGGTAAGCTTTTCGCATTTGACCACATAAGCTCCCAGCGAGAAAATGCAACGCACGGTGCACAGTATAAACCTTGATGGATATTAGAATATGCGAGCCATATAGTTTTTTCTAAATGTTCAAACCTCAAATAGCGTTTGCTACCCTCTCCACGGCGTTTGTCTTGCCGCAAGTTGTATGGGAATGAATAACAGCACAACACGCCTCTCCTCATTTGCAAGAGCTCGTCCGATATATAGGTCAATGACCTTAGAACTAAGAGAAGACACATATTCATGCTGAGGTTGTTTTTCTATGGAGTATACTGCCGGCTCTTGGAATGTTTTAAACGAGCAAGCCTCTTGGTCATCCTGAAGGACTGAATCTGTGTGACCCTCGCTGGAATTACTGTAAATCTTTTTATTTGAAGATTTGGTAAAAAAAAATCCGTAATACGTCTCATATTAGCGTGGCAGCAGCATTCACATTCACGAGAGAAATTTTAGAACATAGGTATAAAAATAATCCCCTGAAACAAACGACGACAATGATGATGAATTCAATCACAGCATACAGAGGTACATATGAGATAGAAAATAAAGATTTTGATATTTAAAAAAGGAAGTAGTAAGTTTTTTCAACGTAGAATGATAAAAGATTAAATTATTTTAGTGTTACTGATGTTACTAATAGCTTAAATTTAGTTCTATTTTATCGATTTTCCTGCCAGCAAATTCTAGCTGCTCGCCTGGATATTACACACATTTAATTTCTTTTGCATAAACTAATGTTTCATCAATCATCTATAATACTGGACTTCAAGAATACAAGAATATATTTATATTGCCTCGTTGGCTCTATAATAATGTTAATTATAATGTTATTAATGAGGTTAATGTTTAGGTTAACGATTATCTCTCTCGTGTCACTAAGGTTCTTCGAGAAGAAAGGTGAGATGTGATTGAGGCATCGTGCCCGAGAGTCCCTATAACGAAGGCGAGGTGTGACGTTGAAAGCAAAGTGAATCATCGCTTTGTGACGTCATCTTGGTCGTGGTTGTGTGAAAATCACGAAAGTATCTGAAGGCGTCTCTGTCGCTATATATATACTCTATGTGCTCAGAATTTGATAATACAAATTATGGAGAACTTGTCCAAAACGATACAAACTTACATTTTATGACAGACAGCAAAAGTGGTACCAAAGAGAACAACATATATGGCAGAGTTATGTGTTCTGGCATCTACATACATACATACATACACATACATACAATAAAAATTGCAATACAATAACGGATAACCACGTTGGTTGCAACATATATCACATACAATTTTCAAATTAAATCAGTTATTTAAAAAGAGCTAGACTCTGCCTAGCGAATAAAGTTAGCTTTACTAGATTTTGACTAGCAGATTGTCCATGTTTCAAGAGGACCATAGACTCCAAGGTGAAGATATCATGGACGGCAATAGAAAAGGTACAAGCAAGCATAGTAGTAAGCACAAAGTAACAGTGACACAATTAATTGCAAATCGTGAAAGGAAGAAAACTGTATCAAAATCTGTCCAAAGCTTAACATTACTCTGCAACGACGACCATGCACTGTTGAGGTCAAAATAACTAAAAGAGAACTAAGAAATAAAAGTTGGTGCAGAAGGCTTCCGGTCACGCTTCACAATTCGTGACAATGCTATTTTGTCACGTTTTTTCAATTTTACTTTTCGTTCACTATTGTGCTTATCTGATGCAATTTATTTTTTACCGTTGACCTTCTCGGTACATACCCTGTACATTATTCTTCGCGAAACAGACAATTTCGCCGACTAACGCACCAGCCAAACCGAGCCGCCTTTCTGACATTATGTCAATTTTAGTGTCACTTAAATTTTTCTAGGAGCCATTTTTATGTTTACTCTGAAAGAAAAGCAAGAATCAACTTGAGCATATTAAAATATTAAGTGTTCTAGATATAATACGGTTCCATAGCTTGATTTCATACAGGATATGACACCTTATCATGAAATGTGAAACATCAACAAGAAACCTACAGGCGCTTCCAAACGTTTGAGCGGCAATATATATATATATATATATATATATATATATATATAATATATAGTAGTGGTGACCGGATGTCAGTTTTTCAACATCTGCGGATGCGGATTTTTAATTTCAATATCCGCGGATTCGGATGCCGATATTTAGTTAATCTATCAATATAATATAGAATTATGAATATATGACATAATTTTTCAAATTTCGTAATATTACTATTATGGCAGGCAATGCATAAGAATTAAAATTAATATTAATGTTTTCATTATGATAAAAACAATAACTTTCTCAAGAGTTTCAGCCACAGAAAATTCAATGAAACAAGTTTCATTCAATTTTCTGCGTTACCAGGTATTTATATTTTGACGTTTATATATCTGTTTGTTCATTAATAATTAATACTTTACATGAAATGTGCATGACTGGGCCTTATAAGCTACTTTATAAACTAATTTAATTGTAAATTGCATAATTTATTAGAGGTAATATCCGCATAACATCCGCAGTCAGAAGTGAGGATGTTAAAAATGATGCGGATGCGGATATCCGGTCCACCACTAATATATATATATATATATATATATATAACACGCATGAGCAGACGTGGTTTTTATATGAAACAAAACTGCCCCATCTAGGATTTGAACCTGGGATCTTCTGAGTAAGAGTCTCGTACTCATGCATGTTATTCCATTTAGGCCAAGGAGACCCCCTGTGCTATACCAGAGAGATTTCAATTAAATTCTGCCATTGTGGCAGCCTCGAGTGTGGGAGGGTTAACATCGTAAAACACCTCTGGACGCGAAAGCGTTCAGTGTTTCCTCGGTTATTTATTTAAATATATAACAGGTTGTGTTAACTTTTATTCTATAGTAATGTGATAGTCACGGGTTCTATTCCTGGTGGGGACATCTTTATTATATAATACTGTATATATACTTACTTTATGAGGATTTCAACGACGGTTCAAGATCGACCTGCGGTCAACCCCTCTGCAACATCCCGCCTCATTTGCAGGATTTGGTGAAGGAGAGAATTGCTTTCCGATCTCCTCCTGCCCTCATAGGGCAGAATATTACGTGAAAAACAGTCCCTCAGCATGTACTTCAACATGACGCATGCGCATTAAAGATGAATTCTAAACCACATTCTGAATCCCTTGAATAAGAATTCAACGAAAAAATAAAGTAAAGCATATTTATATCCTCATACGAAATGCATGCAGACGAACTACAAATAAGGTTTCCCGTGACGCACTTACGTTCGCATTGAAGACCGAAACCGGGCAATATACGAATCATAATCATTTAATTACAAGAACGCGCTTCCATTTTGGCTATTGGAGAGAATCATTTGGATAATATTGCTCCTTGCAATGGCTAAAATTTAGAAGCATCAAATCCTTTACTCGCATCTCATACGCTGATTTACTGCTTCAATTTGCATATGCGATTTTGCCATTCGAACCACGAAAACTGTTTTATATATATATATATATACATATATAAAATACAAAAGTATGAGAAGAAATGTGTGTGTATATATATATATATATATATATATATATATATATATATATATATATATATATATATATATATACACGAGGGCACAAGAAAAGACCAGGAGCGAGCAAACGTGTTCATAGCTATAATAAATGAATTTATATTGACAGAATATAACAGATAACACAAGAAAAAATAGCTACTTTGATCTGGTATTGACGAATAATACCAACTTAATCAATGACTTAAAAATAACCGACAAATATGTCAGACGACAACATTATCGAGGTATCCACTAATATAGCGACAGCTCTAAAGAAAATACACATACTGAAGAAAGAAGCAAATTTTAGATTTTTTAATCTAAACTCTAAGACTATAAACTGGGAAGAAATCAGATCCCATATGGCACAGATAGAGTGGAAAACAGTCTTAGGGGATAAAACAGCCGAAGAAATGCTAATAACCTTGGAAAAAAATACGCTGGAGATCTTAGAAATTATGTCCAGAAAGTACATCAAAAAGGAAAGAGGAACTATTTCGAGAGGCAAAAGTGAACACTACTCCACAAGAAAAGGAGAGTAGCCACGAAGTTAATTAATTGCACAGACAACAACATCAAAAACGTTGTACAAGTAAAATTGGAAAGTACAGACAGAGAAATACGAGCCTTAATTAAGGACCATTCAGAGAGAAAAGGAAGATGCGGCGAAAACAATAAAAGATAATCCAAAACACTTCTCTACATAGTTTCGCGAAAAGAAAAGCAAAAACGTGGACCACTATCGCACCCTTAAGGAAAGAAAATAAAGGGCTAATTGATAATCTATAAAAAATATCTGAAATATTGAGAGCTCAATACGAATCAGCTTTCAGTACCCCAAATAGAGACAAAGCAGCGTTTGACAGAAATACCTTTTTTGAAGAGGAATCGAATGGAGAATGTATAACTGATTTAGAATTTACCGCAGAAGATATAGGGAAGGCTGTAGAACAAATGAAATCACGTCATTCAGCTGCAGGCCCGGACAAATGGAGTGCCTAATTGATTAGAAATTGTAAGAGCGAAATAGCTACACCCCTTTATTGGAAATGGAGAAGATCCCTGGACAGTGGACACGGTGGAAATACCGAGCATACTAAAAGGAGCGAACATTGTTCCTATATAAAGGGGGGATAGGTCTCAAGAAAAGAACTGTAGACCGGTGTCAATGCATCACATCTCACCAAAATATTTGAAAGAATAGTCAGGGAGAAAATACGTGACGTTTTGTAGGCACAGGAAAGATTCACTGAGAACCAGCGCGGATTCCGATCAGGAAGATCGTGCCTATCACAACTAATAGAGCATTCGGTAAGTGTGATCAAGACATAGTAGTACAAAAAATGAAATATATGGGAATAACAGGCAAAGTGAGAAAATGGATCTACAATTGCTTCAGAGAACGTCTACAGGTCGTCAGAATTCAAGGTATATCATTACTAGCGGATTTACGGGGGGGGGGGGGTTCGGCCCCCCCCACTCTGGTCAATTTGGCGGCCCTTTTTGACAATTTGGCCCCCCTTTTGATAAATATTGGCGCCCCTTCCAACTGCTTTATTTTTTATAATAAATTTTTTAATTTCTAAAAGCAAAAAAGTACATACTTTTTTAAATTATAAAAAATGTCAACACCACCCTTGTAAATACCTGGCAACTTACCTTTCAATTTTATTTTTAGAAACTGTGTATAAAAATAATATTTCCCTTCGTATACTCAGTTAAATTATGCTTTCCAGCTTTACATATTAATTTATTAATGGTTGTAAGCATTTGTAGACAAAAGGTTAATGTGCTTGTAAACCCTTTGCGTAGTATTCACATTCACGATCTTCCTCTCTCTAAATGACTGATTCAGGTAATATTTTGAACAGATGGATCAGATAACGTCTATCAAATTAGTTCCAATATTTACTACCAGAAACCTGGTCTTTAACAACATTTTAGTAAACGCTAAAAATTTGCCTGCTGGTGCTTAAAGGGTTAACATATGTATTTTTAATTACAGTGTACGTAATTATATTTATATATAATTAAACATTATTTTGGCGCAATTTTTACATATGTAAAGGTTCGCTCCCCCCTTTAAGGCGAAAATCATAGCTCCGCTACTGTATATCACCATCAGAATCAGAAGTACGCAGCTCAGTACCACAAGGTACAGTAATGGCCCCACTCCTGTTCATTATCATGCTAACAGACGGAGACAGTGGAGTAAACAGCAACAGTATAGTAACATCCTTTGCAGACGATACAAAGATCAGCAGAAAAATCAGCGATGCAAATGATGTGGAGGCCTTGCAGAGGGAGACGAACAAAATATACAAATGGTCAGAAGACAACACCATGACATTTAACACCGAGAAATTTCAACTCTTGAGATATGGTAGAAATGAGGAACTTAGACTGCATATTATGCTCCAGATAGGCAGAAAATTCAGAGAAGCACGAAAGCGATCGGTTTGGGGGTAATAATGACCGATGATGCGAAATTCAAGACAAAATCAGATAGCGATAAACAAAGCAAAAAGAGTCGCGGGACAAGTACTAAGAACGTTCAAAAGAAGGGACAAAACAGTAATGATTTCCCTGCTGAAAACACTGATCATACCAAAACTTGAATACTGTTCAGTCTTGACGTCCCCATATAAAAAGGAAGAAACTAATAAACTAGAAAAAATTCAGAGACATTTCACAGCTAACATTGATGGCTGCAAAGAACTCAAATACTGGGAAAGACTATGTAAACTAAATCTGTACTCCCTGGAAAGAAGAAGAGAGAGGTAATCTGCATATGAAAAATGATCGAAAAACTGGTACCAAACTTCAAACTAAACCCAATTAACATCCAAACAATGCTGGAAAATAGGAAAGGCAGAATGAGTTGTGTTCTCAAATTAAAGGCTCGACAAGGGACCTCTTCAACACTGAAGGAAGATAGCTTCGTTGTCAGGGGACCAAGACTTTTTAACCACCTTCCAAAGGACCTGAGAAACGTTACAGGGGTCAAAGGTGAAGTCTTCAAAAGAAGACTAGATGCCTGGCTCAGGACGGTACCAGATGAGCGGAGTGTACCTGGCTATGTGCGGTGGAGAGCGCGAGAACGACTCGCTCCTCCACTAAGCCAGGCCTAGAGGCGGGGCTACCAGCTTCACCTTCATGTGAAGAGAGACCAACACACGGAACTTCAATAAGGTTAACGAGATATATACGTTGATCTCCACCGTGCCATCTTGTTGAAGCTCTGACGTGTTATACTTACAACATAGAGTGCGGGCGGGGCCCCACTAACCTACAGTAGTGCTCACAAGTATTCGTACAGAGAAATATTTCGGTTATATTCGTCCTTATCTTTTGTATCATGCATAGGAGTTATGAAAAGTTTACCGTCAGTTTGGGAAAATTTAACAAACAAAAAAATTTAGTTTCACTTCAACATATTTTGATGTAAAACTTCAAAGAATTTGAAGAAAATAAACAAAGTTAAAATGCAAAAGTTTTCGTACATTTTTTTACAAAATTATTTTTATTTAATACTTTGTGTGTCCGCCTTTTGCTTGAATGACTTCAAAGACTCGTTTTCGCTATTTTTCTGCAAGGTTTCCACATCTCTCAGCAGAAATTTTAGCCTATTCTTCTAAAGAAAATTGTTTCAATTCATTCAGATTCGAAGGGTTTCTCGTTCGGACAGCGTTTTTCAAATGAAACAATAAATTCTCGATTAAATTGAGAGCTGGACAATGATTGGGCCACAAGAGAAGCTTGAAATTCTTTTGTTGAAACTGTTTCATGGAGCTCTTAACTTTATGTTTTGGATCATTCTCTTGTTGCAGTACCCAATTGCGACCCATTCGCAACTCCCGAACTGAAGGAAATACATTTTCTTCTAAAATTTCTTGATATTTCTTCAAATTCAAAATTCCGTTGATGACAACAAGCTTTCCTGGACCAGAAGCACTAACGTACCCGTAAAGAAAAAAACTACTACCACCATCTCTAATCGTAGGAAGGGTGTTTATTTCTCGAATGCAGTATTTGATTTTCGCCAAACATAACGTTACTCGTTGTTCCTCAATAATTCAATTTTGGTCCCGTCTGTCCATTCAAAGAACTTTCTTCCAGAATGCAAATCCATCATTTGATGATCCTTGGCGTACTTTAAACGAGCTTCTTTGTGAGCTTTTTGTAGTAGAGGTTTTCTTCGTGCAACTCTTCCATGCAGACCATTCTTTCTCAATGTACGACGTACAGTAGAGGGATGAACATCGATCGCAATCTTCATGTTTGGCAAATATCACCTGCGGTCACTCGTGAATTCGCAGCAGTCATTTTTTTAATCTGTCCAGTTGTACGTTCTGAAAAATCTTGCAAGGTCGTCGACACCATGGTTGAGTTTTAATTGTTCCAAAGCCTTTCCATTTCTTTCTAACTGCAGCAACCGTCGTAAATAGAATCCGAAATTCTTCCCCTATCTTCCTACAACTCTTTTCAGACTCGTATGCAGCAATAAGACGACCCATTGCTTACTAATGGCTTGTACAGCCATCTATCATCCATGAAGATTCAGAGAAAACTCTAGAGTTCAGAATTTCCAACGGTCTCTAATCAATAAACAGCCAACTATTGATAAAATATTAAATTCTTCAAGTCTAAGGTGGACACACAAAGTATTAAATAATTTTGTAAATAAATGTCCAAAAACTTTTGCATTTTAACTATTTTTTATTTTTCTCAAATTCTTTGATGTTTTACATTATATGTTGGAGTTAACCTAATTGTTTTATTTGTTAAATTATTCCAAACAAACACTTAACTTTTCATAACTATCGTATGCATGGTACAAAAGATAAGGACGAATATAACTGAAATACTTCTTTGTACAAATACTTTCGAGCGCCACTATATATATATATCGGGTGGGCATAAAAAAGGAGACCTCGAACTTTGGCTGTAAAATCCAAAGTTATGGTCAGATTTCAATGTTTTTTTCACACCCCACAACTAAGTAAATTTCCTATACGGTGAGCGGATTTAAAAAAAACTAATGAAAATTACTGATTTATTGAACATTTCTTTGTGCCACTGGAAATTCTCCATTTACACTACTACTGCATTGTCGGGTCGGCAGAAAAAAAGGGAGACCTTTTAAATCCTTCATATCTTGGCAAATACGGTACGTAGAACCATGAAATTTTAGTATGTTAGTACTAGGTAATTTTATGGTTTGTATTTTCATTAGTTTTCTTTGAAATTCGCTCACCGTATAAAAAAATTTACTTAGTTGTGGGGTGTGAAAAAAATATTGAAATCTGACCATAACTGGATTTTACAGCAAAAGTTTGAGGTCTCCCTTTTTTTTTGCCCACCCGATATATATTAGGAGATTGTAGGCACCAATCGACCAGGGAAGTACTTCAGTGGGGGACGTTAGGTAGGAGAAGGGCGTGCTGGAACTCCCGTTTCTCCTGTTACTGTTCTTCTTAGCTGATTTTTCTTCCGTGTCTCATCTACTCTGTCAGCAGTCCAGCATACCCTCAAACACACACTTCTCCCTCTGTTCCTTCCTACATATATGTGCATCTTACACAATGCACAATAGGGTGTGTCAATTTTGTCAACTTTTTTCAAATCAATTTTGGTAGTGAAAATATAGTGTCTTTTCATGTCAAAACTTGAAACTGGCCAACCAAAATGAAATGAAATAACCCTTACCTACATCAATTTTACCTTAAATTTTCAGAAATTGACTCTTTTACTAAATAATAGGACATAAATTGATTAACTATTCATCTGTCACAAAATTATCCCACTGATCGCATATGGAGTGTTTTCAAGGTCATATAGTTGTTGTACAATGTGCAAGTGACAACATGAATAGAACTGTCCCTCACTCTCAGTCCTCAGTTGCCTCTTAGATGTCATAGACGGTGATTTGCTGTTATTGCTCTTGTACCTACTTCATAGTTATTCTACTAGACGAATACTACAGTTTAACTGTAAGTATGGATTATTGAGTATTACAATTATTTATTATTATCATATTCTTGTCTAATTATGTTGTAATCCCATGGAATATTTTTGTATTGAATTTTAGAACATCGAATGACTAAACTTTGAAACATGGTAATTGATATAAAATATTTAAATGTTTTTCTTTCTTTTCAGATATTCCTAAGATGCCAAAATTGAAGACAAGAGGTCAGTCGTCATGCCACTTGAGCCTGTTAGTCGATACAGGCAAGGAGCTTCTCGTATCGAACTACCAACAGTGCGACACATGCTGAGACTAGGTTACTCCTTCGTGAACAAAACAAGGGATAGAAGGAACTACACAGAGAAAGAGCTCATAGGGACATGATTCCCCCTCTTCTGCATCATGGAAAAAAGCTAATGTGTTATGTCAAACCACCTGTACTCATCAGTATAAACTATTAACTAAAATTAACAAAGCTGTGCACAAAGCAGTTGACATCACTTGTAAAGGAAAACTAGCAAAGAAAAATAATTTCTGCACACACTTGATACTCTTCTTTACATTTTTAACTGCCGTATCCCATAGAGTTGTGTTCTGAAGCCAATTGTTCTCTCTCATGCAGAAGAGAACCTCACCCTCACATTGATTGTCGCTGTCCTCGTGAGAAGAAGATCCCTGTTTTGGAGCTGGCTTTCATAAAGGCGCAGAGAACAAAGGCAGGAGGCCAGGAGTATGCAGACTGGTTCGGCAATTATTCAGAACCAAAAAACAGATTGTTATTGCTAAGAAAAAAGAGAAAATCCGAGAGAGGGAAGAAGGAAGAAAAAGAAGAGTGAAGAAGCCACCCAAAGAGATGAAGATCGCTATCAAGAGGTTTCTCACTTCTTTGAAAGCTCTTCAGATGAACAGAAAGAAGCAACATCAGATGATAGCTCCAAAATGCCATCTGAACCTTCGCCGAAGAAATGAAATACAACACTAAAGACATCTCAAACATTGCCCTTGCCAGTATTCGCCACCATACGGGGCTATGAGAGACTGCAGAGATTGTCAGTGCCGCTTGGATAGATGCAGGCCTCATCAGCCGAGAGGATACATCCTTAGTGATAGATCATAATAAGATAAGAATAGCACAGAAAAAATAATGAAGGAATATCTGATCAGCATGAAAAAGATTTGAAGGAGGAAGGTCTCTCTTGCCTTTTGTTTGATGGAAGAGAGATGACCAAACGTTCTCCTAGAGTAGAGGGAATGGACAGAAAGTTTCCCGGTCTCATCAAAGAAGAACACTACTCTGTGTGTTCCGAACCTGGTGCCGCTATTTGTTTCACTTTCTTCCT
Organism: Bathynomus jamesi; assembly: GCA_023014485.1. Taxonomy (NCBI): domain Eukaryota; kingdom Metazoa; phylum Arthropoda; class Malacostraca; order Isopoda; family Cirolanidae; genus Bathynomus; species Bathynomus jamesi. The sequence continues at coordinate 844,450 of JAJOZX010000017.1, read as the reverse complement.
GAAGCAGAAGTAGAAGGCAAGAAACATGCAGAGCAATTGCTGATCAAATATATGTTGGCTTCAAGAAGAAGACTTGACAGTTCACTGCAGGCCGTTGGTGGGACTCAACTGCGGTGAACACTGGATGGCAGGGCGGTGTTATGACGCATTTAGAGAAAAAACTTGGAAGAAGGCTTGTTTGGATTGTATGTGATTTGCACACAGGGAAACTACCTCTTCGTCGTCTCATCCAGGAACTTGATGGTCCTACAAAGAGCAACAACAAGTGGTCAGGCCCCCTTGGCAACATGCTAGATGAAGCAACGGAATTAGAAATAAATACAAAATTTCCAAAGGTCGAAGTAGGCCCTCCCCTTCCAGTGTTGTCTGAAGAAGTTATCAAAGACCTCAGCACGGATCAATCTTACGCTTACCGTATTGTTAAAGCAATCAGATCAGGAGAGTTGCCTCAAAATCTGGCTCTCGTGGAGATTGGACCCGTAAGTCACAGTCGTTGGTTAACTATAGCGATTCGTTTCTGCAGGATTTTGGTTTCCAAACATGCACTGAAGGGCAAAATGCTACAGAATTTGATGTTGTTGCTGAATTTATTATTGGGTTTTTTTCCTCACTGGTTCAATGTAAAACTAATCCAATGTGGATGGAGGGGCCCAACCACATCTTGTTTCATTACAGCTATGAGGAGAACCCAAAGGAAGGTAGTGGTGGACATCGTGTTACCTGTGGTGAGAAGGTCCGCTTGGTATACTAGGCCAGAGGCAGTTTTGCAGCAATACTCTGCAGCCAATATACCAAAGGCGAACTGAGGCTGTGGAAATCATTCTAAAGCTTAGAGGAACATCACCTAGATGATGACCAGCTGGAGACTGCTCTGTTCAGACAAGGAAGGTACCTCCGATAAACGTCAATGCCACGAAATTGTCAGAATTAGTTAACTTGAGTTCGGAAGTTTTGGAGCCCCACTGACAACATGTATAACAAACAAAGATTTAACACAACTTAAAGAGGCCCAATGCAAGTGCCAAGTGGCCTTCTCACACTCAGAGTGCGGAGAGATGTGTGAAATGGTCACAGAAGCAGCTAGTCAAGTTACAGTCACGAGAGGCGAGAAGGCTACATCAAAGCGCAAGTCGCAAGCCGAATGCTGATGTCAAGGAACCGCAGCAAAAAGGACATGACTGCATTGGTTATTTCTTTCAAATAAAGACTCTGAATGATATCTTATTGCCACTTTAAATGTTGATAGGATGTTTGCGCACATTTGTTATTTTGTTACGAATTTACGGAAAAATGGAATTTCTGAATTAAAATTGATGTAGGTAGGAGTTATTTTTTATTGTTTTTGAAGCAAGGATATTATTTTGTATGCCAAATGATTACATGAAATTGCTACCAAATCACATGATTTTCAATTTAGTCATTTCACCACCAAAATTGACACGGACCCTACAGTACACAATCTTTTAAAAATTTATATATATATAAAACAAAAATGGGATCGTTAAACCTCGGAGACCTAGATTTCGGCTCTCTCGTTCTTTTATGGAGGGGGCGTTTTCGCAGGCGCTCGCTCTTTGGCCCTTCTTCCTGTATAATATATATATATATACCGGGAATATCTCTTCCCAATCTCAGCCATTCCCACTCCAGTCTTGGTCCAAGAATAAGAAATCGTAAAATGGGAATCTCAAATGGAAGTATTCTCAAATCGATCCGTTCCAATTTGCCGTTTACCATTTCGAACCCTGTTTCGATCCCGTGTGCCAAACGAACAAACTCTTTTTTCCAGCTGTGGAATACCCAATTCGAGGATTCCCACTTTGAAACTGCGAATGGAAATGAGAATGGAAATGACATGAATTGGGAAGGGATCTTTTTCGGAGATGATGCCCTAATTTGCGAGTCATGAATTCAAATTGCAAAAGAGAACAGTAGTTTAGATAGCCAATAATATAATAATAATAATAATAATAATAATAATAATAATACGAATGAATGAAAATATTTTACTGATAAAAACATTACAATATTAATATTTACAATTTTATAATAATTTTTGTATGGAATACAATCGTTAACGGGACTCTTGATATTTATTTAGTTTGGCCTTTAATAATAATAATAATCATCATCATTATTATTATTATTATTATAATTAACATATATATAAATACCTTGAGTAAAAAGTATTAATTAATTCAGAATATCGAATGAACACACACACACACACACACACACACACACACACACACATATATATATATATATATATATATATAATAGCAAATTATCCTATTATTACTTGGTTTGAGAAAAAAAGCGAATGCAGTTTACCAACTTTACCAAACTAAGTCCAGAAATTGTAAGTTTCGCAGTGACAGAATCCCTTTGAGACGCAAAGAAAAATGGGCCGTAGGAATCCTATTAGAGAAGAGGAATAGATACGTTTTAAGCTTCGCGTTACATTTGGCTTCTCGATATCTGCATACAAAGTTACGCGCAACCGCTTTCAAAGCGAGTGGTGTACATACTTTCCATTAAGCCAAAACACGCTTTCAAAATCGTCATTAAAGGAAAAGACACTTTTAGTTCTTTCAAAAGAAAAATATCAGCGATCTTTTCTAAGACATAAACTTTCTCGTATGAAAATAAAGAAGAAATGAAGATTCCTTATTAATACCATCCAAAGATACAGTTGTAGAGCGCCAGGCTTTTCGTCTCGGCTCGGATTTACGATTTCGGCGATTCATGGGGTCTTCTCCCTTATTGGGGTAGTGATTAGGACCCCTTGTAAAGTTGTACGTCTCCGTTATATGACCTTAGATACTACGAACAAGAATAAACAAACCCAAATATTATCATTATTACTGAAGGATTATTTCGGCTTATGTCTTATTTAAATGTTAATACAATATCGCTTCAATCATCGAAGACCCACGGATTTACCAAGATCAATTGACTGTATCCTCACAATAAAGGCTTATGTAAATCATAAAGGGCGTTGCAAGATTCTTTACCGATTTGGGGATATTGAGAGAAAAACATCTTTCCTTGTACAGGGTGAGCGAAAAGTCCCTGTGCACCTGCAAGAAGTGTAGTGAATCTGTACCTGCACTGTGTTTGAAGTGGACAGGTGCACAGAGACTTTTCGCTCACCCTGTACTTCCAACACTAATTCAACACGGTTTTGAAAGGAACGAAGAAGTCAACGAAACAACTCTTAATCAATACTAATGCTTTGCAAAGCTTCTTCGAGCACTCCTACCAACGTTTCTCTTGAATTTCGGTCTTAGCCTTTTTGAATATTGAAGAGAGCTACTTCAACATCTTGTTTTACAATTGTACCCAGATTTCCGGCGTTTTTACCTCCGGCTTTTTAACCGCACATCCTCCGGGAAATACAGGACTAAAATTATATTTTCTGTTGAAAATATTAATATGCATATAAAAAAGTAAATACGGGACTTAACAAACTTAAAATACTGCTGGGAAATTTGTTTATACGGAATGGTTTCTCGTCCGCTTTATACGAGTATTTAGCTAAATATATAGTTTTAAATTTTAATTACGTTGACAGTACTTTTCCTTTGATTTACCCAAGTTCTATTAGGATTTGGGTGGTGGGGTCGCAGACGTTGGAAGGATTGTGAAATTGAGCCCCGCACTTCATTAAAAAGTTGAGAACTTCTGCTCTAAACTATATCTATATAACAGTCTAGCTTGTATCATGAATATATAGACCTAGAAAGAGAATTTCGCATTACATAGAAGGCAAAACACTCAACTGCGTGACCATTATTAATTAAATCCTAAAATTTACGAGCAAGTCGTCAATAATAGGCTCCAATACCACTTTATTATCAGCTTTATATCATTAGGGCCTACTTGTATAGGTTTCGAGTGGACACTTTCCTTGTATATTTAATCATATACGCTCTTATGCCGGGAAAAAATGCAGTCTGCATTTGATACAGCAAGTTTATGGATCGTATACAGGGTGTTCCATAAATCCGGTTTCATAGGAAAATTTATTTTAAATTAAATTTACAAAAGTTATACATTAGAACTAAAACAAATGTTCAGATTGATGTCTTGTTTTGGGACCTTTTTATTGTTGCAGGTAGAATAACAGGCAATGGCTAATATGGAAGCGAGTTACACTCCTGAGGAAAAGGCGGTGTTATTCTATCTGCAACCAAAAAAAAAAGGTCCCAAAACAAGACATTCAATCTGAACATTTGCTTTAGTTCTAATGTATTACTTTTGTTTATTTAATTTTTAAAAAAGATCCTATGAGACCAGACTTATGGGACACCCTGTATATGAACCGTGCATCCGGATTTTAGAGACGAGAATGTCTGCAATGCAAAGTAACGACACAGACGAACTTGACCACACCGCGATTATAATAACAGAATTGTCGCCGCCAGTGGTGGGTCAGTACGATGGCCCTATATATACTTGGCAATGATACTGCGAGCTGCTCTTACTTGACTGGGTGGTGTATGGGCAGAACGGTGTTCTTTAAAACCTTTCTTCAAACTTGAACTAATGTGTTAACACGCGTGTCTTAACGTTGATTTATATATATATATATATATATATATATATATATATATATATATATATATATAAGTATATATATATTATCAACAAATAATATGTATATACATATACGTGACATCTTAATATATATATCTATAAATATATTTTATACTTTAAAGATCCTTCATAAATCCTGAGAATAATTCAAAGAATAACGAATTGTATTGAGTGGTATTGATTAAACGAACAGACGTAAAGGTTACTTTTAGATATTGATCAGAGCTGTTTTATTTCTCGAGGAAATACAAGATCGGTCAATGAGAACATTTAAATAATGTTGTTTGAGGTCCTTCCTAATTAGGTCATATGACGGAGGGGACTTACAGCTTTATGTGTGATCCGAACCAGTGTCCCACCAAAGGGTCGATGCACTTTAATCACTAAAACCTGAAGTCCAAGCCGAGGCCCGAACTTATGACCTTCTGATTACGAACCCGGAGCTTTACCACCAGGATAACCTGGCTGGTAGAAACCAGAAAATACAGTAGTTTCAACGTAGAAATAGACAAAGTGATTTACAGTCCCCAAATAATCTTGTGTCTACATCTACTACACCTTTCTTTACGCAACACGATTCACCCTCAGATAATAATACCAGAGAGTACAGAACACTAATCAGATAGAACACTAAATAGGTTTAAGTTTTGCTTAGGAAACAGACGTTGCTAAGGATATTTCTAGGAAATGATTAATCTATAATAATTCGTACAGAAATGGAATTTTTCATGCTTCTACGATGCTTGTACTAATAATGACTTAAGATTCATAGTAAACAACTTGACCATTTTTTAGGAAGGAGAGGACTTTTTAAAAAGGGGTTACGTCGTGACCACGTTGCAACACCGCTTCCTATTAGATTAGCGCGGTCAAGCCACGCTGTATTTGTTCAGTAATTGCCTGGGTGACCATCCTTCCAGTTCTGGTGACGCACTGACCCGGGATGGTTTGGATCCCAAGTAAAGCTGTAGGTCCCATCTGTCACGTGACCTTTGCCATTACGACGGAGGTTAAGCAACACTAAATATTATTATTATCTTTTTAAAAGAAAAGCGAAGCGCACCACAAGTAAATCTACTCTTTTTGACATTTAAATGTCGAAAGAATACAATTTGTGATCAGATTTAGAGTAAAAAAGGGAAATTTTTGTTTAGATTTGAAGTCATTTTAGATACTAAAGTAGTTTTAGCTTTCCACAGACATTGTATAACTGTTTTTAAATGCTTTTGAAACTGAATATTCGTTTCGACTGTTCAGGTTTATACCCAAAATATCTCTTATCTATCAGTTTGTCTGTGTATCGAGTATCGACAGGGTGTTAAAAGTCATATAATACTTAATATAATACTTATATAGTACTTATATATAATACTTATATTTGTATACATTTATATTCATATATTAATTTTTGGACCTTTTCCAGTTTGTGTACCGTTTTTCATATAATTTATTTTTGAGAATATCTTTGTTAAAACTAACGAAAATATCACGACTTAACCTAACCAATTATCAAGGGCGTACAGTTGATCTATTATTAATTATAACATTGTTTGTTTCTGGAATAGTATTTACTATTTACTAATAGATCAACGATAATTGGTTAGGTTTAAGTAGTGATATTTTCGTTAGTTTTAACAAAAATTTCTCAAAAATAAATTATATGAAAAACGGTACACAAACTGGAAAAGGTCCTAATTTTTTTCATAGCGAGCAAAATCGCGTAACGCTAACACGAGTTTGGATAATTTTTTTATTTGCTTTCTATTTTTACAATTGTAAATTATTTCTTCTTAAACTACTTAATAAATTTTTATAGATTTAGCTTAATAATATAATCTTGTTCATTCCTTGTATACATTCTCTCTTCGTTGTAAAAAATGAAGTCATGTCCTGCTTAAAGTTTAATTTTGAATCTTAAGCATTTAATTTTTGCTCATGTGCATGTTTGTAATTCGTGATGGGAAGGTATATTTCAATTTCCATTTTTAGTTAACTCGGCAGATCATGAAAACACCAGATCTGTCAATATGCGGTTTAAAATAAAAAATATGGCTTCCTCTTGCTTAGCAGTCTAGACCTTGCTACAGCTAAAATAGCAGTCTAGACCTTGCTACAGCTAAAATATTTGTTTTGTCTTTAAATGTTTTGCAAAGTAACTCAGCCTATTGAGAATAAAAAACAAAAACAGATCAGCATTAAATAACAAAGATGTCAGTAAAAAAATCAGTATAAAAGCCCATAAAATTTCTCCAATGTTCATTCTGAATTGGCTGATCTAACTTAGAGGCTGAACATTACTTGTAACATTTTAGCAGTAAAACTACAGTAAGAAAAAAAACTTTGTCTTCTCCTTCGAGCCTTGCTCTCTTCAGAGAACTTAGTCTCAAATAGATAAAAAATAATTTCCCGATACGTTACAAGAAGAATCGGAGAACCTTCAGAGAATTTAGTAAGCTCCACAAAATCCTCCGATCCACTACAAGAAGAAATCGGAGAGTAGTATAGAAGAAAACTACTGCGATTCCTTATACGGTACCAGCTATTCCAGAGTAACAAATCCGTTGCTGCCACCTAACCCGTCAACTTCGAACCGACCAAGGCCATAGACGGAGGGGTTAACATTTATATGTGGCAGGTGCAATTTAAGAAACAAGTCACGAGCAACAATTACTTTAATTACAGAAAATACAGTTACTAATTACAAAACCGTTCACAGGCTTCATATCGTTTCTGCATGTCTGTATCGCTTAATTCATTAACAAATGACGGGCGGCATGGTTTCATGCCGAGATCTTTTGTCATGTGATCTTTCATTGCGGACATGGGAACTGCAAGTTCTTGTGATCGTTTTCGAAGTGATTTTTTCGATGAACGAACCACCGATGCAATCACACCTTCACATTATTCTGCTCGCGTTGTTGGTCTTCCCGTCCGTGGTCTGTCCTTGGTGGAGCCAGTTTCAAACAGCTTTTTCTCCCAGCATAATACCGTCTTGTTTGGTGATGCAGCCTTATTGAATCTTGTGTTGAAATCATTCTGGATATCATGCATCGTTTTGCCAGTATGTGACCTTTCACGAGCCCATGTGCTCATCACTACCCTTTCCTCCAGAGTGTAAGTGGACTGGTATGCCTTTGTTCACACAACTCTAATACCTGGAAAAGAAAAAATTCAATGAATCACATATAAATTCAATTAATCACATAAAAATAAAATTGGTATTAAATATGTACATTTTGTAGGGGGTGACGGGACTTTCCGAATACCCTGTACATACGTTTTGTAATTCAGTCTATCGAACCCGGACCTCCAAATGAACAGCCCAGTGTTCAATTAACGACTAGACTATCCTAGCAAGTAGACCATCACTAACTTTAACTAGGGTAAAGATACATGAGTTAAAACTAATTTAAGCATTCATTAAAACTCTCATTAAACTAATATTCTGGCGTAACAGACATCATAGAAAGTATGTTAGCACGTTACAGACTGAATTAATTAATAGCTTATGTTCTTATAAAGATACATAACTTACTATACAATACCTTTTTGTACCAACTTAGTACAGAAATAGGATCACTTGAAGATCAGAGCCCCCAGCCTTGTTTAGTTAGCCTTATAAGGCTAACTAACGAAAATATCACGACTTAACCTAACCAATCGTCAAGGGAGTACAGTTGACGTAACGACTGGTTAGGTTAAGTCGTGATGTTTTCGTTTGCTAACTAACGAAGGCTGGGGCCTTGATCTTCAGGTGATCCCATAAACATTTAAACTACGCTTTAAAACTAAGACAACGTATTAGCTATTGAATTTGAAGATAGCAAACTTGTGTCAGTGTTTAATTTCTCCTCCAGCAGATGACGAATAAAAAAACATCAAATTCATCCAAGGGGCTTCTACATCTCTTTAATTAGGAGTTGCTTTGGGGTAGACAGAACTCAGGGTTTAAAATGCAGATTGGGATATAGTTAATTTTATGCAAGTTGAACTCCTGAACGAAATAATTAAGAACCATAGAGCCACGGTATGTAGACATGCGATTACAGAGTCAAATAAATTTAAATAAGGTATAAGCCTAATTTCATTTCTCATTTCAAGTATCTGGTCTGTAAGATAAAATAACTTGGGTACTTACATATTAACGGGGGACCACCACATATTGATGATTGGTTAGGTTAAGTTCTAATATTTTCGTTAGTTGAAAATTTCTAATACATCATATTTTTTAAATAACAATATTTTTTTAAATATTTACAATGATTAATACATGTTACACATTAGAAACAACATTTGTTTCTGGAGGCCAAAAATGTAACATGTATTAATCATTGTAAATATTTAAAAAATATTGCTATTTAAAAAATATGATGTATTAGAAATTTTCAACTAACGAAAATATTACAACTTAACCTAACCAATCATCAATATGTGGTGGCCCCCCGTTAATATGTAAGTACCATAACTTGTTTATAAGGCTCTTTTCCAAAATCCGGACCGTTCTTTATATTTAGAACGTTACAGTATTATTATGTGGCTTTTGCGTGCTGAGTTTAAAAAAAGTTCTTATTTTGGAGAAATTAAAAATAAAAAAGTTACAACAATTTTTATTTATAATATTTATGGATCTTTTCCTTTATAACACCCCCAGTTTCTGTACGCTCTTAACGATTGGTTAGGTTAAGTCGTGATATTTTCGTTAGTTTTAACGAAACTATAAACAATTGGGACTATAAAAGAACACAGTAAAACAGTAGTAAAAGTAGCCCCGTCCCCTCATTGTTATATTTCCGTTAAAAGTAACGAAAATATTATGACTTAACCTAACCAATCGTCAAGGGTGTACAGAAATTGGGGGATGTTATAAAGGTTATAAATAAAAATTGCTGTAACTTTTTTATTTTTCATTTTTCCAAAAAAACAATAACTTTTTTGGGTACTTTCCTGTTATCCTGGATCCCAGGCCTTCTGCCGAAAATATCATAACTTAACCTAAGCAATTGTGAAGGGCATACAGTTGACCTAACCGTATTTCTTGTATGTCCATAATGAGACTTTAAAAGATTATTAATAATAATAACAGAAAAACCGGTGCTTTCCTGTTAGGTCAACCGTATGCCCTTGACAATTGGTTAGGTTAAGTTGTGATATTTTCTGCAAAAAGTCTGGGGTCCGGGATAACAGGAAAGGGTGCTACTGTAGTATGCGGTCTACCGTTAAGTTTTTACTGTAGTATGCGGTCTACCGTTAGGTTTCTACTGTAGTATGCGGTCTACCGTTAAGTTTCTACTGTAGTATGCGGTCTACCGTTCAAAATATTTAATTGAAAGGAATTATAATTTAATTTACACAATTAAGGAATTATTAAAGAAGTTAAACACTATACTACCGCATACTTAACGGTAGACCGCATACTACAGTACGCCCTTGATGATTGGTTAGGTTAAGTCGTGATATTTTCGTTAGTTTAAAAATATCACGACTTAACCTAACCAATCGTCAAGGGCGTACAATTAACCTAATAATAAGAAGATAAGAAGCTATAATTAAAAGGTAGACCGCCGAATCGTAGGTAGACCGCATACTACAGTAGCACCCAGGAAAGTACCCTTTTTTTCAATTCAGCACGCAAAACCACAAAATAATAATGTAACTTTCTAGTTATAAAGAATGGTCCGGATTTTGGAAAAGATCTGTTTATAAAAAGTACTGAACGAGAATATATAATATAAATTAAATGTATTTAAATACTACACATCCTCCCTGTCTCCAAACTGGTTGGTGAAATTCCAGAGGCTAGACGCAGTTCTGAGAGTCCATAGACCCTACTAACCTAACCTAACCTAACCTAACCTAATCTAATCTAACCTAACCTAACCTAATCTAATCCAATCTAACCTAACCTAATTTAACATATTACGAAGTTGTTCTGAACTCTTCTCCAAATTGCGTTTGGCATTTGGAATTTCGCCAAGTTAATAATAAGCACGCTTAAAATTAGGGTTGCTAACTTTTTAACGAGAAAAAAACAGATTTAGACCCGTCCGCCGCGTCGACCCAGTTAGTAACAATTAAATAGTGCCATTTGATTATTTGCAGGAGCTTATTAGCTGCAATTTTGGTTCCTCAATGACCTCATTACTGAAATATTAAATTTTGGTTCCTCAATGGCTTCATTACTAAATAATATATCAACTCAAATTAAATGCGAAATTTTAGAAATTTTAATTTTTATATAAATTAAGAATTGGGAGGGAGGTTTAGTGTCCGATTTAACTATGAAAATTAAACCAGAGAATGACAACGAAAACGGGAAATACCCGTAAGCATAAACTAGCCTAGGAGTAATATACATCGTATTTAAGGTACAGTTGCGGAGGAAACTTTGCCGGTCTCCATATATAATTATGCATGTACACGTCGCAAGCTCAATGGTAAAAGATTATAAGGACGCCGACGAACTTTCCTCCACAGCTGCACCGTACCAAAAATAAATTTCCCTGATTTAGAAATGGTACGATGATCGCTTCAAATAAAACAAAGGTACTTAATTTTCAATATACGAAAGTACTATTCTTTTATAAGCCTAAATTTGGGAAACCTGATTTGGGATGTCATTTGTATTAAACGCAAGAAAACATTAAAACAAAGCCTACAATTAGGGGTGGGCATCCGGGATCACGGGACATTATTTCACCCCATACTCAAGCGAAAACGCTTTTCAAAGTTTAAAAAACAGGTAAACGAAAACTTCAATTGTGGAAAGCCTTTGCATGAAATAAATATACGTCATAATAAAACTGTGTTTAAAAGTCTCCCCTGAAAATAGAATACCGGGAAATCCAGGGATCGATGACAGTTTTCCCAAGAAATTAACTGTCTACTTTACTTCCGGGATCCAGGATGCCAAGCCCTACCGACAATAACAAATAAAGTCCTTGATTTATGTATATTTCAAATATCACTCAACCATCGGTAGTCGTAAGAAATTTTATAAGCCATAATAGTACTCGTATAAATGATATATACCATATAATATACCATAAACAACATCCAGTGTGGCAAAGAGGTGAACTGTGTTTTGTATGATTAACGTAGTAAGCATATGCACAGGGTGTTCGAAAAGTCCCGTCACCCCCTACAAAATGTACGTATTGTAATACCAATTTTATTTTTGTGTGATTAATTGTATTTATATGTGGTAGGTGTAATTTAAGAAACAAGTAACTAGCAACAATTACTTTAATTAGTAAATACAGCTACTAATTACAGTTACTAATCGAAAATATGTGTGTGCACCATCATTTTCGTAACAAAGGATTATGCGCCTCTATGTGCGGCGTGAGAATCGACGCAGCATTGCTGGAGTGATTGCACCAAATGCATCTCGAACAGCGTGATTCAGTTCCTCTGTTGTGCAGTAATGCACCCGGGATACATTCTGCTTGACGAAACCACATAACGCATTGTGACATGAAGACAGACCTAGACTTCGGGGCGGCCACTCAAGAGGGGCAAGTAAATGTTGGAAGCCACGGCTGATCCATTTATCTCTGAACACTTCGTTGAGGAATCCCCTCACATTAATGGCAAAATAAGCCGGAGCCCCGTTTTGTTGAAACCACACCCGACCAAGCAGCCCTAAACGTTTGAGCTCAGGCACAAACCAGTCCCGTAACATGTTGAGGTAGGCAGTTTGGTTGACAGGACCCTAAAAAAAATATGGACCGAACAAGTTCCTGGCAGACACTGCACCCCATATCATTACGTACGATGGATGGTATTCCAGTTCCTCAAAGAAGTGTAGATTTTCCTTGCTCCAGAAGTAAACATTTCTAATTTTGCCGCTACGGTAAAATGCACACTCGTCAGAAAAAAATCACTGTTCCACGTACAGGAATTGTTGGGAAAACGGTCAAAACCGTTCACAGGTTTCATATCGTTTCTGCATGTCTGTATCACTTAATTCATTAACAAATGACGAGTGGTATGGTTTCATGCCAAGATCTTTTGTCATGTGATCTTTCATTGTGGACATGGGGACTGCAAGTTCTTGAGATCGTTTCCGAAGTGATTTTTTCGGTGAACGAGCCACCGATGCAATCACACCTTCACATTGTTCTGTTCGCGTTGTTGGTCTTTCCGACCGTGGTCTGTCCTTGGTGGAGCCAGTTTCAAACAGCTTTTTCTCCTAGCGTAATACCGTCTTGTTTGGTGATGCAGCCTTATTGAATCTTGTGTTGAAATCATTCTGGATATCATGCATCGTTTTGCCAGTATGCGACCTTTCATGAGCCCATGTGCTCATCACTGTCCTTTCCTCCAGAGTGTAAGTGGACTGGTATGCCATTCTTTACACAACTCTAATACGTGGAAAAGAAAAAAATGTCAATGAATCACATATAAATTCAATTAATCACAAAAAATATAAAAAATTGGTATTACAATATGTACATTTTGTAGGGGATGAAGGGACTTTTCGAGCACACTGTAGAACGCGTCCAGAAGCCCATGTTCTAAACATAAAAAATAAGCCATATACTCAGCGTTCATGTATCTTCACTCTAATATAGCCTACCTGACGAAGTCAAACGCTGCCCAAACGCTCCAGTATCCGACAAACTGCAAATGTTTTATTAAACTATTGGAGATCACTATAGCCTAGGGCCCTAGGCCATTTTTTTCACTCCTTATGAAATACACAACTAAAGGCACTAACATTACGATTAATATACTTTCTTCACTGTTTTTAAAGCTTTTAATATAAAAAACCACAACATTATTTAAAAGCCTATTATTACTCATAGTTTAATGTTGTTCTTTTTAATTCATTGAATGCACAAAAATATGAACTATTCTCAGAAGAAGACTGAAGAATAATCTTTTCATCATTTTTTTTATTTCGAATCGGCAACCGAAAATCCTTGCCACAAACTCTTAGGCGACAACTAGGATGCCTTTAGGGCTGGGCATCCGGGATCCCGGAAGTAAAGTAGGCAGCTCATTTCCCAGAAAAACTGCCATCGATCCCGGGATTTCCCGGTATTCTATTTTCAGGGAAGACTTTTAAACACAGTTTTATTACGAGGTATATTTATTTCATGCAAAGGCTTTTCACAATTGAAGTTTTCGTTCACCTTTTTTTTAAACTTTGAAAACCGTTTTCTCTTGAGTACGGGGTGAAATAATATCCAGGGATCCCGATTGCCTAGCCCTAGATCATGCATTCATAAATCAACCAGAGCTGGACAGAACGATGTAAATCAGCGGTGGTTTGTTGGTTTAGCTTAAGGTTCTGGGTCTCCTGCTAAGGTACAGTATTAGCACCAGCGGTAGTAAAGCGCAGGGGTAGTAGGATTTAACCAGAGAATAATTTCCACTAATATTAGCGTTCCCGACTACTTCGTGGCTGTCGCAGCACCGCTTCTCTTCGATCAGCTAAGTTAAGGGACATTGGGTCTGGGTTGTAGTCGGTTGGGCGACCGTACTCTTCGTCCAAATGATGTAATGATTCGCTTTTCCGAATCCCACATAAACTGTAGGTGTAGGTTCCCTTCGTCACACGAACTTTGCTCTTTCGAAAGGTGTAAATAACCCCAAAATGTCTCGCAATCTCTGACAGTAGTAGTGACATTACACCACTTTTGGGCGGATGTCGCCATGGTTTTTCCCAAGCAACTTATTGAATCCTTATTCATTTGTGTTCGTATTAAAATTATAAAAAGAAAGTGAAAATAATAAAGTTTTTTTATAGAAACTTTGATTTTATTTGAAACAAAAAAATGTGTTAACGACATATTCGTCCCATGTTACAACCGACTTACCAACGACTCAACTTTGAAATTAAAACTTGGTGTATATATATATATATATATATATGCACAGTATAACTCAGTATATATATATACACACACACACCTAGTTACAGCATTTATCCTCATGTCACCTATAGAGCATCCCACTCTTGGCTCATTAAGAAAAACAATTAATCCATCAATTTACACATTACACAGCAAAGGAGAGAGAAGAAGCCTTGTCTAATTTTGCATAAGAAACCAAAACATTTTTATTAAAGTTTGGTGCATGTAGCAAAATTTAAATATATTTAAAACATGGAGTGAAACATTTTTGTCTTCTAAATTCTTAAATAGAATTCTGTGATTCACTCTATCATATGTTTTGTTTATAACCGAAAAAACACTTATAAATAATTGAGTTACTGTCAGTATATTTAAATACAATCTCCCTCAAAACGTAACTCTAAAGCTCATTTGCATGAACCTTTTAAAACTAAACTGATTAGGAGACGTCCATAAATAATCATTTAATCGGCGTAGCAAAAGTTTTTCAAATACTTGGGCTAATTGTAAAAAAGATTATAGCAGAACACTACATTTTCTTTTTACAACGGCTCTTTTAAACTTCTGCATAAGATACACATAAGATATATCCTTACATAAGATGCTCAGCTTCGAAAATGCTCGCTAACCACAATGTCTCGAGGTTCTGTTGGTAACCAGATGTGCTCGATAGTCTAATGCAAAGAATTAAAAACTTGGACAATCCGGTTGTCCAAGCTCTTTATTTATTAGCCCGGCTTTATGTCTTTTTTTGACTATGGAGCTTCATAGTAGGAAAATGCTTGTCTACACATTGTAGCTCCACTTGCTATTTTCATTACTTGTATTTTGATTTTTAGTTCTGTTTTTGTTTTTAGTTTATTTTCATTACTAGCTGTACCATGAAAGATTTTTTCCTCTGCTAATAAAGCGGTGGTTCTTAACCTTTTAAGGCTGCGACCCAAATTCTGGTTGCGGGACTATCTCGGCGACCCATGCCTTTAAACAGTTCATTTGTAATAGAAAATAAAGTAAATAATTAATGATAAAATGATTAGGGATAACAAATAAATGATAAATGACAATTTAATGATCAATCAAAATGGCTTGGCGACCCAGAGTTTAAGAACCACTGTAATATAGTTTCCCATTTCAGTTTATATATATATATATATATATATATATATATATATATAATTCTTCATCAAAATTCATGCGTGTAAGTTCTAAAAAGGTGTTCATAGTTTGAAAGCATTTGTGATGATTTTCTCCTGCGAGTGGCTGGGAATGACAATATCCTTTGTTCATAATGGGCGCCCGCTGAGACAAAGCGCTCGCAAAAATCCAATTTACGGTCACATTCTTTAATTACGTCCATTTGGGAGACCTTTTCACGTTTGTAATGTATAGTTTCATTGGTTAAAATAGAAAGGGATAGAAAAATTCAAGTTATGTGTCGATATGATAGTTCAACTATATAGTCACCTTTGAATCTCTCTCTCTCTCTCTCTCTCTCTCTCTCTCTCTCTCTCTCTGTACATATATACACAAGTATATATATATATAGGGTGATAAAAAAAAATTAACACTCATATGGGGTTTTATTTTTTATTTCCACTTTATTTGTAAACATTTTTTGTGATGCAAACAGTGTTTCATACAGTCTCTACTTACTGTTCACGGATATCTATGCATGTATTAAAGCGGTCGAACGTTGCTTCCAGAGCATTAAGGCACATCTCTGGCGGTATTGATTGAATGACATCTGTAATTCTTTCCCATATAAATGTTAGCATTTTTTTAATCACCCTGTATATAAAGATAGAGTCATGTGTGTGTGTGTGTGTGTGTGTGTGTGTGTGTGTGTGTGTGTGTGTGTATATATAAAGTAGTAATTTTATATAATATGCGTACTTGCTAACCTAATGAATTAAATTCTTTTGCATAATACCTCGTAACTCTGATTCATAAATATGCAATTTCGAATTAGATATTCAAGAAAAAGAAAACTTTCGAATTTTGGAAACGATGAGCAAATTTTAATTTTCGATTAACTATCTTGTTCCAGTCTCAGACTAGGTTTTGGGAATACCCAATTTACATGATCTCATCGTAGATGTGTAATAACACTGGCTAAAACTTCTCGCGCTGTTCCCTCTATGAATATATGCATTAGTTGTATTTGCCAACTTTGGTAGTTCAGTGGGTAACACCGTTTTCGTATAAGCGAATCGAAGACACTTATGTCAGTGGTTCGAATTCCAATATTGCTAGTAATAATAATAATGATAATAATAATAATAACAATAATACAGGAATTAGAGCAATGGGACGTATTAGTTGGCCTGAGCGCTATGTCAATTTCTGGCCCTCCCCACTGATTATAATTATTATTATTATAGTAATGTGTATATAGCAAAAACCTTGATATTGTTTCCTTATATTTGCATCATTGAAGGAACTGTGATAATTTTATCCAAATAGTTAAATTCTTGTACTTAATAATTATTGAGGAGGGGCAGAAAATGGCACAGCGCTCAGGCCCACTAATGCGGCCCATTGCACTAACTCCTGTATTATTATTACCAGCATTATCGGGATTAGGACAGCCGACCTCAGTGTCTTTACTTGGCTTATAGGTAAACGGTGTAACCCATTGAGCTACGGACGCTGGCAATTCTTGCATTTGCTTTATTGGTTACCCTTTCATTTGAAACTAATATTAGCAGAGTGATTTGAGCTTTTGGGATAGAATTCCATAATCTTAGTTTTAATAACATTAATATTAATGTCAGGGTTCTGCGAATATAATTTGAAAAATTTTATAAAATAATCAAAACCTATAGCCGATGGGCTTATTCATACCCTATCATCAGCATAGACTAAGATATTTATCCTTATATATGATCCCGTTAAGTGAAGTAGTTTATATACACATTAAACAGCAGAGGAGAGAGCAAAGAGCCTTGTCTAACTCCGCATGAGGAACCAAATCACTCGAACAGTAGTACATTGTCCCATATAACTGTAATAGATTGACGAGTGTACCAAAATTTCAATATATTTAATATATACAATGGAACTTTCTTGTGTTAAATTAAAAAAAATATATGTTATGATTCATTTTATCATATGGCTTGTTGATAACCAACAAACAACTTTAAATAGATGTATTACCACCAGTATATTTGTATACAATTTCCTTCAATACATAAATGCACAAGCCTGTTGAATGGGGTCTTTGAAACAAATTCATTAAGAAATATCCATAAATTATTCGACAGAGCAAAAGTTTTTCAAGTATAATTTTGAAAAGGAGGCAACAACAATTAGTCCGTAATTATTGATGCGCTAGAAAATCAATGAGATATGAAGATTCACCATTACCATTCTTTAATTGTTCAGTTGATAATTCATCTACACTTGGATGAATTAACTCTTTAATCAGACTCTTAACTTCAGATACAATAGGCCCTCGTTATTCACGGGGGATAGGTCCCTAAAAACTACCGTGAATCGTAAAACCGTGAATAGTGAAACCTTGGGTCTCTGGGTAAAAGGGGGATAGGTGTATCGAATTCAGAAATTCTATACTATAATATTAGATTATATTAAATATTAATGTACCATTAAATAAAATTAAATAACAAATCCTTGGCTGCTTTAAAGCCAGATGCCGTCCTTTCCTCCTTGGAAATGAATGTTCTTGACAACATTCTTTTCCAGAATAAGCCGGTTTCATCGGCATTAAATACTTGTTCAGGCCTGTAACTCTTCTCCTCTATTAACTGCTTAAGCTGTTCAGGATATGCCTCTGCAGCTTCATGGTCGGCAGATGCAGTTTCACCAACTAATTTAACATCATGGAGGCTGGCACGTTTTTTAAACTTTTCGAACCACCCACTTACTAGCTATAAATACCTGCACTGTTGGCACTGCTACTACCTTCACCACCCGAAGTTTGCACAAGGTGGTCGTAAATGTTCTTGGCTTTTTCTCGTATCACTGGGCCACTCAGTGGGCATTTTTTTTTTATTCTGGTCTTCTATCCAGATATTTAATGCCTTTTCCATTTTTACTATGTTCGAGTCACGAGCAACAAAAGACACCTTTGCACTTTGAGGGACACTAGATGCTACACTTGCCCTATTTTTTTTACATTTTTCTTAATAGAACGTACCGTTGCCTCGTTTACACCATACGATCGGCCCAATGATGATGCAGTTTCACCCTTCGCCATTCGGTCTAATAATTCAATTTTCTGGCTCAACGACATCACTTTCTTGGGTACTTTTTGCACTTAATCCGCTCTCAATACTTTATTTTCTCTTTGGAGCCACTTTAAATGGCAATCAAAACTGCAAAAAGAACTAAAATAAAAAATAATGAAGACTACATTATAACAGACAACAATAAATGTTTATGATAATAGTAGAGTATGGGCCGTTCTCGCAACACACTGCTACAACAAACAGCTCTATAGATGTGGTTGGCATGAATCGTGAATAGACGAAACTTGATGTCGTGAATAGTGAATCGGTATATATAAATTTAACCGTGAATAACCGAAGTTATGAATAATGAAACCGTGAATAACGAGGGTTTACTGTACAGAATTCCAAATATTTTCACTAGACGTTCGATTACAGACTACCTTAAGATTAATCCCAACCAACACTGATAAAAATGTTTGAATAATTTGTTTTCCAGAAATCTGCAATTTCTGCTTTCCTGGACACCCCTCAATTGTTGATGGAAGTGTCGTGAAATGTCTTTATATTTCTATTTACTTTTCTTTAATTTTACGTTATCTGCGTTATTTTCACTCTTAATACTTATTTCACACTGAGTTTTGTATTTTATAAATGGATAGCGCAACCCGTTCTCAACTGACATGGAGCCTACAGCCGACAGTTTTTGAACAAAGTGAAGGAGTGGGAGAACGACGATTTGTCACTATTTACCTGTTTATTTTTAAGTAAAACAATGAACATGACGGGGGAAAGCGAGCGCGGATTTATAATTTAACATTTAGATTAGGGGTTCTCAACCGGTGGGTAATTACCCCCAAAGGGGTAATTTGGGATATCCAAGGGGGTAATGGAAGCCATACATATTTTATGTAAGAGTGGTGTCTATAAACTACTTCTTTGACTTTTAGTTAATTTACGCGTGTCATTAGGGGTAACGGGGTGAGCGCCAATGCTTCAGGTGGGTAATGGGAGTAAGTGGATTGAGAACCCCTGATTTAGATCGTCGAAAGAGCTTCTAGATAACTTTTAAATCACAATTACATCTTAACCGAACAAAATACGTTTTCTTATATCTCACCGAGCCCATGATTGATTTTGGGGGTATTACATGCCTCCGGCCCTCAGCACATTTCGAATCTCTCTTCATGTTGCCAACTAGTATTTTATATTTCAAACAATTTCATTTTAGATATCTTCAGTTTATTAAATTTCTTATTAAAAACCAGTTTCCTAATTTTCCAAAATTTTATTATTTTTATTTAAGTTAGACGCGCAGTTAGACTCAATTTACACCGTCTTATGACTGCTTTATACTGATCTGAAGACTGTGGTACCGGGTACCGGGTACCGGCCTTGAATAAACAGAAGTCATTGTATTACGTTTTCCTTCATTCTAATTGGGCTGTCATTGACAATGAGTGGTGAGGAAATTTTAAAACAACAACAACCAGTTTTCAGTGCTGAAACATGAAAAAAGGTTTCAGAGCGACTTATTTAATACTCCATAAAACTGTAACAAAACCTTGTTTGAAACTCTCATTTAAATCCTAGTAAAGTATTTCTCCAGCAAGTTAAAAGACTTTCCTTTGTAAAACTTTATTTAAGAACTGAAAACGCCTTGGAATTAAACCGGTTGTCATTTGCTTTTCCCCGAAAGACAATTTCAAAACCATCCTAAAGAACAATACAATAACCCTTTTATCGTATCTGATAAGAAGTCTTTTTGGAGCAAATGTAGTTTACGTCCCACTGTGGTGCCTAGTGTAGTTTACGTTCCCTTACATTATCCTAGTGTAGTTTACGTTCCCCTACATTATCCTAGTGTAGTTTGCGTTCCCCATATATATATATATATATATATATATATATATATATATATATATATATATAAATTGACTATTGGTTAGGTTAAGTCGTAATATTTTCGTTAGTTTTAACGTTTTATTTGATGGATTCATTTAAAAATGTCTCCTAAAGATCCTAGTGTAGTTTAGTTCCCCAACTATGATCTAGTGTAGTTTGTGTCCCCTTTTGCGTCAGGGGGACGTAAACTACACTTGCTCCGTTTTTTAATGCTTATGTAATTTACTACAGTATTTATTCATTCATTACCGCTGAATAAGAGTTTTTGGATCACTGAAGATCAGGGCCCCCAGCCTTCTTTAGTTAGCCTTATAAGACTAACTAACGAAAATATCACGACCTAACATAACCAATCGTTAGGTCAACTGTACGACCTTGACGATCGGTTAGGTTAGGTCGTGATATTTTGGTTAGTTAGCCTTATAAAGCTAACTAAAGAAGGCTGGGGGCCCTGATCTTCAGGTGATCCGAGTTTTTAAATATGTGTTAAGTCAAATAACACAAAAGGTCTTACGTCTCAAGTTCTTTAAGGGTTATCAGTAGTGGTGCACCGATTAATCGGCAGTGGTATCGGCCAAATTTAGCCGATTCTCTGACCGATTCTTTGGCATTTTAAAAATTTTATTACAAAAGAAAATCTATATTGATAGAAAATTGAACAGACAAAAAACACTATTTGTGATAATTTATACTCATTTCAAAGTGTAATTATATAAAAATATTTTACATTCAAGAAAGAGGGAAAGCTCAATAAGTTAAGTTGCCCATAAATTTGCATTTTTTCTAACTAGCTTATCTCTAAATATTATAAAGTATTGTGAACTCCTACTCTATAGGGTGTCCCATAAGTCCAGCATCAAAGGAAAAATAATAAAAACAGGCAAAACAAAAGCTTTTATTTACAGAACGTGCTCAATATGTCCACCATTGTTTTCAATCCAAAATTCAGACGTGATACCCAGTCAGCAAACACACGGTGAATGATATCAGGAGTAATGGTGTTACATGCCCCAATAATGCGCTGCCACAAATGTTCAACACTCCTAATTTTCTCTGCGTATACCAGCGCTTTCAAGTGGCCCCAGAGATAAAAATCTAGTGGCGTGAGATCCGGGCTTCTAGCTGGCCATTCCACAGGCCCTCGACGTCCTATCCAGTGACCAGGGAATTGTTGGTACAGGTATTCCCTTACTTGGGTGCTGTAATGTGCAGGAGCGCCGTCTTGCTGGAACCATGTTGGGAAATTTCCTTCTTCGTTCAAGACACTGGGAAATGCTTCTTCCTTGACATGTTCATCGAAAAAGAGGGGGCCTATTATGCGATCCTTCCAAATGCCACACCATACTATCACCCGAGATGCAACTTGTTCCTTTGAAGGGGTATACCAGTGAGGGTTGTTTTGAGACCAGTAGCGGGTGTTCTGTCGATTTACCTCACCATTTCCATAAAAAACAGCCTCGTCACTGAACAGAATGGTGGACGGGAAATTGGCATCCCGAGCATAAATTATGGTTTGTAGAAATAGAAAAATATGAATTTCTCCTATGATGCCGGACTTATGGGACACCCTGTATATTAATAATAATTTTGGAGCAAGTGTAGTTTACGTCCCCTTGACGCAAAAGGGGACACAAACTACACTAGGTCAAAGTTGGGGAAAGTAAACTACACTAGGATCTTTAGGAGACATTTTTTAAATGAATCATTCAAATAAAACGTTAAAATTAACGAAAATATACGACTTAACCTAACCAATTTATATATATATATATAATATATATATATATATATATAGGGGAAGGTGGGGGTACAGTGGGACAAATGGGATTTCAGAAGTATTTGGCAACTCTGACAGCGGTGCTTTCGGCTACGTAACAGTTTTTGGTTAGTGCCTCCACTAGCGTTGCATTGGGAGGGTTAGCTGTTCCTGATTCTCTGTGGTCAAGGCCATTGCTCTTTGAACGGAAGAAAGTAAATATTTTGCTGTAAGTATGGAAGTCTCTATGATTTATTTGGGTTGACATAACTCTTTAATATTAATTGCATAAGTATAACAACTATATGTCTACATAGTGAGCTGTTGTTCTTAGCATTTGCTTTCAAAGTTTTTGATGTAGCTGACTCATTTAAAAAAGTATCACACGGGGCACTGTGGGACACTTAAAATGGGGCACAGTGGGACGCTGTCCCACTGTGCCCTATAATGATGTAAATATATATTATATGTATATTATATATATATATGTATATATGTATATTTTATTTTTATTTTAAATTAGAGGCTATCCTAAGGCTGCAGCCAGAAAAGAGTCAGGAAGAGGCCGAAAGAGAGGACGTAGTATGATTGCAACTGACACTCCAGAGAAAGAAGCACTCGCTCAGTGTAAAGCTCGATGCTCTACACAAAACCAAGGCACAAAAGATACCAATATCAAGCCAAAATCCAGGAAACTAGTTTTTGAAGAGGACTCATCATCTGGTGAAGAATTAGTTTTGACAGATCATTCATCTGATGGTTTTGATGATGAGACAAACGATGAAGACCAGGAGTTACCAACATTGGAAGGAGAGCCCCAAGTCAATGATTACATTCTGGCTGAGTTTGCTACTCCATCCAAGAAATATTATGTGGGCCTTGTAACTAAGGACAAAGATGATGAAGGGGACTACGAAGTTTCGTATCTTAGGAAAAAGCGGAAGTCGATGGAATTCTTCTTTCCACAAGTCCAGGATATGGCTTCTATCAAGCTCAGTGATATTAAAACCATCCTCCCCAAGCCTAAAACATGTGGATCAACAAAGAGACAGAATGCATATCTTAAATTTGATTTCAATTTTGGTTTCATTGATATAAACTAATCATGTCCCAATGTACCCCAGTGCTTGTCCCACTGTGCCCCCACCTGGGGCACAGTGGGACAAAATCACCTTTATAGTTTATTGGCGAAAAACAGCCTTTTGGAACAAGCTTCTCTTTACTTTTGCATATGCATATCAATCCTTTATGATGATAGTTATTTTTCCATTTTTAAATTTTGTAATAAGTTTTCAAATAAACGAGTTATGACGTCACAAAGTTTTTTTGTCCCACTGCGCCCCACTTTCCCCTATATATATATATATATATATATATATATATATATATATATATATATATATATATATATATTATTGACGATTGGTTTGGTTAAGTCTTAATATTTTTGTTAGTTTTAATGTTTTATTTGATTAGGTATACGCGGACAAAGTTGGGAAACGCAAACTACACTAGGATAATGTAGGGGAACGTAAACTACACTAGGCACCACAGGAGGACGTAAACTACACTTGCTCCATAATTTTAGATTAAGTTGTACTTTATAATTTATATAGTAAAACATCTTAGGATCACCTGAAGATCAGGGCCCCCAGCCTCAATTACTAAATGATATCTTCGTTAAAACTAATGAAAATATCACGACCCAACCTAACCAATCGTCAAGGATGTACAGTTTACCTAACCGGGCATTCAATTTCATTTATTATTATATTTGGTACTGTAAAGCAAAAAACAAGAATATATGGGGGCCCTGCTTTTCAGGTGACCCCCATCTTATTATATAAGTATTTCAATAATTTTGTAAATCCAAATTATATATCCATTTTTTTTTATTCAAATTGGCGATGAAGGACTTGAAATTTTAATGAAAAATTTTGTTGTTGTTGACATTGATGAAGAAAGAAAATACGTTGATTGAACATCAGGAAAAACAATTACTTTAAATATTGGTATTCAATTTATGAAAGTAAAATAAAATTATTTTGTCACTTTACTGAGTAATAAAACTTTTCAACGTGATTTTTGCTGCGGTTATATGAGTAACAAATGCTAGCTAGTGCTCTATATTGTGGAGTCAGCTAAGGAAAGCATTTGAACAAATGTAAAATATGAAAATTGAAAGTTTTCACATTAGATTAGTAAAATTTATGAAGGGAATTGAGTTTTTAAAATATAGGCAAAGAATCGGCATCGGCTAAATTTTGGAATCGGTACATCACTAGTTATCACCATACAAATATATTTTGTGAGATATACAAGGTGTACAACTGTACATAAGCTATCTTTACAGATTCAATTCAATTTCAATTGAATTTGTAAAGATAATTTATGAACACCCTATACAGTATATATATATATATATATATATATATATATATATATAACAGATAAAGGAATTTGCATTAAATTACGTGTCTTTCCAGAGTGTCACCGAATTTCTTATCAGATGCCAATTGATACGTTCCTGCTGAGATGGAGCAAACATCCCGAAGAGGGGAGACAAAGACAAAGGCAACCACAGACTATATATATATATATATATATATATATATATATATATATATATATATATATATATATAAATAAATGCAAAGGGGAAAGGATTTTAAATATAATATATAATGACTCAATTAATTTATCGGTTTTTATAATCAAATCAAAATTTTTGGAAAAAACAAAGGTGTATCTACGTTTGTGAATCCTCTCTCTCTCTCTCTCTCTCTCTCTCTCTCTCTATATATATATATATATATATATATATATATATATATATTGTTCCAACGAGACGAATTCCATGTAAGGATGCGTTGCTCAGGGCTAACACAATAATATCTACCATATGAGATAGAGAGAAAAAGAGAAAGTGCCGAATGAAACTTGGTGGAGCATCTGGCACTACATACATCTTGCGTATTAATTGAGCAAATGAGAGAAGTGAAGGAATTCACTTGAAACCTTTGAACTCATTTCGGTAAATGGCACAAATTAGTCGTTGACAAAGGAGATTCTCGAGTTAGTCAGAGATCGCTGATGGATTAGTTTATCTTTGAAATCACAGCAAAGGATCCATGTATGAAGGGAGAGGGGAAAAACACGACATGCAGGTTAGGTCACTAACCAGGCTCTTAAACCAAAAAAGGAATTCATTTAACTGAATTTGACAATAATGTTTTTTTATTTTTTGAAAGGGCTCTATATAACAATTTCAGTATTTTAAATAAACTTTTCTGAGTGTAAATACTGAAGATTTTTTTGAGAAAGAATTGACCTAAAGCAAAATGATTACTCTTGTAAATGACTTACGAAAATGTCCCCTGCAGAGTTGATCTATTGCATGTTTTGCAAAAAAGAGATCCCTTCGAAATTACTTGACTTGCATACAGAATAATGAATTGTCAGTACCAATTCGACGTGTGATAAATTCATGAGAACATTTACATCTGTAAGCTATTGAATGAACCTTTAAGTGATAAACGCGAGATACATATTCAGCGGAGGATATCCTTGCCTTTGGGGCACGTGCTCGCACTTCAGTCACGAATCAGACGAATTTTTATACCTTTCTTTCATTAAATATATAGGATGAATGCGTGTACTGTATTATATCCCTATATGTGTATATAAATGGGATCTAAATAAATATGTTTGTAATATAATAAATGAACGTACTAATCGTATGAGTGAGACAATACGACAAACATAAAATTTCGCGTGTGATGCGTAACTGAATGTCTAAAATCAACGAAAATGATGGTTCTGCGTGTCAGGGTTAAAAAGCGCCAAGTCGATATAGACGTACACATAGACGTGGCGCTTTTTGACTCTGACACGCAGAGTTGATGTTAACAAAAGCCTAAAGTTCTTAAAACTTTTTTTGAAGTTGAAACCACCACGTAATGAAAAGGTCGTAGGAGTAAATTGAACATAAAAAATATTGGAACCGACGACAGAAAGAAGGACCTGGTATTCGTCAAGTGATGTCTGAATTCCAGGAAATACATATTCATCCTTGAGAACCATCTTCTTCCATTCATTCACCAAGGAAATTTCATTTTAATACACATTTAATACACAAGTTTGTCAAGAAGACTGCAATTTGCCACACCATATCGTAAGAGCCAAAAGGGGTTTAATTTCTTCTTTGGTCTCCGAGAAGCTCAATATAATCTTGATCGCCAATTCTGGAAAACGAGGCTTCTACCCAAATCTATATCAGATCTAAAGGAAATACTGACTGGACATTGGTAAAAAAATATGAACCATAGCGTTATCCCAAATTCCATTGCATTGATGCCACGACGCGTCCAAACCCTTCATGAAAGACATGGAAAGGCTAAAGATACTGAAAACATCTTAACTTATTTATCGTATGTCATAAAACAGCAAATCTCGACCTAGAAGTTGCTGAGCAACTTTCTCGGGGTCCCTGGGACATACGAGCCTAAAACTTACATTTTTCGTGAAAAATATTAATATGCCTATAAAAATGTAAAAAAATATTTGTTCATGTTTTGTATTTAGCTAAATATGTAAAGTTTTCAGTTTGAATCATGATAAAAATACTTTTCCTCCGATTTAGCTTAAGTTACGTTAGATTTGGGGTAGTGGATTCGCGGACACTGGAATGAGTGTGAAAATAGGTCCCATACATTGAAGGGTTGAGAGCCGCTGTCCTAGAGTTATGCGTGCGTTGGAGAGAATGTGAAGAGGAAGACCGCGCAAAATGTGGAAGAATGTGATTTCAGTAAATAAATAAACGTGTAGTTGATATTTTTAAATGTGGCACAACAGTTAACGGGAAAAAGAGAGGAATGGAATTGGTTTGTGAGGTGTTGAAATGGAGACTTTGGTATATCACTTGACATAACATTAGAGATATACCGCGAACCTTGTCATGAAAGTTAACACTGAATCCTTAAAGCTGGGGTAGTACCTTAACTCCATTGCATCTTTGTATGGGTGTGTAATTGACTTGAATTGTTTTCAGTCCTGCTCTGAAAGTTAGGTAAGTTAGATTAGATCTTAGTAGATTAAATTTTTGTTCATATATTGACGGTTGAAAGCCAGTAATCTATCTGCCAATATATTAAAATTCTTTTTCCACTTTTTTGAGCAAGTCATCTATGTTTAGCTTCAGAAATTAGTCAAATTACTAATTACTAATTACAAAATTACTAATTGGTAATATTCTGTTTTTCTTTGGATATTTTATTCTAGTTTTGTAACAGTAAAAAATGTTTCTAAAACAAAAGCCAGTCATTTCTCATTGATATTTTCTCATGTTTTTAGACAAATTTTTTTCCCAAACTCTACATAGACCACAATGTAACGCGTTCAGTAAGCGAGTAGTTATGTCTGACACGTTACTGAGGCGTAACAACTTGTTCATGCCACGTTACAAAGTAATCTATTTACAAAGATCTTCCGGAAAAAAAGAAGCAAGAATTTTAATATTTTTCCAGAATTAACTCTGGTTTTAAACCGTCCATATATATATATATATATATATTATATATATACACATTTAACTGCAATAACCACGCAGTATATTAATGTATAGAAACGACGTAAGTATAGAGGAGTGTTCTGCACACGAGGAAGAGAAATAACGAACAAATGAAAAATGAGGTACCCGCCCGGGAATCGAACCCAGGATCTTCCAATTGCCGGTCAGATATGCTAACCACTACACCACAGGGCCTCGATAGTCAGAAGTCGTAATTCTCCTACATAGGGCAGAAACCAATGCCTTGAGAGGGCACCCTCGCAAATCCTGAATATGTACATTTAACTGCAATAACCACGCAGTATATTAATGTATAGAAACGACGTAAGTATAGAGGAGTGTTCTGCACACGAGGAAGAGAAATAACGAACAAATTGGAAGATCCTGGGTTCGATTCCCGGGCGGGTACCTCATTTTTCATTTGTTCGTTATTTCTCTTCCTCGTGTGCAGAACACTCCTCTATACTTACGTCGTTTCTATACATTAATATACTGCGTGGTTATTGCAGTTAAATGTACATATTCACGATTTGCGAGGGTGCCGTCTCAAGGCATTGGTTTCTGCCCTATGTAGGAGAATTACGACTTCTGACTATCGAGGCCCTGTGGTGTAGTGGTTAGCATATCTGACCGGCAATGGAAGATCCTGGGTTCGATTCCGGGCGGGTACCTCATTTTCATTTGTTCGTTATTTCTCTTCCTCGTGTGCAGAACACTCCTCTATACTTACGTCGTTTCTATACATATATATATATATATATATATATATATATAACAAAATTAACCTCACCAAGATTTGAATCCAGCACCTTTTGAGTTCAAAACCAGGCGGGTTCATGCGTGATATTCTATATATATATATATGTGTGTGTGTGTGTGTGTGTGTGTAGAAGGAATATAGACATCAAAGAAAACGTCGAATTTCATTTTAAGGTATTTTGGGGTATTTAACTTTGGTTCTATTTTGTTGAGTGGAAAATGACGAGAATTTAGGATGGAACAAATATAATAAGTTCGTTTATCTCTTTTCGTTTCCCCACACGAAAGGGATCGGCTGGCGTGAATTTGGAGAATCACTTGAGCATTCCTCGGGTAGGTTGCTGGCGGCGGCGGTGAGAGTCGATCCCGGGCCTTCGCAACCTCAATCCAAACTCCAACCAATTGAGTCACGGGATTTCTGTCAAATAATTTCTTTGTTTTTTCTTTTCTTTTTTTAAGGTGAGAATGTCTTCCATTTTAATGTTATTTTCATTAAAAACATTTTTAATTTTTAATTTTTAATTAATTACTTTTATTTTTTAATTATGTTGTGTAAAGGAATACATAAAAAATTATTATTGAAACTTAAACACAACTAATTATTACACAATAAAATAAAGGCGAACCTTATTTCGTGATTATATGAGCATAATAGCAACATTGCTGCTGTTGTTTTTCAATTTGAGGTTGAACCGAGACTCAGAATTTAGTAACCTTTCTTCCTTCAAAGAACATAATGACCAGAAAGTTTATGTTTAATGTTTATTTTAAGATAGGCCTACTGCTAATATTAGAAGCAAGAAACTCAAAGCAAAACAGTAAAGTATATCTAACTTATATGGCCACCATTGAATTTTGAAATAAACTAAAGTTATTTAAAGTAGGTCTTGAAAATAATGACTTCACACATTTCCCACACATTTTTATAATGTGGCCCTAGAATAGATGCCTAAAGTAGAATGCGGCCCTCCAGTAGCTTGAAGATGGACAGCCCTGTATTAGATTGTCAGTATAACCATTCACGGCCGTACCAACCTGTGATGGCGCCCTGTGCAAGGCATTCCTTATGCGCCTCCACCCCATTAAATTCGGAACATATACAAACTGATGATGATAGAAATACATAATTAATTAGAGTACATAATTATTTAATACATAACCAATACATAATACATATTTAATACATAATACATAATTAATTAAAAATCCAAATTTCATTCTCCGTGGCAGCTCTAAGCCCAACAATTTGGCGCTCCCCACACGTCGGCGCCCTGGGCGGCCGCACCGCTCGCCCTTGCCTTGCTACGGCCCTGTAACCATTCCATTCGTCTTGCGAATAGAAAGTCTTTGTTGTGTAGGGTGAATCCTGTTGCGGAGAGAACTCGAGGCGAGGCTGCATTAGCAGCAATATGCAAGCGGTTGATAGGCCCCATGCAGCCAAAGTCTAGTCGATGGTCTGAACGATAATATAATTTTACAGTGATCTTTATTAACGTTCCCAAAAATTCTTTGTTACTCAAGACCAACTGTAGACTTGTAGCTCCTTTGTTAGAGGTCGTCATATGTGTGTGTGTGTGTGTGTGTGTGACAGCAACACACTTAAAAGGAAGAATGTTATGGTGGGTGTTCAGTATGGAGGCTTTTGGCAACGGAATGTTGCGAAGTCTTTTTAGTAACACTTTTCTACAACCGCTGAATGCGTAACATCATGTCCCTTTTTGAAGTAAGTTCATGATGTAGCCAGCGCCCGTAACTCAGTAGGTAACACCGTTTCCTATAAGCGAAGTGAAGACACTAAAGTCGGGGTTCAAACCCCAATGATGCTGGTAATAATAATAATGGTTATAGGTGTAGTTCCACAGAAGCCATAACAACATTCAGCTAAATTATCCATGGGATCAATGGATATACCGTTATTTCGATACTTCTTACATTCTTTATTTTATTGAATGTGGAGAACGTAGTACATACGCTTTTATAAAGTTCACAATTAAATAAACTCTTTAAGAACGTCAAGGGACGAAAAGAAAACGAGTAAGAATATATTTGAATCCAGTATCAACCCTTCTTAATTAAGAGAAGTCGACAGTCCTACTCCATATAAGTCACTTGAAGACCATGTTTACAGACATCTCCAAATTACATGTGAACATTTGGCACTTGAATCTACACGTGTGTTCACAAATACGAGCAGTCGACGATAGTTGGACAGAAAAATGCGAAGCGTCAGATTAAGAATCGACAGAGAAAGGTGAAAGAGGAAAATGAGATGTCATTGGATCACTGCAAAGGAAATTAATCATATATGATCAAAATATCTCTCAATTTTGACCATCTGTCGCCATTGCAAAGCAGTCAAGCCAAACTAAAAGTAATTTTAGTCACTCCACTACACATCAGCCTTTCCTTCATATTTGGAAGGAAATAACAATGTACTTTTTATATTAAATTACATATATTATATATATATATATCGTCGCTTATATCTTGAAAGGCCTTAGCTCTTAAAAAGGCAATTGTTCAGGAAACAAGAAAAACTGTTTTGTTGCTCTATATATTTATATATATTTTTTCAAATTCGTCTCAATGCTAAAAATGATTTATGATTGGAGGAGAGCTAGGCCCTTTTGAGACAAGGTGCAAAACACGAAAGCGAACCACTCTTTCGATAAAAACGCTTTTCTTTTTTAAATTTTCGAGCTAGGACCTTTCAACATATAAACGACGACATTATATATATATATATATATATACATATATTATATATATATATGGCTACGTCGTGGCCAATGTCGTAACATCGCTTCCCGGATCCCACGTAAAGCTGTAGGTCCCCTCCGTCATATAACCTTAAATGTTGCGAAGGAGGTTAAACAACCCCAATTAAAAAAAAAAAAATATATATATATATATATATATATATATATATATCAGAATAATGCGCAATTTTGACATGAACATTATTAAGTGTGATACAATCCGCAAAAAAAAATTTAAAAACGATTTCGAGCGCTTTCGTCTCTTAGAAGATCTTGTAAGAGATGAAAAAGCTCGGAATTGTTTTTAATTTTGCTTGCGTGTTGTATATATATATATATATATATATTTATATATATATATATGTGTGTGTGAGAGAGAGAGAGAGAGAGAGAGAGAGAGAGAGAGAGAGAGAGGTGTAATAAATCAGTTCTTAATAGGTGAATAAATCTATTACAATTGCCTCCTTCTATGAAAGGATTTTTAGCGAGTCATTCATTTATCTAATCTTCATTTTAACTCTTCCCCCTGCCCCCGAATCCCCAAACTCCCCAAAAAAGAGAAGGGATATTTTAATAATGAAAAGAACTTTACTGAAACCGAATGCCTTTTACCGAAGGGACCAACAGTTGACGGAAAGAATAATGAAAAGGAGGTTAATTTGCTCTGCGCTTTTGATGGTTTGCTCGTAGGTGGAAAAATAGAACGTGGTAATGACTTCCACGATTCCGTAATGCGTAAACTAACATACAGACTTATATTACGTAATAATAACCCATTTCCCATTCCCCATGGACTGGGTATGGCGCTTGAGTTCCGGACTGATCAGTTACAATTACAATTACAATCTCGCGCACAAAGATACAGAGGAGATAAGATAGTGTCCCAGCCTCAGGGATCCAGTGTGACCTTTCGTGACAAGGTTTGGGGTATATACAGTACTTCTAGTGGTAAGTCAGGTGAGATCAGCGTTTCCATATACATACCTCACAAAATACTTCTATTCCTTTCTACTTCTGCTCAAAAAACAAAATATTTGTTTAGATTTCAGACTAACAAAGTATTTTGTTCAAAATTATGAAGAAATTTTGGGATCTTTTCGGTTTGACGGCCTGTAATATTTTTTAACATTACTTTTTTTCTATTGTCCAGTTTTAATCGAGGATTTCAAAAATAACATTCAGGTTTTAGAGAAACAAATAGTGAGGCAGTTATACATTTCAGTTTAGAGAATATCATATACGCTTTAAGATTCCAAAATCCCCGAAAGTTTTAGGTCAAATGTACGCTCATGACGATTGGTAATTAGGTTAAGTCATGATATTTCGTTTGTTTTGACAGTAAACTAACGAAAATATCATGACTTAACCTAACCAATCGTCAAGGGCGTACAGTTGACCTAACCGGGCATTCAGTTAACCTAACGGGGCATTCAGTTAACCTAACCAGTTGGTAGAGTCTAGAATTTGACGGTCCCGTAGCCATGACTCTTTTTTTTTCCGCCGGCCGTCAAATCAAAAAGATCCCATTACGGTTTAAAAATATATATTTTAAATTTGTTAAATTGCATATAACTGCCTCACTATTTGTTTCTCTAAAACATGAATGTTATTTTTGAAATCCTCGATTAAAACTGGACAATAAAAAACAAGTAATGTTAAAAAATATTACAGGCCGTCAAACCCAAAAGATCCAAATTTTGTTAAAATTGAACTAAGTAAATTATGCAACTTGAAAATCAATTTGGTTTAGATTAAACTCATATAAGATTATATTTACTTGGAATTAATCATTTTGAAGTTTCCCACATGAACTCAAGCACTGTTCCAAGTAAGTATCATCTTACATGTTTAATCTAAACTGAATTTATGTTGAAGTAACATCATTTATTTAATTAAGTTTTACCAAAAATGGGTCTCATAATTTTGGACACACTACTTTATTAATCTAAAAGCCAAACAGATTTTTTGTTTAGATTAAATATAATTTTTTTTTTGGTGTTTCATTAACTTTTTGTCACATTCATATCAACTTTACATTTATTCACACATTTACTAACCCCTTCCTTCCATCTTTACGCGGTCTTTTTCTACTTCTGACTCTTCTCCACTCGTTATTTACACCCTTTTCACGATTCTTTCATTATTCATTCTTTCCACATGACTATTTCAACATAACACTCTCCTCTATTCTCATCTCCAGGATCTTCGTGACTGTACCTCAAATGCCTTTGGGACCTCGTGGGGCGACGTGAGTAAAAATAAAGATCTTACAATTCAAGGCAGTTTAGATCAGATGAACATATACTTTATAGACTTTTCATGTTTCAGAATACTGAAGTGTGTGTGTGTGTGTGTGTGTGTGTGCGCGCGCTAATAAATTGGAAAAGACGTCCTACACTTTTTTTATGCAGGAAGAAGGGGCCAAGGTCGAATGCCGCAGAAACGCCTCCCCCCTACTGTAGAAGAAGAGAGACAAAATCAAGGTCTTTACTCTAAACAGTAAAGTTCGTAAATGATTCAAGCTGAAATACCTAAAAAATAGTGTTTTTATTTACTAACGTCGCGAGTAATAAATGATTCCTATCACTGACCGTATAATAAGTTCCCTCTTTGGTATAGCTTTGTGGTATATAGGATTAAAAAGAGGGCCAATATAAGTTCCCGGTTAGTGACTATTCAATCCCAATTTACAAGGTGACCTTAAGTCCCGTTTACCCCTCACCCTATTCTAGTATGAAAAGGTAAAGGGACGTATGGGGACACCCTGTAGAATCTAATTCTGTCGGAATTTTCTTTTAAACTATTTTGACACATATAAGGGAATCAAACGGTTTAGCATTTTCATATCATACGGAACTTTACTGCTGACACTGTATCGTCTGTATAAGATATGGTACTGCCGATGTCCCATGTTCACCCGCGATCACTTTAACGAGTTCTGGATTATGGTGAAGAAACTAAATGCAACTTTTCCCGCATAATCTGTCCCAAACTAAAGAGAAACCCGCATATTTATATATGACCATAATGGGACTTTTCTTAATACGGTTCCCGCTACTTTCATAGTCCTTAATTATAATGCTTAACGTCAAACTTAATTAAAATTTTACTTTACGCTTAAATTCAGAGTATGCTTCAATGTTCAAAAAAAGCGATAGACTCGCGCTTTGCTGATTCAGGTAAATTTTTTCACGTCTTTCGGTTCTGTAGAAAGTACAAATCGTACTTACATTTTTTGAATAAAACAAGAAAAAATCATATTTCCATTGCATTAAACTTCTTTCGTATAGAAACTAAATTTCTCTCTCTCTCTCTCTCTCTCTCTCTCTCTCTCTCTCTCTCTCTCTCTCTTCTCTCTCTCGCGCGCGCGCGCGCGAAGCTATTTGTATATTTCTAATTATATTTAAGTTTCCTTCATTTAAATGTCCATAACAAATAAGTTTAATGAGAAATGAGTTAAGGAACTTTAATCTCAAAGTCTATATTTAGTGTTCCTTGGATATAGCATCATTTTATATTTTTCTTCTCTTAAGATTAAAGGGAAAAAGGCTTTGATTTTATGAATCATTCCCTAATTTGCTTCAAAACTTCTCAGAAATCATCCCTTTTTTTAATTTCTTAATATTTGTGTATACATATTTTCTTCAGTGTTCACACGCGGATTCATTGAGAAATTTCTTTTTTCTCCAACTTCCTGTTGCGGCATCTCGAGTAACTGAGAGAAAATGATTCATCAAAGCTATTGAATAGTTTTATCCCGAGGTACGTGCCAACGACACAGTGTCGGGCATAACCTTTGTTTCCGTGCGGGTCATTTTTTTTATTGTGTCGTAATCACTGTTTATACTTCTGTTGTTACTATTGTTATTCTTGTTACTGTTGGCTCTTATTTATCTTTCTTTCTTATTGGTTTCTTTCTATTTTTTTTCTTTCGTTTAACGTGGCCCAAGGTTTTAGATACGATTGTTGCAACTTTTGCGCAGTCATAAAACTGGGCTACGTCGGGGCCAGTGTCGTAATACCGCCGTTTCCCGTCGATCATCGAAGTTGAGTTACACTGGATTTGGAGAGTAGTTGGATGGGTGACCGTCCTCCGCGTCCAGATGATATAGCGACCCGTGGTTCGGATCCTACGTAAAGCTGAAGCTGTAGGCTCCCTGCGTCGTATGACCTTTAGATGTTGTGAAGAAGGTTAAACAACCCCATAAAAACCCATAAAACCAGGGCTGTGGAGTCGGTGATAAAATTTGCCGACTCCAACTCCGATTCAGACTCCAAAAATTTTAACACTCCGACTCCGACTCCAGAAATCTGACTTGTATAATTACGACTCCGACTCCGATGGAATGTTAAGGCCAAATTGATTACGATTAGCTTTATTAGGCCAATGGAGATTCATAAACAAGGCATTTCGTTACCACCACATGACTCATCAGGTTACTTAGTGGCTGTAACTATGCCTTAATGGCTTTTTTTCTCTTTATTCAAAAATTACAATAAATCCCAAAATACAGACTGATTGAAGCTTAAACAAAATAAGATTATTATTGGTTTAGCAAATTAATAAGATGTTTTTGTATTATTATAAACATCCGTAACAAAATGTACTAACCTAAACTGAATTTGTTCTTAAAAAAAGGATCGCTTCCATTAAATCTTCTTTCAGTGATGCTCTTAAGTCAGAGCGGATGATTTTAAGGGCTGAAAATAAGCGTTCTACACTAATTTGAGTAGGTGGCAAGGACTATTTTGGGGTATTTAGCAATTGCTTCTTTCACAGTCAACTTTGATGAACGATCAAACTTTTCCACCTTCTCCAATGATTTATAGAAATTGATTTTGAATTTATCCAATGCACTCTGGGGGGTGTTCCTCCTGTTCCAATTCCAATCGCCTTCGCTTTGATCGTTCTTACCTGTCCAGATGTTTTACAAAATCTAATTCTTCATCAGAGCCTGAATTTGATGACGACGACGAAATCGTATGACTGCCATGAAGTGGCCCAACTACTGCCTCGGATTCATCATGACCAATGACCATGATCTCGTAGACCTTTAATATGTATGGCTACATCACATAAGGCAGCTTTGGCTCTGATTTGCTGCGCTTCTGTTAATGTCACTCTGTACATGGCATCAACATATATAGCAGCCAAAAGAATATCATTGTCTAGCAGAAGCTTTTCTCTCTGTATCATCGAATTCCTTATATCATCGGCTAGTATGCCACCAGTTTGAGACAGACGGAAAATAAGCGTCTTCCACTCCTTATAGAATAAGCCAGGAGTCAAATCATCTGATTGCAATTGTTTTGTCACGTTATAAGGATGGCGAAGTAAGCCCTCGAGTTGTTTTACCTGATCCCACTGAGCCTCAGTCATGATGACATCCGGGGAGGCCATGTCGCTAAGGAAAGGTTTTATTTCAAGAATCCGTTGAATCATCATGTATGTGCTGCCCCACCGAGTCGCTTGGTCCAAAATTGCTCCTTTGCCAGCTCGTCGCTTCAAAATAGAGTCTAGTTTTGGCGTTCTAGCTGCCACAGCAACTTTTCGTATTCTTCCAATGAGATTAGCTGCATGTTGTCCTTTCAAGCCATCGCGTATTGCCAACTGCAGCGTATGGACACTGCAGCGCATATGATGAATTTTGGATATTCTTGCCGCAGTATCCACAAATGAATCTAATGTATCGTGACTATCATGATCATCAACCACCATTACTTGTTCATTATCTTCAGAATAATCATCAACATAATCATCACTGTCTTCTGAATCTTCCACAACTTCTTTTTCGTTAAATGTTTCAAGTGTTTTCACCATGTTGGAAGCATTGTCCGTTACAATTGACAATACCTGGTCCTTTCTGATGTTAAAATCATTTAATACACCCATTACTAGTTTTTCAAGATAATCACTGGTATGTTGTGCTTTAGTATCTCTTACTGCTAATGTCCGCGTGACTACTTCTTTTTTATCATCAATAAAGCGAATATTAATTGCAAAGTAGTTTACTCTATGGCGAGTACAGGAATCCATCTTTAAGAACAGGATTCGTCCTCGAAGACATTCTTTTAGTGCATGCTTCTGCTTTTGCGATTCTTCCATTATCATATTACGAATGTTGCCACGTTCTAACGAAATGCCAAGTATATTTGTCATTTCCCCATTCAGATTAGCAAAAGCCGGGGTTGAAAAAAATGTTAGAGGGAGAGAATTCTTTACAACCATTTCAATTATGCATGCTTTAAATTTGTCTGCTGTCATGGTCACTGTGACTTTTTCACTCATAAAATATTTTGTGACAGTAGTTTGACGAGAACTTGTGCTTGAATTGTCATCAGCCTTCTTCTTTCTTTCATCATCCTTTTCATTCACAATTTTGTAATCCTTTGGATGATGCCGTTGAAGGTGGCGTTTTAGATTTCCTGCTCTTGTTGGAGCATTGGATCCTTCACCTGAGAAGGCACTAATTTTGGCATCACATATTTTTTCCTGATCATCATGCCCTTTTGGCACTGACATACGTAATATTTTCCATCAGCAGTGAGTGAAAAATATTCAAAAACAGCAGATTTATACTTTGATGTGACATTACGCTGTTATCATTACTTATCAAATTGAAATCTAAAAATCTGATAAAGATTTAGGGTTGCTAGTACAAAATTTTAAAATTTCCTTATTATTAATTATGTTAATTAATTAATTATAATCCTTATTAATTATAAGCAACTATATTTATATATTATATTATATATATTTATATATTATATTATATATTAAAACATTAGGTTAAATCTATTTTATTCATAAAATTGAGCTAGGCCTAGGCCTAGGCTGCTATGGTTATAGTTGAAGGATTTGCACTGACTCCGACTCCGACTCCATCCAACTATGCACTTCCAACTCCGACTCCACTCAAAATTGACCGACTCCACGACTACGACTCCTGACTCCGACTCCACAGCCCTGCATAAAACTACTTAAATTCAGCA
Organism: Bathynomus jamesi; assembly: GCA_023014485.1. Classification (NCBI taxonomy): domain Eukaryota; kingdom Metazoa; phylum Arthropoda; class Malacostraca; order Isopoda; family Cirolanidae; genus Bathynomus; species Bathynomus jamesi. Next base: position 806,057 of record JAJOZX010000017.1, on the reverse strand, counting down.
CTTTTTATACAGTTAATGGTTAGTTTTATGAACATTTTAAACAATGCTTATATAATAAATATTACAGTTTAACTAAACTGTTTACAATTTTTTTTATTAAAAACGTTTTAAGCATTACTCAGACGGAAGTTATATTAACAGTTGAATATGTTGAGGAGAAACCGGAAGTAGCAGAAAGGAGGACGTAAATAATAACTTAAATGACTGCAGAGAGATGTTAGAAAATAAGATGGAAAAGAGGAAGTACTTTAGAAAAAAAAAACTGGGTTAAACCAATGAAAAAATAATAACTTAACGAACAGAAATAGACGCAGAAGAATTCAGTACAACGAAAAGGATAATCAGCAAGAAGTTATTTTGGTACGGGATGGTACAGGTAACAGTCAGAAAGCTCGTTTTCCCACGATGTGAGGGTGAGTGCGCCCTTAGGGTCACCCGTAGCCCGAACATTAACGAGGTAAGCGACCAACTCAACCTAACTCAGGAGCCAGTAGGCGGGAACGAACCAGAGCCTCAGCGCCGAGTCCATCACCTTAACCACCCAACTACCGGGTGCCCTTGGGAGATGACTTCATAAAAACCTGAAATACATGCATAGTTTTGCGCACTTCATGAAATTAAGAGTGAGATACAGGGTGATGCATAAAGGTGCTCCAGAAATAACTTGTTACATAGATCTTTCAGGAAACCATTTTTTGGATCACTCTGTTTAATAACCGTAGTTTGATTTTAATACGGGGACTGAAATAAAATGTCTCCATATTAAAATCAAAGTACGGTTGTTGTACTTCTCTAAAATAATAATTACTGAAGGATTAAAAAAATTAATGATAAAAAGAGTTACGCTAAAAACTGTACTTGAAAGAATGTTTTGGGTTTTCTGGATTTTATCCCAAGTGGCTAGAGACTTGTTGGAGACGTAGCCAAACAACGTAGAGACGAAACTTCCTCGATGCTGCGCCCTTTACTTCAGTCTCTATATTAAAAGTAAGCATTATTGCTTTTCGAGAGCAGTATATTGTGGATAGGCATGATATAACGTTATTTCAAACTCAGACGGGCATAAATGACGTAAGAAATATAGGTGAGAAGTCTCGCTGGCTCTATATAACACACTGATAAAGGCGTTTACCGCCCTTAATAAAAAGTGATAATGTCAGGAAATCTGCACCCTTAAAACGGCTCTTCTTTCTCTTTCGTTCTTGTACAGGGTGACCCATAAGTCAGGACACATAAGGGAAATAATCTATTTCACGCATTATGTTGGTTTATCTACTGTATAATAATAAAAGGACGCGCACGTGTGTGTGTGTGTGTGTGTGTGTGTGTGTGTGTGTGTGTGTGTGTTCCAGCCATAGCTCCAACATGGAAGCAGTTACAAACATGAAACTTCAAACACATATTGATTAGGTCCCGAGGTTGTGTACCTGGGTGTTAAATGCCCGGTTAGTTAATTGAATGCCCGGTTAGGTCAACTGTACGCCCTTGACAGTATAATGGGGAGAGGGGGTGGAGTAATTGGGGGAGAGGGGTGGGGTAATGGGGATAATGGCTTTTTTACTTTTGTGTGTGGGGGTAATGGGGGAGTGGGGGTGGGAGGGTAATGGGGAGTGGGGGTGGGAGGGCAATGGAGTAGGGGGGTGGGGGTAATGGGGTAACCGCGATTAAACTACAGAAAAGAACGCAGCCGTGAAAATTTTTATTATTTGGTCAATAAAACTATAGAAAAGAACAGTCATGAAAGTCTTGAGCTTCACATATAATTATTTTTTAGCACGACTTCAAACCGTTTGACCTAGAGCTACCAAATTTGGCACGGGATAAGATAAATCATTTTAATCAAATTCAGCCTTTTGTCTTAAACTTTATTTTATTTAAACTGGGGATCTAATGTGAAAATTATTCTGGGCAACGCCGGGTACCTCAGCTAGTATATATATATATATATATATATATATATATATATATATATATAATATATATATATTATATTGTTAGTTTTAACGTTTCATTTGATGGATTGGATCACTTTAAAATATTGCTTCCCAGGAACCTCTCTTTAACATATTGCTTCCCAATATTTAGGATAAGGAGTACGATAAAAAATGTTGGATCACCTGAAGATCCGTCACCCTAGCCTTTTTGGGTTAGCTTTATAAGGCTAACTAACGAAAATATCACGACTTAACCTAACCAATCGTTAGGTCAACTGTACGCCCTTGACAATTGGTTAGGTTAGGTCGTGATATTTTCGTTAGTTAGCCTTATAAAGTTAACTAAAAAAGGCTGGGGTGACGGATCTTCAGGTGATCCAAAATGTTCGCTTTAATAAAGTAAAGGCATAAAAAGTAAATCATAACATGTTAAAATATTAGATTGAAAGTAAATTTATTAGAATTGTTGCGCTATATGGTCACGCAAAGTGACCAACCAACCTTTCTCTCTTTAACATATTGCTTCCCAGTGTTAATCGCTTTAACATATTGCTTCCCAGGAGGAACCACTTTAACATATTGCTTCCCGAATGCTTTGGGAAGCAATATGTTAAAGTGATCCGATGGATTCATTTAAAAAATGTTTCCTAAAGATCCTAGTGTAGTTTACGTTCCCCAACTTTGACCTAGTGTAGTTTGTGTCCCCTTTTGCGTCGTCAGGGGGACGTAAACTACACTTGCTTCTAAATTAATTTCCTCCGTGTCCTGACTTTTTTGGCCACCCTGTTCATGTCATAAACCTATTCAAATTGATTACTTTATATATAGTCAATGGATAAATTTCTTTGTACTTTAGCAATAAACTTAGTTTTGTTTTTGCCCGAATTGTTCATTTTGACGAAAATCAAGCTTTTCACACCACCTTAGACGTACAGTTTGGGTTACGTCGTAGCCAATGTTGTAACACCTGTAGTGAAATTACCTTAACTCTCTATTTACTTCTATTTCCTCTCGCTTATTATCACTCTTTCTAGCGCTTTACACTGATTTCTCTGTATTTTAGAAACGGATAGCCAGTAGAGTGGCCCGCCATTGAAACTTAGAACGAAGAAAGCGAGGACGAGGAAATTACAACGATTATCACTATTTTCCGATTTTTACTTATGTTTAAACAATGAAGAGGACTTGGGAAAGCGAGTGCGGATTTATAATTTAAAGTTTCGATCGTGGAGAGAGTTTTTAGTTAACTTTAAATCACAATTACATCTTAATCGAACAAACTACTCTTTCTTATACCCCAGTGGGTCCGAAACTAACTTTTGGGTATTCTATACCTCCAGCCTCAGCGCATTTCAAGTGTTGCCAAATAGTATTTTATATTTCAAACAATTTATATTTTACACATATCAATTTTGTACAATTTTAATCAGTTTATTATACTCTAAAAACATTATTAAATTTCTTATTAAAAACCAATACACGACACATCCACCGCTTCCCGTCAATCAGCGAAATTAAGCGACATAAAGTCTGGGTTGAAGTCGGATGGGGGACCGCGTCCAGATGATGTAACGACCCGTGGTCGATTCTCACGTAAAGCTGTAGATCCCCTTCGTCATATGGGCTTAGATGTTACGAATGAAGTTAAACAACTCCATCAAACGAACCTTCAGCTTAACGTGGACTCCGTCATATAAAGTATATATTACTAATAGGTTCAACTAAAATATAAAAAAAAATGGTTAAACTAAAACAAAACTTAGATTAAATAAAAATGAAGAGCTGTTTGATACTTAACAAGTATAAAAATTCTGTGAATTTTAGCCACCGAACATCAATGAATGGTGAAATGGGTTTTCTTTTCGAAGAACGCCAAACGCGCGAAACCTAAAATGGCTACATCAAATTTCACGACTTTGTAATCTATACGAATCTATTTGGAAGGCAGACATTACGTAAAAATGGTGTTTTTCGCAGGCATAACATTTCTGATGCTCGATTAACTTTGTTGTAAAAATAGAAAAAAAATTACTAATGCTGTTAAATGGAAGTCCATTTTCAGTGTAAGATTTGGACAAAGTACGAATAATTCGATCATTTGTGCTTTTTATGCTTTGTTTTACGAATAAAAGAGATTTTTAAAGTGAAAAGCATTTCATATTGTCTCAAATATGATAGTTCCTTAGATATAGTACTAAGAAGTACTATTGTACACTCGTGTACACTCGTATATTCTCTGCGTACTTAGTTCAGGAACAATAAAGAATTTGAATATTGAGTATGAGCCTTGGTGATAAAGCGAGTGTATTTTAGAACGTCTCTCGTATTAAAAGATCAAAGCAGCAGTTTTGAGTTAGAAGAGTGTATACGGCATGAATATGAAAGTGGAATAGCTGAACATCAAACAACATGAAGGATTCATAGACACGCGGGATTCGTTCCTTAAAAGTTTTGACCTACTTGCGAGGAGCGGACCGCGTTTCGATGGCAGTAAAAACACTAAATTCAGAAGGGTATTTGGAAGAAAGAACGAAGTAAATTTGGGTAGAAAACTAATTCGGGCATAAACTCGCGGGAGTCGGGGAAAGAAAATGGCCGCAGCCATACTAAACTCGGGTAGGGGGGGCTGGGAAGGTAGTAGTAAGTGTTTAAAAAATTAAGCCCAACGAAAAAAAACCAAAAATACGTACTTGTATTGAAGTTCAAGAAAAACAACAATTACTGCGTATGTGACGGATGGAATCCCTGACTTTGAATCGGTCACTGCAGAATCCTGCGAGGTTATAAATACAGTTGGTAGAGACTCTAGTGTATAGTTTCGAAAAAAGTTCGCCTAGAAACAAAATTTCCACGAAGCATAAAAAATTAATAATTAGTAATGATAAGGCAATATCCAAAAAGCTCATTTCCCCATTCCGTGGGAGTGAGTGTGCCCCAAGCCAGAGCAGAAACAGAGTAAGCGGCCAACTCAACTCTTCCCGATGCAAGCGGCAGGGAGCGAACCAGCACTACACCGCTCGGAGTCCGCCACCTTAACCACTGAGCTCTCGGGTGCCCCATAATTAGTAATGAATGCGTTTAATTTTTTTAATTTTATTACTGTCCCCAAAATGAAAAAAAATATGCAAAGAAAAACGAAATTTTAGCAAGTAGTAATTTTTTATTGCTTTTTTAAGAAATTTTATGTCTGGAAGTTAATTTTTTTTCGAAACTACAATTTACAACTCATAAATTATAACCCAAGAATTGGCCTTTATGTATGGGAAGAGAGAGGAAGAACTGTCGAAGGCAACGCTATTTAACACTTCCCAATGATGAAGACTCGATATGTAAAGTGGAAAGTTGGAAGATGATTTAGCGGTGTTCCCTCCCCACTCCCTCATTCCCCCCAAAACATAATTTTTTTGGTAGAAAGGATAAAGGTTTTATATTAATGGTAACATCATTTTTCAAAAAGTCCGTTAAAAGAGAGTGGCGAATAAAAGTCTTCTTACTTTAACATTCTTTTTGCCAAACTTCTAGAAACTGTTTTTCAAAGATAAATAAACTGAATATTGATATAAACCACAGGTCATTACATCATTTCGACGCAGAGGATAGTTACATATAGAACTACTACTACTAGTACTATTACTACTACTACTCAGACCTAATGTCATGTCGTTTAACTTCCCTGATCGAAGAGAAGCGTTGTTGGCCACGATGTATTCCGATAAACGTTGCCACTTCTTGAAAAATGTTACTAGATCTTGAAAAATCGACTTGACAAGACAATCAGTATAAATGTGTATTGAAGCCCATTTTTTCATTTTAATTTAAAGTTCCAATGAAGATAATCACGCAGTAGCAGATTAGCAGTACCTTGATCATATTTTATCCATCTAGAAAAAAATCTCGTGCGTGTCTGGAAAATTTTGTTTTTCACGAGTGACAACGCCGAGTCCGACATGGGAAAAAATTGACAGTGAATTATGACTGGAAAAAAATTAAACAAGAAAATGATTTGAAATCAATATAATATAAATGATGAGTTTAATAAAATCTTTAACGCATTTCATTCATTCCAGACTAAAAGTAAACAAAGTTCTATCATTCAAAAACGAGAAACTAACAATTTTATACCGAAACCTTATAATTAAGTATGTCAAAAACAAGAAAAAAAAAAAAAAAATTATCCCTCTGAATTTTTAGGTTTAATTAACGACGGAATCAACGTGAGAGAGGATGTGTTGCGCATGCGTGAAGGAGGAAAGAAATGTGATGGAGATTATTTAACTAAAGAGGGGGGTGAGGGTCGGGGAGACAACCCCAGGGGTTTCGACAATCGTGTCTTCTGCTCTGTTTTCTTGCACTCTCTTATGCAGTATACTGTATACATATATATTCTCTCTCTCTCTCTCTCTTTGTCTGTCTGTTCGTAGGCTTGCTTATTTATATACATTTATCTGAATATATATATATATATATGATGAATAAAATCATAAATATTTTTCGCGTGTTACTTTCGTGAAATAATTTTCATATATATATATATATATATATATTTTCAATAAAGGGATTGGCTTCGCACGAAATTACAATGTCGACAAGAGAGGTTTTAATTAAAAATGATATATTGCTGAAAATAGAAGTGCCAACACTATATATATATAATAAAATGACTTCAAATAAACTATTGACATGAGAATTCAAATCATTATTTCTAGAATGTGGAATTCATTTTTTTTTTTAAATCATATTAAAATTACTTTAATTAAGAACTTTTCTTTTTAGAATTATATAAATTAAAATTAAACTCACGAAGTTACTTTAGGGAGTTAGGCACTGTCGCTATGCGCACCATTTGCAACTCGACACACATCCACTCGTTGTTCCACCGCTCGACAAGTATTTGTTTTTGATGATGAGGATCAAAGTTTGTACCGTTGCTGTTGTTGTAGTGTTGACGATAGTGTGAATGGGGTTTCATAAACCTGTCAGTCTGCAAAGCGTTTATGCTTACATCACCTTGTTCAACAGATGCAAAGTTTTAATTTCTTTCAGACCTTCACTGGACAACCTGTATATATATATATATATATATATATATATATACACACAAAGTATATGTGTGTGTGTGTGTGTGTGTGTGTGTGTGTGTGTGTGTGTGTGTGTGTGTGTTCTGGCATCAAAAGCGAAAAGAACAGAAGCGGAAATTTTAAGTATTTAGTTGTATGTAAATTGGCTTTTGTTTGAGATCATAACAGACTTGAGTCCTCAGCGAGAAACAGTCATTTCTTGTGAACGAATCCAGTTATACGGCAACGAAGGCGCAGAGATTGCACCAAAACTTGGCAAGATTGTCGAGAAAGAAGCCGTTTTTTAAGTTCGTTATGGCTGTAGATCAAAGGTCAAGGTTATAGAATGGCGGGTAAAACTTGTTTTGCTCGGGGAGTGGCCAGACGAGGGTAAGGTCTAAGATCTGGGCTCCAGCGCTATGCGTGCGTGAGTGCGTCTCTCCAACCAACAAACTGGTTACGGTATCGTTGTTACACTCAAAGTTAGATTTCATAATCATCGCTGTTGGACTGAAAATTCTTTTCTGAAGTAAATTTTCAACATATAATTTCTTTTGATTCGCCCAACAACTGGTCGTGAAAGGTCAAGTCAACCATGTTTAAATGCTCAAGAACTGGTCATGAAAGGTCAGGTCAGCCACGTTTGAATGAGAATTAAGGATTTTCGCATTCCAATGGGTCAACATACCAAACGAGCGATGATGAATGGAAATAATGGAATGAATCTGAAATTATATTTGGATTCTTGACTAAAGGAAAGGAAGCATAATAATTGAAGGGCAAAAAGGGGAACGTCTGCTACATGTCGTGTAGCAGACTTTCCCTTTTTGCCCTTTAATTGTTCATTAAAATACTTTCGTCATATCTCGCTTTCAGGTCACGAGAAACATTCGGAGAACTTCTTTCCAAGCCAAAGACGTTCACTAAACTTTTAAAGAGCGTTGAAGGAACGGTGTATAAACGTACCTTTCTTTGAACTCTCTCTCTCTCTCTCTCTCTCTCTCTCTCTCTCTCCTCTCTCTCTCTCTCTCTCAGTTTAACGTGGAATTCAAAATACTACCCACCACGGGTGGTCAGAAATTGCAAATTCCTCATCCGGACTAGATCTCATGACCTGATCAGCAGACCAGAGTCTGAACCACTAGGCTATCCATGGTACCCATTTATCTATCAAATTTTTTTGGTATGGGAAGAACAGTTGGGTAAGCTGAACGCCGTCTGCCATCGCCGGGGATCGAACCCGGGCCGGTGGATTTGCAGTTTACGATGCTAACATGACTACACACACACACACACACACACACACACACACACACACACACACACACACATATATATACTATATATTCCTAATTGTTGGAATCCATTTTCAAAAATTAAGCACTCCATAATACTGGAGTGTCTTTTCAAATAAAATTTTCTTGCAAGAAACGCCATAAAACGGGATCTGTTTTCAGAATTTATATTATAAATTACTTCTTAATTTTAAATTTTTATCTACTTACTACGTCGTATAATCTAAATAATTAAATTATTTTAGGTAGGTGAAACCCCGTAATTTCTATTAGAGTCGCTTTCTTTGGCGAAACTAACAGGCGAAATTTCACTTTTCACTGGAATGTAAAAAAACTCGGGTGAAGAGCTTTCTTCCTACCTCACCTTTCTTCAATTCTCAACAATTCTTTTAATGAGTTTCATATTTTAATTATATTCATACACACTTTTAGTCGTTTTATATATATATATATAATATATTATATATATATACATATACATCGTATATTATGTCTTATATAACAGGCAAGAGGAGAAGGGGCAACGAGCTTGATCCTCGTGAAATGAGGAATCATCGCAAGGAACATTTGAAAGGTTGAAGTGTGTGTGTATATATATATATATATATATATATATATATATATATTATATATATATATATAAAGGTGTTTCGTGGTTAATAACAATAATTAGTCAGGAAGGCCCGCTAATTGGCACAAGGCTCAGGCCAACTAATGCGTCTCATTACGATAACTCTGTATTATTACGTAAATTACACTGTTTGTTTGTAAAAACTGATTTTCATTAATTAGTTTTCTCTCATATTTGTTCATTATCACTTATTTCTCACACTCCGGCTAAGGGTGGCATACAGGTAAAACACTGGGTTGTTAATCTGAAGGACCTGGGTTCGAGTCTCGTTTCGGACTTTAGATTTCAATGGTTAAGGCACTTCTTTGAATCTTCCTTGGTGGGGTGGTTGTGGTTGGGATCCCACGTATAGTTATAGGTCCCCGCCGTCATATAATCTAAGATGTTACGAAAGAGAATAAGCAACCCCCAAACATTATTATTATTATTATTATTATTATTATTATTCCCTCACATTCCCCTTACTTACCTCGCTTTTCCGTCCTCGACCTTCTATTAACTCGCTTCAGGTAATCTTAAAATATAATTTAATTTTGTTTTAAATTCAAATTTATTTCCTTCAACTAATAACTACCCAAAAAATCTTTATTGGGAAGACTGTTTCCAAAGAGACAGAGAGAGAGAGAGAGAGAGAGAGAGAGAAGAGAGAGAGAGATAACTGGAAGTAAAGTAAACAGAAAAAGAATAAAAGATGTAAAAAAAACAAACGAATATCGAAACAAAGACGAAAAAAAGAGATATGAAATAAAAATTAAAATAAATCTTAATTAAATGCAAAAAACGACACTAAAACAAACTGATGGAAAAAAAAATACAGAATGGTGGCTTTATATAACACTCAAGGTGAGAGGATGCCACTTAGAGGAACCCCTTTTCTTAATGTAGTAACGACTGTGAGGCTTCCTCCGACTGCCGTTTGTTCGCATGGTATTTACGGCTTTTCTCTCCGCCGAAATTTATTACAAGAATCTCTCTAGATTAAACAATTCTCAGAGGGAATTTTTACACGGAGAATCATTATAATGCGCTTTATTTGGGAATTTTGTTTCTCTTGCAAACCTTTTCCAGGCGAGAATCTAAATCTGGGGACGTTTTTATTTAGCTTAACTTTAATTTGAATCATACTACTAAATCATATATATATAAACGAGTTACGCTCATGAGGAAAAGGCAGAGGCCTTTTCCTCACCAGTGTAACTTACTTCCATATTAGCCATTGGGAGTTATTCTACCTGCAACCAAACAAAAAGGTCCCAAAACAAGACATCAATTTGAACAGTAGTTTAAGTTTTAACGCATTACTTTTGTAAATTTAATCTAAAATAAATTTTCCTATGAGATCGGATTTATGGAACACTCTGTATATAAATTAAAAATGCAGTAACTGCACAAAGTACATAAAGAAAATTTTCCCAAATAAAATAAAGTAAAAGAAGGCTAAAGCTAAATGTTAAAATCTAAAATTAAACTAAAAACATGAAAAAAGCTTTTCGAAGGAGAAGACGTCCTTCTTCTTTCAGACCCAAAGAAAAACTAAAAGTTAGAAAAGGAAACGAAACTACATCTAATTATGCGCATGCGCCCAGGAACATTTGTCAGGACCAAAGTCATTCAAGATAGTTTTAAACTTTTGGTCATTTAAAGAATTTATTCGAGACATTATCAATACTAAACAATCCTTTCTGAATGTTAAAATTGTCTGTATTTTGTATGAGAGAAGTTTCTCTTAATTTCCTGCGTTTCTCATCTACAATCCTATTATTTAAGGTGGATATATTTAAGGCAATATTATTACGTTCGTTATTAGTTCTATGTAAATGACGTACGTCTGATGCATTATCTCCCACCCTAATGCTGATATATTCTTCTTTTGTATTCGCCAATTTCACCTATACATTCCTTATTGCAATCGGCGCATGGAATTTTATAGCTGCCACTGTTGTTGTTTTGTATGTTTTGTAAATGTTACAAATTTCGTGTAGTGCGAGAAGGCACCTTTGAAATTTTTTTTATATTTTGTGGCAAACTTCCACGTGGCGGACGATATACAAAAGGTAAAACAATTACATTTTCTGTAGTAAAATCTTTAACTTTGCTATAAAATTCTTTCTTGTACGATAAAAAGGCTTAGTGATAAAATTGCGATTTCAAAGGATGTCTTTATCAGCATAATAATTACAACCTGAGTACGGCGAATGATAACTCGGCCCCTCCTGCAAGCATCGCCAAGACAAAGACCATAATATAGACATAGACATTGTTCAATTACTTTTAAATATTAGTAATAACAATGATAAAAGAAAATTACCGAATCCTCCATCATAAAAAAAACTGATAATTTCAATATAAAAAAATTAGACATTTCAGCTGGACTTTGTGACCAATTTCTGTTTGTCAAAATCGCCCGTTTTTCGAAATATTTCACGACGTTGCCTGATGTCTAACGTTAAAAAAAAACCTTTTATCTTCAATTCTACTTTTAGTTTCATGCCGCCCGAACGAAGAAGGTAGTCTCTTTCGAAACGTTTAGTGGCTTTTAGTGTATTAAGCATTTTTAACTTCTGTCTGTCTGTCTCTGTCTGTCTGTCTGTCTGTATATGTATATATATATATATATATATATATATATATGCTGCAAACCCACAAGGAAAAAGAAAAACGATTCCAAGGCCTTGGAATCGTTTTTCTTTTTACTTGTGGGATTGCAGCATTCATTCATTTCACGTGTTTAATTGTGAAATTCATCCCACATATATATATATATATATATATATAGGGTGAGTCATAAGTCATGTCCAATAGGATTTTCAATATTTTTTCAATTCTTACAACAAGTGTTCAAATTGTGCTCCTTGAAGTCGAGAAAAAATGTTAATACGACTGACGAAGCTTTCTCTCACATCCCGAAAGATTTGTGGTTTGATTGTTGCACATTCTGTACGCACATTGTGTTTGAGCTCTTCCAAAGTTTTCGGGCGTCCTTCGTATACGCGCGCCTTTAAATAGCCCACAAAAAAAGTCAAGGGAAGTTAAATCAGGGGACCGTGGCGGCCATTCCACAGGGCTACAGAGTCCAATCCATCTCCTTGGAACGGTTGTATCCGACTATTCACGCACAGGTCTGAAGAAATGTATTGGAGCGCCGTCGTGTTCAAAAAACATACAGCGTATTTCACGGATGGGAATATTGTCCATATATTGCAACAGCTTTTCCTGTAGCATGTCGGAGTTGACACTCTGTCAAAGAACACGGGCCCCACGATCCTGTCGCTGTGGATTCCGCACCACACGGTCATCCGCGGATCCGTTTGATGATGCCTTTTGTGGACAATGTGTGAGTTATCGGCTGCCCAGTAAACGGTGTTATGGCGGTTACTCTACCCATGCAAATGGAAGCACGCTTCGTCTCTGAACATGATGTCCGTTGCTAACGTCGGCTGATGCCGTCTACACTCTTCGAACCATTGGCAGAACTGAAGGTGTCTATCAGCATCGTCGGGCAGTAGTTCATGTACTGGGTGTAGCTTATATGGATGTAATCAATACCTTTTGAGAACGCGCTCCACAGCTGTTTGAGAAAGTCCTGTTTCCCGTGCTACTCTTCTGGTTGAACGCTGTGGACTACAAGTTACATTAGCTAGTACATCGACACACGACTCTTCATCTGTACTTGTACGAGGCCGCCCACTGCGTGGTGGGTCATGACTGCCTGTCTCCTTCAAGACTTTCAGTGTTCACCCCACCATACGATGATTCGGCTTTGGCTTCATAGGGTGCCGGCGATGGAATTCTTCACATTCCTCTGTTTGACTCATTCCAGCAACGTGCAGGAGCACTAGTTCTACTTTTTCTGATGGGGTGTCAGCCATCTCTAGTAGTTATTTGAAACATAAACATAACATGAACAACAGATAAAAACTTCCATTGGACATGACTTATGACTCACCCTGTGTGTATATATATACAGGGTGTCCCATAAGTCCGGCATCATAGGAGAAATTCATATCTTTCTATTTCTACAAACCATAATTCATATTTTTCTCTTTCTACAGGCCATAATGTCTCTGAGCAAGGAAGAACGAATCCAGACAATTCTACTCATAGGAAATCGGAGTGAAAGAGAGGCCGCTGCTGAATTTAACAGACTGCATCCAGACCGCGAGCCAATAACACAGAGTTGTGTTAGCAGACTTGTTGCAAAGTTTAAGGAAACAGGATCCATGGGAGATAAACGACGCAGTGGACCTTCAAAGAGGTCCACTGAAGATGATACAGCGACTGCTATCCTGGTTCATTTTAACAGAAGTCCCAATAAGTCTCTTCGGCGATTGTCCGCCGAGACAGGAGTGTCGAAAAGTAGCATCCATTGCATTCTTCAAGCTCACAAATGGCATCCATATAAACTTCAGATCCTACAGAAATTAAGCGAAGATGATCCCGACCGGCGGATGGAATTTTGTGAATGGGCTACGGAACAATATGCTCGGGATGAAAATTTCCTGTCCACCATTCTGTTCAGTGACGAGGCTGTTTTTTATGGAAATGATGAGGTAAATCGACAGAACACCCGCTACTGGTCTCAAAACAACCCTCACTGGTATACCTCTTCAAAGGAACAAGGTGCATCTCGGGTGATGGTATGGTGTGGCATTTGGAAGGATTGCATCATAGGCCCCCTCTTTTTCGATGAACATGTCACTGGAGGCACCTACCTACGTATGCTCAAGGAAGAAGCATTTCCCAATGTCTTGAACGAAGAAGGAAATTTCCCAACATGGTTCCAACAAGACGGCGCTCCTGCACATTACAGCACCCAAGTAAGGGAATACCTGTACCAACAATTCCCTGGTTATTGGATAGGACGTCGAGGGCCTGTGGGCTAAAAGCCCGGATCTCACGCCATTAGATATTTATCTCTGGGGCCACTTGAAAGCGCTGGTATACGCAGAGAAAATTAGGAGTGTTGAACATTTGCGGCAGCGCATTATTGGGGCATGTAACACCATTACTCCTGACATCATTCACCGTGTGCTTGCTGACTGGGTATCACGTCTGAATTTGTGCATTGAAAACAATGGTGGACATATTGAGCACATTCTGTAAATAAAAGCTTTTGTTTTGCCTTTTTTTTATTATTTTTCCTATGATGCCGGACCTATGGGACACCCCTGTGTATATATATATATATATATATATATATAACAGAATATATGGAGCAAGTGTGGTTTACGTCCCCCTGTGGTGCCTAGTGTAGTTTACGTTCCCCTACATTATCATAGTGTAGTTTGCGTCCCCCAATTTTGTACGCGTATACCTAATCAAATAAAACGTTAAAACTAACAAAAATATTACGACTTAACCTAACCAATCGTCAATTTATATATATATAATATATATAGTTTTAACGTTTTATTTGATGGCTTCATTTAAAAAATGTCTCCTAAAGATCCTAGTGTAGTTTACGTTCCCCAACTTTGACCTAGTGTAGTTTGTGTCCCCTTTTGCGTCAGTGGGACGTAAACTACACTTGCTCCGAATATATATATATTAGGGTGGGGTGAAAAATTTTTCAACTATTGCTTCACTGGTAATAAGAGAGATTGAAGGGTGATAAAAGAGAATATGAGAATTAAAAAATTTTCAATTCATCCTAAGTACCCCATTTCCCCCCCCCCAAAAAAAAATGGCCGCCAGCCAGTCATTATACGCTTCATAACTCGAAAAGTATTCTTTTTACAAAAAACTTAGCTGAAGCAACAATTGTTTATTTCACATTTTCTAACTCATATAAATGTTTCAGATGTTTAATGAAATTTTTTTATTTTTCAGGTTTTTGTTGGATTTGGAATTGGTAATTTCTGATAATTAGTAACAAATATGGCTTCTGCTTCAAACATTAGAGCTACAAGGAGCCAATCAAAACCACATTTTATATTTGGAACCGCACAAGAGCTTCCTCTTACAATATTGCCAACAAATAAACAGGTGGGCCAATACCATGTTCTTTTAAAAGAATCCACTTCAGTGACTTCACATAACTCTGATATTTTCAACAAAATTACTGAAAATCTACTCTGTATTTGGAGAAAAGCTTCAATTCCTGCAATAGTTGACAAATCAGTTTATATCAAATTAAAGCGGTTCATCGGCAAAGCAAACGATCTTAGTAGCTCAAAAAGTAGTGTCAAAATTAGAGAAAATTTTAATGACACCTTGGAAGAATTATTCGATATCAGTGCTTGTAAATGCCCTTTTATATCCCATCAAAACTTTGGCTGTTCTGAGAGCTGCGAAGATATTCACATAAGATGCACCTGTTGATGAGAACTGAAGGTACCAAAAGAAGAACTTCTGTTTTTACAGGATCAGCGATCGACGCGTACACTGAAAATAAGTGGCGTTAATAAAGTCATGACAAGAAGAATTCAAAAAATGCAGTCTAGGAAATTGCGGACAGAAGAAGGAATGGTTAAAAGAAAAAAAGAAATGAAGAACTCTCATATTTTAACCGAAATAGAGTGTTTTTCAGATGTAGAGAGTACTTCCACACAATATGAATTAGACCCACATCAGAGTGAATCAGACTATGAGTCAGTTGTCATACAAGGTCAAATAAGACTTCCATTGCCTACTGTAGCGATGGAAGCCGATAAATTTGGAATTTCAGATCGAGCAGCAGCTGCTTTAGTTGATTATGGAGCAATCACTAAAGAAGATAGTACGCTTTTGATTGACAAGAACAAAATCGGACGGGAAAGAGAGAAAATGAGAAAAATTTTGGTGATGGAGAGTAAAACTAATCCTGCTGTCATATCTGCTATATTTTTTGACGGAAGAAAGGACAAGACTGGCGAAGGTGAAGAAAGGAAACAAATGGTACGGAGACTCCATTAGAGAGGAACACTATGTTTTGGTGTCTGAGCAAGGAAATGAATATTTAACCCATGTAGTTCCTTCTTCTGGTAAAGCTCAAGATATAGTTGATAGTTTGTTCTCCTTCTTTCAAGAGTCAGCTATTAATGAGAGCATTCGTCTCATAGGATGTGACAGTACAAATACCAACACAGGTGCCAAGGGTGGGATCATCCACCTCTTAGAAGAAAAACTAAAGAAACCGTTACAATGGAGCATTTGCATGCTGCATACAAATGAACTTCCCCTTCGACACTTATTTGAACATTTTGATGGTAAAACAACAGGTCCAACATGTTTCATTGGAAAAATCGGAGTAGCACTGAAAGAATGTGAAAAAATGCCTGCAGTCAATTTCAAACCAATTAGAGAAGGCACTAATTTAACACACATATCAGAAGAGGTTGTCGATGATCTTAGCCAAGATCAACAGTATTTGTACAAAATTATTGTGGCTATAAGAAGTGGGAATGTCCCAAAGATTTGGAAAATACAAAACCCAGACCACTGAACCATTCTCGATGGCTGACATCAGCAAATCGTGTCTGCCGCCTATACATTGCAGAGAAAACTCCTTCATTCGCTCTTTATTCAATAATTTTCTTCATTGTTACAAATTATGGACCAAGCTGGTTCGATATCAAGAGTAGACCATATATATGGAATGGACCACTAGGGCATATCATACTCTGGGTTCAGGGTTGAAATTTTAGAAAAACAAAGTGGCTAATATGTATTCCTATGTAAAATTTAATTCTAAGATGGGTTTATTATTTGCAACTTTTCCGAAAAATCTCATTTTCATGGTCAAAATCGCGATTTTCTGACTTGAAGGCTGCCTAATGCAGCCTCAGGGCACCCAAACCAAAGCGCGCAGCTGTTATGCATATGATTTAGTCTAAAAGCTGCTTTTCTGACCTCATCCTTGCTTTCTTGCGTGTTTCAACACCTCTGGGTGCTGAAAAAAATGCTTAGACTTCCCGTAAAATTTAAGAATTTTAAGTGTTTATTCAAAGAATAGGCGCGGCTCACCAGCTCTACTCTAATCGAGTAGCGGGAGACTTGCCACCTCCACGTGTAGGTTTACACGCCTGTTCTTCCTGGATCCCTGAAAAGCGTGGCCTCATAAGATCTTATATTATGATCTTATGAGGACTTTCAGCTCTTATGAGCATTAACGATGGCTTCAGCCTCTTCATCAGCCACTCGAACCTGAAAAGCTCTTAAGTATGTCCTGCTTCGATCTGAACACTGGGAGCATTTCTCGATGGTCTATCCTGGCTCTCACCCACCCATCTCTCCTCTCGTGACCGTACACAGCTTGGGAAGCAGTTGAGACTTCCTGTACAGCTCTCTCGCAGGACTGAGTATGAACAGAGAAAGCGTCCACTTTGAGTGGAGTTTTCCTGAGATCCTCGAGCTCAGTCAAGGTCATCTTGCAGGTGAAAATAGGCTCGTAAATATTCTCTGATTCCCAGTTGATGAGATCCTCAGGTGAAGTGGCTTGCAGATTGACTTTGGGATTTTTATGGGGCCTCACTGTCGTATCACCAAAGTCTCTTCCTTCTCTGATCTTCTCTATCTGGCTCACAGCAAAAGCTCTCTGATGCTCATCCTCACTGCACAGGAATGAAGCCAGGATGTTCTCAGGATGTGCGTGGTAAGCTCCTCTTATCACTGCAGCAGAGATGATGTTCCTGACCTCGGTAGTCTGGTTCCTCAGCAGCCTCAGGCTTGAAAAAACGTGTGCAGGACCAAATTTGAGGTGGTGCTTCACTTTGATGTCGTAGTACATTTTGAAGTAGAAGTTAAGGCAGAACTTCACGAGGACCTCGAGCCTCCTCAACACCTCCCCCTTCAGTCCGTGCTCCCTCATCCACAACAGCAAGATGGCCTGTGCAGTAGTGAGCCACCTGGATTGGTTCAGAGGTCCGCACTTGAGACCAGCCAACTGTGGACTGAGACTTCCAGACTTGATGGCTTTGATCAGAAGATAGCAGTTGTGCTGGTCTGTGGAGAGAGATTTGACTATCTCTACTGGCAGCTCTATGATATCTTCAGTTCCTTCCACTGGTTTGAAGTTGAAGTTGACCTCAAGTTCATTCACTTTCTCAAGAAGTTTTCCAATAGGCCCACTGAAGCCTGACCGGGGAGTTACAGGGCCGTCCAGCTTGATGATTAAGTGCCTCAGGGGGAGCTCGTTCACATGGAGCTGACAGATCATCCAGTGGCACTTGCGACCCAGCATCTTCTCCAATAGGGCTATGGCGCCTCCAGACCACCCCGTGTTGGTGTTGGTAGAGTCTCCTCCAATCATTACAAGGCTCTCGTCAGCTCCGTGATCCAGAAGCCACTCATGCAGGCCCTGAGCGATCTTATGAGCAGGCTTTTCTCCTTCCTCAGGTTCCTCGGGAGTGAAATGGAAGAGGTACTTTCCTTGAGGCTCCCACGTGATAGTGTAATGCTCCTCGATCACTTTGCCAGGATGAAATCTCCCTGTCACTTCGTCATATTTCAACACCTTTGTGTTCCTATCCTGCTTGCCATCAAAGAATATCCCAGAGATCTTCTCTCCTCTGACCTCTGCGTGAGAGCTTCAACTGATGAGGCCATTACTTCCTCCTTGGCCCTCCAGACTTTCATGCCATCTATGGCCAAGTAAGCCTTGTCTTTGGAAAGATGACCGGCCTTGATGAGGTCGTTCAGGAAGCCAGTGGCAACTGCAGCTGCCGGAACATTTGCCACCCTGTACCTCAAAGCTGCTGAAGCTGTCCCTTGGATCTTCATGTAGTTTCGTGTAGCAGAAGTTGGAGTTTCGGCAGGTACTTCAGGGAACGTCCATAGGAGCTTCAGTAGCCTCAGCATTGCCAGAGGCTTCTTTTGCAGCTTCTTCCAAGTTTGGCTCTTCGTCCTCCTCAAAGTCTTTCATGAGAAGCTCCTCATTAGTAGCCTCCTCTTTCTTCTTCCTCTTCACAGCAGAAGCTTCTTCAGCCTCCTTCCTCTTCGCTGCTTTGATCTGTCTCCTGCTGTCTTCGAAGTCTACAGAAGACATCTGGATTCCTGAAGCTTCGGAAGTCTTCACTCTCTGGTAGTACAGCCACTGAAGGTCCAGTTTAGGAATCTTCACCTCCAAAGGACAGTTACAGTTCACATGGGCCTTGAGGGAGCATCCTGAGCATCCACTCCCCTCTGAGCCGCACAAGAAGATCTGATGCTTGCAAACGCAGACTTCACAGAGTTTATCCAGATCAGCCATCCTCTTCTCCTGGGTAGCAGACTTAACTCTCCCGTTCACAACGTCTGTCATCTCCTTCCATTTCAACAAGATCTTATATGAGAGCGATTTTTCCGTGATTGTCACAGGCGGGGAGAACTTTACATTCGACTTCCTCCACTGAGTCATCACGAGTGAAGCCAGCTCGTCAGTCATCTCTCGGATAGGGTATTTAGACCTTTGGATGTCATGAATGAGGAACTTTTCCTCCTGCAGACGAATCCCTCTCTGAAGAACGGCTCTCCAAGTCGGCACCTCGCTGGGAATGAACTCCTTCCCCGGGCCCACAACATCCGAGAGCTTTGAACCTGACATTTTCCTGGTTTTGGGGGCAGATTCGGCCATCACGTCTAGTCGGTGCTTATTCTCGCTCTTGTCCAATCTGTAACAAATTCATATCAGTATGTTTAGTGTTCTTTCGCCATAAATATAGACAAGGAATATAATTTTTGGTTATAATCAGGGTTGCCAACCGGCATTTTTAATTACCAAATTAACCTAAATTTGGTAATGAATATTTATTTTGGTAATAGAAAACTGAATTTGGCATTGCAAATTTAATTTAAAATTCGTAATAATGGTGTAACATAAGCTTAACCCTTTGTCATTCAGTACCATTTAATTTTAGCGTAGGTTCATTTTTTTACTTGAAATATGCATAGGAGGTATATATAAGCATTTTTAGCAATCTTTTTTTTGTAAGAACATTTCTAAATGAAATAATTTATGTGTCCATTAGTCAACAAAGGTCTAATAAGGTAATTAGTGGGTGGTAGTTAGTACTCTCTCTCTCTCTCTCTCTCTCTCTCTCTCTCTCTCTATATATATATATATATATATATATATATATATATATATAAACAGTACATAAAAACAATCATAATGAAAAATTCATTTCATGTATCCAATTGGACACACGTGTTATCATAGACAGAAATTTACCCTATGAAAACTTTGTGTCCATTTCGAAAAGAACTTTGAATAGTCTTTTCTTCACAGTTATGAAAAATATTACTTAAACAAAATAAACAGGGAGCTTCCTTAATACTTCTAGAATGAAATTATAGTCAAAACAAATATAATAATGGCGATTAAACTTAGGAAAATTACAAAAAACACTTACCGAAAAAAATGGCGTCCACTCACTTCTACTTCACAATTATAACTGGCGTAATTACTCAGAGCCATCTATTGAGAGAATGTTGAACTTCGCCTTCTGCGTCCAAATGGTTACAAAGATTCAAATGAAGTAGATTTTTTTTCTTATGTATGTGTGTATTAAACCTGTGTAAGAGTTAAGCAAAGTTAATGTGTCTAAATTGCAACAAATTACGACAAAGGGTTAAAAATATGAGGTTGTGTTCAATTGAATATTTGATATTTCAAAATAGAACAGAAAACCGCAATTTTGAACATGATAACGCGATTTTTGGGAAAAGTTGCAGAAAAGAAACCCCCTCTTAGAATTAAATTTTACATAAAAATACATATTAGCCAGAGTGAAATTCGGACTCGGAAAAGTATGATATGCCCTAATGGACCATATCACATATTTGGAGCAATTAAAAGATTTCATCTTCTTCCAAAGGATGTTCAGAAGGTAGTGAAGCCTTACATTGCTCGAAACGCATATTTTGCTCATTGCGAAAATGTTCTGATAGCAATGTTATCAGATACATCAGAACAAAAACGAAACAGAGTAGTTGATTTCATCATGAACATTAGAACAAAGACGGAAAATGTGTCCAAAATCAGGGAATGTAAGGTTCCTGAGATAAATTTCAACGCAAACGCATGGGATGATATTATTTACTGGTCAAAAGAAATGCTGACTGAACCTCCCCTCACTATGGCGCTCACAAATATTGAACTCAATGCACTTAGGGTTAAAAAAACTGTGCCTACCTAATTATCCACTTCATTCACAGTGTCGAGAGGACAATAAAACTTGTCACCGATGCTGCGTCATCTGTATATTCCCAAGAATCCCGTGATGGATTTATAAGAGCAAGAATTAGGTCTCGTTCATTGCTGCCATGTATGGAAACCAAGAAAGAAATGACTTCACTTTTTGACAATTAGCTTTTAATTAGAGACTAAAATAATTCACCAAAATTTCATAAAAGCAAACACCACGATTTTAGAAAAGAGATCATTTTGGAAGTGTATTGATTATATGTTTCTGCAATTGTGGTAATAAAATGTCAATAATTTCTCTCGTTGATTAGTGGTTACCTCATTGTAGTGGTTATCATATCTGACCGGCAATCGGAAGATCCCGGGTTCGATTCCCGGGTGGTTACCTCATTTTTTTAATTTGTTCGTTCTCTCTTCTCATCTTGCGCGGAATGTTCTCCTATACAAGCGTCGTTCTTTACGTTATTTATACTGCGTGTTCTTTGCAGTTGAAATGTATATATAGATACGGCATGCGGAAGGTGCCCCCTCGGGGCATTGGTTTCTGCATGTATGTAGAGGAATTACGAATTCTGATCGACTGAGGACCATGGTGTAGTGGTTATCATATCTGACCGGCAATCGGAAGATCCCGGGTTCGATTCCCGGGTGGTTACCTCATTTTTTCATTTGTTCGTTCTCTCTTCTCATCTTGCGCGGAATGTTCTCCTATACAAGCGTCGTTCTTTACGATATATATATATATATATATATATATATATATATATATACTGTATTAGAAAAAAATGGCGTCATATTAGCATCTAATAAGTGAGTCATATTGACATCATATTGTAGTCAATATACCGTCATGTTGACTACAAAACACAAGTTTGTGGTATATAATATTGACGTTATTATTGAAATTCATGGTACCATGATGACATACGTATGGCGGCACAAAGGCACAAAGACGTTATTATGACATGAGGAAAAAATATTTTTTAAACGGCGGCAATGTAACGCCATGTTGCTTGTCATTTATGTTATACTAGCGCAAGCCCGTGGTAAAAATATCACGCTTAAACAATGAACAGGGTCAATTTTTGGATCACCTGAAGATCGGGCCCCAGCCTTCTTTAATTAGCCTTATAAGGCTAACTAACGAAAATATCACGCCCTAACCTAACCAATCATTAGGTCAACTGTACGCCTTTGACGATTGATTAGGTTAGGTCGTGATATTTTCGTTAGTTAACCTTATAAATATTAAATAGGCTTACCATATGTCCCGATTTGACTGGGACAGTCCCGGTTTTAAGCTCTTGTCCCGGCGTCCTGGCCAGCTTGTAATTCTGTCCCGGTTTATAATTGTAACAATTATAAACCGAGACAGAATTACAAGCCGGCCGGGACGCCGGGACAAGAGCTCAAAACCGGGACTGTCCCGGTCAAATCGGGACGTATGGTAAGCCTATTTATAAAGCTAACTAAAGAAGGCTGGGGGCCCTGATCTTCAGGTGATCCATTTCATTTGTTACTTAAGTTAAAGTACAAGTAATCTTTAAAAAATGTACTCAAGTTAAAGTAAAAGTACACGTTATCAAAAGTACTTAAGTTGAAGTACAAAAGTAAGTGTTTTATAATGTACTTAAGTACTGAAAAGTAAGAAGTACTTTTTCAAAAATGAAATAAAATACACTACAAATATATAATAATATAAAATAAAGGACCTTTTCCGTTCTATGGGCACCATTGAAATGAGAGAACGTAATTATTATATATATATATATATATATATATATATATATATATATATATATATACAGAGCTGGGCATTTGCGGCATATTTTGCGGTACTGCGGTACTTGCGGTACCACCGCACTACCACCCCGGGCCCCCATAACGCAGTACCGCAAAGGATCGCTGAAAGTACCGCAGTACCGCTACCGCATTCAAATTTCCGCGTACTGGTTTGGTACCGGTTTGGTAGTGCAGCAGTACCGCAGTACCGCAATATGCCGCAAGTGCCCAGCTCTGTATATATATATATATATATATATAGCCTAGGTCTTTGTGCGAACTAAGAATAAGATGGATTATAACCTTCATCCAATTTTCAAACCAAATTATCGTCAAATTTTTGAAGAAACGACAAATATTTTTTGTTTATCTTTATGTTCATAGCTGTTAAATTAAATAAATTAAATTTCTCCTATTCAAAATGAACTGATTATTAATAAAAAGTTAAAATAAGTTTAAAAAATATTAATTTCTCTCATTTCAATGGTGCCCATAGAACGAAAAAGGTCCAAAATAAACATCATTATGACAAACAGACTTCATTAGGATATAGAATTAGGATTATTAAAAGTAGGGATTATTATATTAAGAACTATAATTTATTATCGATATTTTCCTGTTATCCCGGACTCCAGGATATCCTCCCTTTTATAGTCCTAAATTCTAACTAATAATGTGACAATCCTAAATCATGTTGAATCAAATTTGGATCACCTGAAGATCGGGGCCCCCAGCCTTCTTTAGTTAGCTTTATAAGGCTAACTAACGAAAATATCACGACTTAATCTAACCAATCGTCAAGGGCATACAGTTGACCTAACGATTGGTTAGGTTAGGTCGTGATATTTTCGTTAGTTAGCCTTATAAGGCTAACTAAAGAAGGCTTGGGGCCCTGATCTTCAGGTGATCCCCAGATTTTATATATATATTGATGATTGGTTAGGTTAAGTTGTAATATTTTCGTTAGTTTTAACAAAAATATTACGATTAAACCTAACCAAAAGTCTTGGGTCCGGGAAAACAGGAAAGTACCTTATTATCTAATAATTTATTATAATAAGTATGTATTATGTACAAAATTTCTTATTAAGTTTCAAAACACCTTATTGGGTCCGGGAAAACAGGAAAGTACCTTATTATCTAATAATTTATTATAATAAGTATGTATTATGTACAAAATTTCTTATTAAGTTTCAAAACACCTGATTTTCAAAGTTTTTGCAATCTATCCTGGCCGATTGGCTACCTTAAAATATTGTACTGAATGACTCTTCAGAATGGTTAATGAAACCCAAATGTTTTGGTAAACAAAATCTGGAATAATCCGGTTTCGGTGTCTTCCTCCTCTCAGTACCTGACATTGAGAGGTGGCAGATTGCAAGCGGGTTTTTCCAGAATTTGTTTACCAATTTTGAATGAAATTGTCAAGCATACAGCCGTTTTGTTACTTCGTACGTTTCAGATTTTCGCAACATTGTAGTATTTAAGTTAAAGTACAAAATTTTTCCTAAGATTGTACTTAAGTTAGAGTAAAAGTATTAGGAAAAAATGTACTTTCTAGAAAGTACATTCTCAAAAAAGCTACTTAAGTACAGGTACTTAAGTATATCTACTTCACTCTGATTACACTATGTAACAAAATTTTGGAAAATTTGTGTTTATCTTAATTTTTTGGTGTTTCTTTATATGAAAATAAAAACCCACTCTAATAGACAGAGTTTATTTCCACAACAGTTTCGATGCCCACTGGCATCCTCCTCGGCTGGATACAGAAAAACGAATGAACCAAAACAAGAGGGAAAAACAGTCCAGGGACCGACTGTTAAGAAATTCGCACCTAGGTTAGATCCCATTCTAGCCAAAATTATGAAAGACTGGTGGAAAATATGCTTAAAAAGTTTTGCGCCTTAGGCTGCAACATGAGCCTGAAAGTTCACTTCTTATTTTCTCATCTTGACCGTTTTCCCGAAAATCTCGGAGATGTCAGTGAGGAGCAAGGGGAACGATTTCACCAGGACATCAAAACCATGGAAAGAAGATATCAAGGAAGATGGCATACAAATATGATGGCGGATTACTGCTGGTGTCTGCAACGAGATCAGCCTAACGCACAGCATAAGAAAACATCAAAGAAACACCGGTTAGGTCGTCATTAGTCAGATCTACCTTCGTAGTCTTAAGTCTTTGGAATAAGTCCTGAAATGTTTGCAAGTAAAGAAGGTAAATATATTTTGTTTCTTTCAGTTATTTTTTTATTCTTTCATAAACAAGCAATATGCTTGTCCAAGAGCTAAGAGCTATTTAAAACGGGGAAGAATGATCAGTTTTGACGTTGAGTCCTTGTTTATGAAAGTTCCCATTGATGATGTACTTAGTACACCGGAAGGGCATTTTCATTAAAGGATCCGCTTATAAGTACATTCCATTCGCACAAATTTAAAACTATCTTCCTGTTCTAAACGTACAGATTCTATTATTTTTTTTTTTACATAATTATTACATTTATTATTAAATTTATTACATTTAATATTGCATTATTATTTATTACAGAAATTATAAATTTATTATTACATTGGTTATTACATTATTGTTTAATATACAGAACTTATAAACTGAAAAACGAATGAAAAAGGCGAAAAGGAAACAATCCAGAGACCATTGAGAAATTCGCACCTAGGTTAGATACCGTTCTCCCGACACCGGAAGGGCATTTTATTACAGGGTCCCGCTTATAAGTACATTCGCACAAATTAAAACTATCTTCTTGTTCTATACATACAGATTCTAATATTTTGACATAATTATTGCATTTATTATTGCATTTACATTTTTTTTTTAACTTTTATTTTTATTACCTTTACCCTAATTATTAAATTTATAATATTACCTTTATTATTACATCTGTTGCATTTATATTTATTTCCACATTTATTACTTCCATTATTACATTTACTAAAAGCGAGTAAGGAAACAATCCAGAGACCTTTAAGAAATTCACACTTAGGTTAGAACACGTTCCCCCGACTCCGTAAGGCAGGGGTTCCCAAATTGTGTTCCGCGGAACACTTCTCACGGTATACAAGTGTTCCGCGGTACACCAATTTGGGAACCCCTGCCGTAAGGGATTTTTTGACCAAGAATCTCATTAAAGGGTCTAACTTATAAGTACATTCGCACAAATTAAAATTATCTACTTTTTCTATACATACAGATTCTATTATTTTTCTTTTGACATAATTATTACATTTATAAAGTACCTTACTTGATTCCCAATCTATAGCATGATTATTTTGGCTGGCGTGATAAAAAATGGCTTTATTAGTATTACAACTTCTGAAGGCATACTTGTGTTCTTTAATACGGGTTTCAATATTTCTTCCAGTTTCTCCCACGTATACTAAATCACAACTTTTACAGGGAATGCTGTAGACACAGGCTTGTTCCTCTTTTGCAACGTTATTTCTAACCAGTTTACTTTTCACGGTAGACGAATATTTGAACGCCAAAGCAAACTTAAAATCTTTCGTCAACGGTTTTACTCTTTCTAAGCCGGCAATGTAAGGCAAACTCACATATTGTTTTTGGTTAACTGAAGGTTCCCGAGAAGCATAAAAAGATTTTCTGGCTTTAAAATACGCCTTTCTGATAAACCACTCAGGATATTTTAAATCCTTAAAAATGTTCCAAATCTTTGAATTTTCCGGGTCCAGCAAATGTGGGTTACAAATCCTGAGTGCTCTTAGAAACATGGAAGAAATAATTGAGCTTTTAACCCCTTCATCATGATATGAAAAATAATGAATGTACGAATTACAATGAGTAGGTTTTCTATAGACCGTGAAATTGGGCTTTCCGCTTTCGTTAATAACCAAAACATCTAGAAAAGGTAATTGTTTGTCGTTCTCCCATTCATA
Organism: Bathynomus jamesi; assembly: GCA_023014485.1. NCBI lineage: Eukaryota > Metazoa > Arthropoda > Malacostraca > Isopoda > Cirolanidae > Bathynomus > Bathynomus jamesi. The sequence continues at coordinate 779,341 of JAJOZX010000017.1, read as the reverse complement.
TTTAAATTTAATGGAGGGAACAAAATTATTTAATGACTGAAAGAAAGTGTCAAAGTTGTTCCAGTGGTCAGGCCAAAATGAGAAAATATCATCTACATAACGAAACCAAATTAGATTCCTGGGACATATTGTTTGCAACAATTCCGACTCATAATATTCCATGTATAATGTACTCAGTATTGGGGATAAAGGGGACCCCATTCCCATACCAAAACGTTGCAAATAAAATTCTTCACCGAAGGGGAAGGCATTATTGGTGACACAGAGTTTTATCAGTTCTAAAAATACAGATGTGGGCATGCCTAGTTCTACGTTACACGTTGGCAATTTTCTATTTTCTATCTAAAAAACTAAGTACATCATCAATGGGAACTTTCATAAACAAGGACTCAACGTCAAAACTGATCATTCTTCCCCGTTTTAAATAGCTCTTAGCTCTTGGACAAGCATATTGCTTGTTTATGAAAGAATAAAAAAATAACTGAAAGAAACAAAATATATTTACCTTCTTTACTTGCAAACATTTCAGGACTTATTCCAAAGACTTAAAACTACGAAGGTAGATCTGACTAATGACGACCTAACCGGTGTTTCTTTGATGTTTTCTTATGCTGTGCGTTAGGCTGATCTCGTTGCAGACACCAGCAGTAATCCGCCATCATATTTGTATGCCATCTTCCTTGATATCTTCTTTCCATGGTTTTGATGTCCTGGTGAAATCGTTCCCCTTGCTCCTCACTGACATCTCCGAGATTTTCGGGAAAACGGTCAAGATGAGAAAATAAGAAGTGAACTTTCAGGCTCATGTTGCAGCCTAAGGCGCAAAACTTTTTAAGCATATTTTCCACCAGTCTTTCATAATTTTGGCTTTTGTAGTTTCCCAAGAAGTTTTCAACAACATCTTTGAAACCAAGCCATGCTTCTTTTTCTTTATTGGTCATTGTGTTCAGGAAATGATCGCCTGTCAATAACTTTCTAATCTGAGGACCTATAAAAACACCTTCCTTTATTTTCTCGTAGCTAATCTTTGGATATTTTGAACAAATGTACTTGAAACACTCACCTTCTCTATTCAATGCTTTGACATACTGCTTCATCAAGCCTAACTTAATGTGCAAGGGTGGTAGGAGGATTTTATTTGGTTCAACTAGATGTTCATGTAAAATGTTCTTTGATCCTGGGGTAAGATTCTCTCTAGGAGGCCAAGTTTTCCTCTTCCAGTGCTGGTCACGTGCTCGACTATCCCATTCGCAGATGAAACATGGCATCTTAGTGTATCCTGATTGATGCCCAAGTAACATGCAAAGGACTTTGAGATCCCCACACAATATCCATCTGTGATTTTGATACTGAATTTTTTTCCAGAAGCAGTTTCATGTTATCATAGGTCTCTTTTAAACGAGTAGAATGGGCCACTGGGATTGATGCATATTTGTTACCGTTGTGCAGTAACACTCCTTTTAGACTGGTTTTAGAGGAATCTATAAACAACCTCCAGTCACTGATTTGGTATTCGATGCCTAGCTTGTACACTAATCCTGTGATGTCCTTGCAAAATACCAAGGGACCATCTTCTTCGAAAAAAGGCACGAAGTCTTTCTCACGATTTCTGTACCAAGCGATGTATGTGTCGGATGCCAATAAATTGTTCTCCTGCAATCTAGACCCCAAAAGTTCTGCAGAGTCCTTAGGCAGATTCAAATCCCTGACTAAGTCATTTAGTTCGGCTTGGGTTAATGGTTTAAGATCTCGGTCAGCTGTTGGCTGTTCATAAACATCATCATTGTCTGGATTTGGAGCTGAATCAGAATCTGAATTGTATTGATCCAGATTCTCGGGTGGGCGGGGAATAGGAACTTCTGGACCATGGGGTACCGGCCTTATTGCAGATGGAAGACTTGGGTATTGAAGGCTCTCTTTATTCTTTGCATTATAACCTTTAACATTGCAAGAACAGAAGTAGCAGTCGTCGGTATGATTTCTAGGCTCGCGCCATACCATAGGGATCCCAAATGGCAAACTTTTCTTTTTACCTTTGCTCCAATTCCTTAGTGCCGCAACACACGTAAGACAAACCTTGTGTGGAGCCCAACTTTTGTCTTGATCTCCTAATTTAATTCCAAAATAAGCATGATAAGCTCTCTTAATGAAGGTCGTTACATTTGTCCTTTGCTTTACAACAACATACCGACCACAAATATAACAAAATATGTCTGGACTATGGGTACATCCTCTAGAAGCCATTATTAAAATTTTAAAGACGTAATGTTAGAATTATCTATCTGAAAAATATGAAAAAACGAAATTAATTAAAGATAAAAAAGGTAAAAAATTACAAAACGCCCCAAAATTGTTTTGCTAATAACTTTAAAACTGTGGGTGATAGAAAAAAACTGGTAGCATTTTTTAATTCAGCGCAGCGAACTGCTTCAGAATCACAACTCAAAATAAAGAAATCGTTTTTCATGCAGACCGGTGTAATTTATCTGCAAAAAATTTAGATAACCTGTAACTAAAGGAACCCCTGTGTGAAATAATGCGACGTGGAGACTAGATGCACTGAACAACGACTTAACAGAAAACTATCCAATTTATGTGATGAAAGTGCTTGGTCAAAGTGTGCGGTGGAAGGTTCCTTTTTAAATTTATTGACATACAGTATGTCTTATCCAAATCTGAAAAGGAAGTTCTTAATTTAGGGCTGTCGTTTGCCCTTAAACCCGATAAAAACATTGTTTTAGATTTTGTGTCTTCCGTAGTTAATTCCAGGGTGGATATTCCGTGTTTAAATGGTTTGATTCTGAGCAAGTTTCTGGAACATTTCAACTCAATGGACTCTATTCCCAAAAGATTCCGGTTAGCTTTAGACAAGCTCAGGAAGAACGAAGCAATATTTGTTACTAAAGCGGACAAAAGTAACACTGTGGTTATTTTGGACAAGTGTGATTATAAACAAAAAATGGAAGCGTTACTTAGTGATGAATTCACCTACACCAAAGTGAGATCGTCTCCTCTAAAGCGTCTTTCTGCCGAATTCAACCAAACCATCAGGAACTTATTAAAAGATGTCCCGGCGATTGATCCTAAAAGATTTCTACAGATTAACCCCAAACTCCCCCACATTTACGGCCTACCCAAAACCCATAAGATTAATATACCACTCCGTCCCATTATTTCACACAGGGGTTCCTTTAGTTACAGGTTATCTAAATTTCTTGCAGATAAATTATCCCCATTAGTTGGTAAATTTTCAGGCTCGCACATCACTAATTCCTGTGACTTTATTAACAAAGTTATGCCCTTAGATTTAAAACGGGGAAGAATGATCAGTTTTGACGTTGAGTCCTTGTTTATGAAAGTTCCCATTGATGATGTACTTAGTTTTTTAGATAGAAAATTGCCAACATGTAACGTAGAACTAGGCATGTCCACATCTGTATTTTTAGAACTGATAAAACTCTGTCACCAATAATGCTTTTTATCCCAGCCATTTGAAAGATTTGAAAGACGTTATCGTAGGCCCCTTAACGAAGATTTTTAATAATTCACTCGAAACGTGGATTATTCCTGAAGACTTCAAATTAGCTAACGTCACCCCTATTTTTAAAAAAGGCGACCGCGCAGTAGCTAGCAATTATAGGCCCATTAGCTTAACGTCAATTGTCGGTAAACTTTTGGAATCCGTAGTTAGGGATCGTATCATCGATCACTTAGAAAGTAGAGATTTGATTAATAGTAGTCAGCATGGGTTTCGACGCCATAGGGCTTGTTTAACTAATTTGTTAGAATTTTATAACGAAATAGTGCGCGAATACGATAGGCATAGAGCGGCTGACGTTATTTATTTAGATTTTAAAAAGGCGTTCGATACAGTTCCGCATAGGAGATTAATTGCGAAGGTCAGAGCGCACGGAATACGCGGTCAGGTAGCTAACTGGTTAGAAGAATGGCTTCGTGCTAGGAGACAGAGGGTCGTAGTTAATGGTAGTGGATCGGGGTGGTTAGATGTAGGTAGCGGTGTCCCACAGGGTTCAGTGTTAGGCCCATTGTTATTCGTAATTTACATTAACGACATAGATGTAGGATTGACTAGTAACGTGTCAAAATTCGCGGACGATACTAAAATAGGCGGTAAGGTTGTTAACGAGGACGATAGAAATAGGCTCCAAGACGATATAAATAGGATTATGGAGTGGACGGATAAGTGGCAGATGCAATTTAACGTAGACAAATGTAAAGTTTTGCGTATAGGTTCTCGTAACAATAATTACACGTACAAGATGGATGATAGGGAGTTGGCGTACGCGTATTTAATGATTTAAAGGTTAGGAACCAGTGCCTGGAGTCTTGCGCAAAAGCTAATAGGATGTTAGGCTTCATAGCGCGTAATTTCGAATTTAAATCGAAGGATATTATATTGCCCCTTTACAAGTCCCTAGTCAGGCCTCATTTAGAATATGCCGTTCAGTTTTGGTGCCCGTACTTGCGTGAGGATATTGATAGGTTAGAAAGGGTTCAGCGTCGTGCCACGAAACTAATTCCGTCATTGCGCAACAAGCCTTATGAAGATAGGATTAAAGAGTTAGACCTGTATTCACTCGAAACTAGGAGATTAAGGGGGGAGCTTATTGAAGTTTTCAAAATCGTTAATAACATCGATAACGTAAATTTTGACAAATTGTTCACTTTCGATAATAGTGATACTCGTAATAATGGATTTAAGTTGTGTGGCAGACGTTTCATTACTAATATCACTAAAAACTTCTTTACGTTTAAAGTAATTGACAAATGGAATAATCTTCCCACGCCCGTTGTGAACTCTACCAGCGTTAATGTGTTTAAGAACCGTCTTGACAGACATTTTAAAAATATTAACGTTGTTTAAAATAAAAATAAAAATTAGCAACAGGAGCTCTGGGGGTGGTGGTCGAGGATGAGTCTGTTGACGATTAATGCCAGCTTATGACATGCCAGCGTGTGATGACAGCAATAAAATTATTAAAAAAAAAAAAAAATTAGACTAACACGAACGTAGATGTAGCTCGTAGTGTAAACTAACCCACTTTTTGTTTAACTTTACCAATTTTTTTTTTCTTATCCTCTCCTTACTTTGCATGTCTGTAACTCTCTTTTCTTGCATGTTTGTAGTTTGCATGGTATGACAGTGAGTTAAGAGTGTGTTTGCATGGTTTGTAAGCGTTCTTATTTTACTTCTTTTCATCTTTCACCCCTCTCCTATTCTCTCTGACTATTTTTCTGACTTGTCGGCAGTGGCCGGCGGATGATGATGGTGAGTCTTTTTTATCTTTTTCTGAATGAATGTTAACCCACGAGTGATAGGTGTTCCTCCTTACATAACCCCTTATTCTCTTCTCTTCTCTTAACCCTCTACTCTTTCCTTTCTCTCGGGCTAACCTTAGAGTGGATCTTAGGGTCTTTGTTAGCCTTAGCTTCTGTAGATCTGTAGATGCCTTCTCCTTCGGTGAAGAATTTTATTTGCAACGTTTTGGTATGGGAATGGGGTCCCCTTTATCCCCAATACTGAGTACATTATACATGGAATATTATGAGTCGGAATTGTTGCAAACAATATGTCCCAGGAATCTAATTTGGTTTCGTTATGTAGATGATATTTTCTCATTTTGGCCTGACCACTGGAACAACTTTGACACTTTCTTTCAGTCATTAAATAATCTTGTTCCCTCCATTAAATTTAAATATGAATGGGAGAACGACAAACAATTACCTTTTCTAGATGTTTTGGTTATTAACGAAAGCGGAAAGCCCAATTTCACGGTCTATAGAAAACCTACTCATTGTAATTCGTACATTCATTATTTTTCATATCATGATGAAGGGGTTAAAAGCTCAATTATTTCTTCCATGTTTCTAAGAGCACTCAGGATTTGTAGCCCACATTTGCTGGACCCGGAAAATTCAAAGATTTGGAACATTTTTAAGGATTTAAAATATCCTGAGTGGTTTATCAGAAAGGCGTATTTTAAAGCCAGAAAATCTTTTTATGCTTCTCGGGAACCTTCAGTTAACCAAAAACAATATGTGAGTTTGCCTTACATTGCCGGCTTAGAAAGAGTAAAACCGTTGACGAAAGATTTTAAGTTTGCTTTGGCGTTCAAATATTCGTCTACCGTGAAAAGTAAACTGGTTAGAAATAACGTTGCAAAAGAGGAACAAGCCTATGTCTACAGCATTCCCTGTAAAAGTTGTGATTTAGTATACGTGGGAGAAACTGGAAGAAATATTGAAACCCGTATTAAAGAACACAAGTATGCCTTCAGAAGTTGTAATACTAATAAAGCCATTTTTTATCACGCCAGCCAAAATAATCATGCTATAGATTGGGAATCAAGTAAGGTACTTTATAAATGTAATACTTATGTCAAAAGAAAAATAATAGAATCTGTATGTATAGAAAAAGTAGATAATTTTAATTTGTGCGAATGTACTTATAAGTTAGACCCTTTAATGAGATTCTTGGTCAAAAAATCCCTTACGGAGTCGGGGGAACGTGTTCTAACCTAAGTGTGAATTTCTTAAAGGTCTCTGGATTGTATCCTTACTCGCTTTTAGTAAATGTAATAATGGAAGTAATAAATGTGGAAATAAATATAAATGCAACAGATGTAATAATAAAGGTAATATAAATTTAATAATTAGGGTAAAGGTAATAAAAAAAAATGTAAAAAAAAAAATGTAAATGCAATAATAAATGCAATAATTATGTCAAAATATTAGAATCTGTATGTATAGAACAAGAAGATAGTTTTAATTTGTGCGAATGTACTTATAAGCGGGACCCTGTAATAAAATGCCCTTCCGGTGTCGGGAGAACGGTATCTAACCTAGGTGCGAATTTCTCAATGGTCTCTGAATTGTTTCCTTCTCGCCTTTTTCATTCGTTTTTCAGCTTATAAGTTCTGTATAATAAACAACAATGTAATAACCAATGTAATAATAAATTTATAATTTCTGTAATAAATAATAATGCAATATTAAATGTAATAAATTTAATAATAAATGTAATAATTATGAAAAAAAAAAAAAAAAAATAGAATCTGTACGTTTAGAACAGGAAGATAGTTTTAAATTTGTGCGAATGTACTTATAAGCGGGTCCCTTTAATGAAAATGCCCTTCCGGTGTCGGGAGAATAGGATCTAACCTAGGTGCGAATTTCTTAACGGTCGGTCCCTGGACTGTTTTTCCCTCTTGTTTTGGTTCATTCGTTTTCTGTATCCACCCGAGGAGGATGCCAGTGGGCATCGAAACTGTTGTGGAAATAAACTCTGTCTATTAGAGTGGGTTTTTATTTTCATATTTTGACCTTCACGTAGGAAAAAAAGTGAAGTTTTTTGCGTGTTTCTTTATGTTTTTGGGTGCGCTGAATTATAAAATCGCATTAGTTTTCTCGTGAAAACTCGAGTTTCTTCTGAAAACCATAATCTATTTTTCGTACCTAGTGACTTATCAGAGAGCAAAATCACAATGAAGAAAAGGAAAGGAAAATAAATATATTTCATATTTAAGGATATATAATGTGTATATATATATAATGTATATATAATGTATATAATATATATATATAATGCGTATATAATATATATATAATGCGTATATAATATATATACATAATGCACCCAAATATAATATGCACACAAATATGCTCACAAATCTAAACGGATAATGCTTAAAAATGTACATTTGAGCGACTTTTTCTATTGTAATTCCGTGGATTATCTCGTATTAAACACCAGATATAGTCCCCATCATAGCTTCGTCCCATTTTCCCTGATATCTCCTCTCCTGGTTTGGATATTTTGGTGAAAACGTTCACCATGTTCTTCACTTACATCACCCAAATTTGGTCTGAAGAATTCTAAATGCGAGTGCAGATAGTGTAACTTCTGAGACATTCTACAACCTAACCTCTGAAAGTGTTTGAGTAGATTTTCTACTAGCTCTTTGTAGTTGTCGTTCTTCTTGTTACCTAAAGCTCCATGGACTACAAGCCGAAATGACTGCCAAGCATTTTTTTGAAGAGCTGTCATTTTTTCTTCTAACTGTTTAGATGTTAACATGCGTCTGACTTGAGGTCCAACAAATATGCTTCCCTTGATTTTAGTTTCAGAATTTTTAGGAAACATTGAACGTATATGATAAAGAGCATCACTTTCAGCATCCAAAGCTTTGATGAATTGCTTAATAAGACCAAGTTTGATATGCAGCGGGGGTAGCAAAATTTTGTCTGTCCCCTTCTGACAAAGTGCTCACCATCTGCTCTGATTTCCCAAAGGCAGAGGAAAATAGAATATTTAGTGTAACCGCCCTGTAGTCCAAGCAGGAATCCTAGCATTTTGAAGTCTCCACATACATCCCATCTATGTTCACTGTAGTTTATTTTGTCTAGCAATTGCTTTACATTTTCATATTCTTCCTTCAATTCAACGGAATGAGCCACAAGAATAGATGGAAATACATTTCCATTATGTAGTAGGACGCCTTTTAAACTTCTATTTGAACTGTCAATAAACAAACTCCAATCATCATGGCTGTATTCAATTCCTATCTCAGCAAAAATTCACATCACAGCAGTAGCAAAGAGAGCTCGATGCAAAACAGGAGTAGAAAGAAGAGTATCGCAAATGCCTATTCCTGTAGAAAGAGATCTTGACACTTGGGTCCAAAAGATTCCACTCTTAAAGGCGGACGTCATAACTTCTGCATTGGTTTTCGTAAGGTTCATATGGTGGGTTCGCATGGAACTGGTAAATCTTCATTATTGGGGACTGGGGCAATGGAAGATGGGATATTTGGATATAGGACATTTTTTCGACCTTTACATCTCTTGTAGAGTCTATCATGTAGTCTACCATGCCGAAGTAGTAATCATCGTGGTGATTGGTTTGCTCCCTCCAAATGCGAGGAATAGCAAATGGCATGCCTTTTCTGGTACCTCGCAGCCATCCTTCTAATGTGGAACGGCAGTTTTCACAGCAAATGTGAGGTGCCCATGATTTATTTTGATCGCCTATGGGCATGCCAAAGTAAGCGTGATATGCTGTGCAAAACTTCGTTCCTGTGTTAATTTTGTGCTTTACTTGCTTTGGCTTGATGTAATGGCCGCAAACATAACAAAATGAATCTGCAGGGTGTCTGCAGGGCCTATTGGTAGCCATCACCATATAATTCTAATTCAAATATCTGAAAAATACAAAAAACATTTTATAAACAGAAATAAGAAACCAAATGTGTACAAATATTCAATAATTGGCCTTAACCAATTAAAATATTACTAATAAACCCCAGTTTTGGGGACATTTTGAATTTTGCACTAGAAATTACTTTTGCTATCTCAGAAAAATGCCTTAAAAATGGCGAAAAAGTAAGATTTCTAAATTTGACCATATCATAAAAACTATAGTTTCCCGAACAAAACCGATGCCAAATCTGTAACCAGCGTGGCCGAAACTCAGAGGTGGACCACCAGCTTGACGTTCGTGTGAAGAAAGACCGACGCACGAGGTATATATATATATATATATACACAACAATGTGTTTACCTTACTTAGGGTGTGACTGACTGTGACAATGTATGAAGGTTGTACGAAATAGCAGATTCCATTTATAGCCGTATATTGACAACTTAGTATGGAAAATGGCGTGTCGTATATTCAATAAAAATTTCTTTAAAATATTCTTCTCTTGATCCAAAATAACCGATCGAATGTCGAGGATTAAAGACAGCCATGAAATAAAGTAAAAATTGACGATACTTTACCGTTGTTTCCTTTTTTGAGTAATTCCCGTAAATAATGGAACCGAATTTTTTTTTATGTTAGAAAGAGGGAGTAAGAGCGAGCGCCTGCAAAAGTACCCTCCTCCCCCTCCCACACCGCCTGTGTAAGAAGGAGAAGGAGAGAGTAAAAATCAAGGTCTCTGAGGCCCATATTGCCATTTTATTTCTTTATTTTTTTTTTAATAAATTTTGAAAAGATGGTGGACTGCTCACAGGGTAGATGAGACACGGTAAAAGATCACCTAAAGCCGACAGTGACAGGAGAAACGGGAGTTCCAGCACTCCCTGTCTCGTACCTAACTCCCTCTTCCCACTTTACCACCACCAGGAGTACTTCCCTGGTCGATTGGTATCTACGATCTCCTCCTCCAGAATATATAATATAATCTATCATTACATTAATGACAGCGAAACTTTCAATTAATGGCCGATTTTCGAAAAGATTAAAAGCAAAAGTAACAAAGAGAAAATATTAAAATGCGAATAAACAGACAAAAATGACAAAAAATTTCGTCCATGTTTCACACTTCGTATCTTCATTAACTGAAAAATAATACTTTAATAATAATTTCACTAATTTGATTCCTACTGAAGCACAAATATATTATCATTAAAGGAGTAACGCACGATTCTCACTGAATAAATTTCAGTCACACTTCATTAACTGGCCTTATGAAAAGGATTCTAATCCTATTGCTGCTTTCTGAGTGACTCAGTTTTTTTCTCTAATGCTTCTTCTCGCTGCGAACAACCAACTAGTTGGGGTAAGAAAGAAATTGATGTTATTCTACCTTTTTCGTCTATTCACCATTTTTATTATTATTCTTTTCTTAGTTTTATTTACTTATATTAAATTATTATTCTTTAATTAGTTTCATTTACTTATATTAAATAAGTGACTAACGGTAACAGTGTTTATTCATTACAGGATTTCTTAACGAAAAATATTTTATTTCAAAAATGAGTTTCCGCGACTTTCTCATTGTGAAATTTCTCTGCAATGTTTTTTTTCCGTCTTTGCTCTCATACATCACTCTATTTGCTGTTGACTGGGCCCCATTGTTCGCCTCACATTTTGACGAAATGACCCTGAAGATCGAGTTTTATATATACTGTATATATATATATATATATATATATATATACGAAAATTGTATAAAAAATTCTGGTCTTCTTTTCACATTATGGCACGCATATACAGGGTGAACGAAAATTCCTGTCCATGTGAAATATTTATTAATTGAGAAAATATTTGGACTACAGACCGTAAAACCGTGTACATACGGCACTTCCTCTGCCCAAACTGTAGTTTGAACATTGTATAACATTCGTAAGAATTGTGACAACTTCTCTACTAGAATGTTATACAATGTCCATACTGTAGTTTGTGAAAGAGAATTGACGAATGTAAACAGCTTTACTGTCTGGAATTTGAACCTTTATTCAAGTAAAAATTATTCCTCACTGAACAGGACTTTCGGTTCACCCTGTATATCGCAAAAGTCTAAATATAATTGTGTGTACTCTAGCATTCATATATTTTCGTTTGCTGATATTCAGAGGTAGAGAGCAGCCTCTTTTCAAACTTTTCCATTATCTTTTACCTCGAGTTCTTTATTAGCTTCGAGGCCCACTTGAAGACTCAGAAGGTCGAACTCGAGCAAACTCTCCGTCTCGTGAAAGACCTTTTTTTTTCACAAATAAAGAATTTCCTTCGTTCAATCGCGGGAAATTAATTTTAATGAACATATAAGGATTGCAAACATATGTATACACTATGTATATGTTAATGCTATATATACATAGTGTATGTGTTAATGATATACATACATACATAATTGAAAATTCATTTCCCATTCTCCATGGCCGATATCGATACCGATTCCGATAATTCAATTTTGCCGATACTTTGGCCGATACCAATACATCGGTACATCACTTATCTACATAATTTCCATTATCTACCTATTCAGTTACAAACTCTAAAAAGTCTAGGAGATTAGACAAACAAGACCTTCCTGATCTAAATCATGTTGAAAACTTGAAATAAAATTTAAAACTTTCCAAATGCTCTTTAATAATATTCTTTATAATTCTAGTATCTTTCCTACCAATAATGTTAAACTAACAATGATGTTAAACTAATTTCCTACCGCCTCTTTACTACCCTTTTTTGTAAATGGGTACATTTACTTTTTTCAATCTTCAGGTATTTCTGCACAATTTATAAATGTACAAGTAACAAACAAAATAGTGCCTCAGCTAAGCTATCCTCCCCTTCTTTGAGAATCCTAACATAACTATTATTCGGACTAGCAGCTTTATTTGGTTTCAATGTGTTAATTACTTACTAATCATCCTTCTTTATCTGAATCTTATCAAGAATGCCAGAGTTTAGAGAATGTAAAGGATCGAAATTGAATATTTTTATAAAGTATCGGTGGTATCGGTAGTATCGGCTACAATTTCACCAATACCGAGACATAAGAAAAACAGGCCGATACAGTCGATACTGATACCGATACCGATACATCGGTACATCACTACTGTTTATTCATAATTTTTTTAACACAGGAAGGAGGGACTAAGGGCGAACACCCTAAAAAATGACCGCCCACTAATAGAAGAAGGAGAGAGCCGAAATCAAAGTCTCCGAGGCTCTTAAAAAGGTGCCTATTTTTTTTTAAATTTTGAAAAGATTGTGTAGTGTGTAAGATGCATGTATATGTAGTGAGAAATAGGGGAAGAAGTCTGTGTTTGAGAGCATGCTGGACTACTCGCAGGGTAGATGAAACCGAAAAAGATCAGCTAAGGAGGACAGTGACAGGAGAAACAGGGAGTTCCAGCACTCCTTGACTCCTGCCTAATGTACCCCCGGACTATTTACCTGGTCGATTGGTGTTTACAGTCTTCTCCTCTGACAATAACAATTTAGTAGTTACATCCTTCCATCTTTTAAGCGGTCTTCCTCTAATTCTTACAGGTCTAATTTGGCAAAAGAGAGATAAAAAAAGGTACAGTTGTTTCCAAATGATTAACAAAATTCTTGTTTATGTAGAGCTGTTTCACTTACTTTAATGATATACTGTACTTGTGACTAGTGTATCGCATTTCTTTCTCGGTCAAAAAATAAACGTCTTTTGATTTAATTTGATTTGAAATCCGTGAACAGTTGCAATCACTCGTGTCATTTTATATGAATGTTCATATTTCAGTACTCATGCGGTTATCCGTGATTCACTCAACCGTGAACCGAGTTAACCGTGATTTAACAATTGTGGCAGTTGTGCACTTATCCGTGAGTACGACCGAGTTAATTGCAATTTCTTGACGCGCCTCAGTCAGTGTCTCTCCGCGCTTTATCGAGTACACATGTGCGCTTGTGGCTTCGTATATCTTCACGTCTTGTGGTGAGTACAAACTACTTAATACAGTACTCACTCAGTTATCCGTGATTGAAGGACGGTCCATGTTCACGGATAACCCGATTTCGCAGTTAACTCAGTATACCCACCGGTGGTGCAACCACTGCTGCCCGCCACCACTCACTAGTCTCCCACCTCACGCACCACCACACACAGTACTATTCTATTACAGTATAATATACAATTAAGCAAACCGACTGACACTGACCTAAATATGTATACCCAAATTATTATTAAAATAGAGAGGTGGTAGAGGCTGCACCCAATTTGAGCTCCCCCTATCAATTACGAGGAGGGTGCTACGTCCATGTAAAACCCACTCATAACATTTTCAAAAATTACTATTCTTTTTTTTCATATTTTCTTTTAATATATATATATATATATATATATATATATAAACTAGTTGATGTATGTGATATATTTTTTTTTTTGTATTTATTTAATTTGAAAACGGACTTTTTAAATTAATTTTTTCAGTAGATTAATCTTCCGCGGGAAAAGCAGTTTCCTAATCGTCTTTTCCAATCTTTTTGGCATCTTCTAATTTCACTTTTAACTTGTGCCCGAGCCAGAGAGAGAGAGAGAGAGAGAGAGAGAGAGAGAATATGGCGTGACATTTTATTTTCTTAAACGGAACACTCTGTTCGTGATAAAACTGAAAACGGAATTCTTTCAAGTGTTTTTGAATATGCTTCATACTTCAAAGTATTTTAAGGACGGAGACGAGGATGGGAAATTAAACTTTTCATTGCTGGAAATTATTTGAAAATGTCAGGTGCAGATAATTTGTGGTGTGTGTGTGTGTTCTCCATAGTCAGAGGGGAACATACACAGTAACAGCTTTACACGTTGACCGTGAATTCCCGACTTTCGTCTCCCGCTTTATTCGTGATTCCTCTTGAAATGATCCGATGGGGTCAATACTGAACGGGTGTCATTAATTTCCATGTCGCATTTCTACTGGAGATTACAACCAGTAGAATATTTAATGGGAAACTGCGTATTAATTCTGACATATTAATTTTTGACTATTCGAGTTTTTATATGAACGTCAAAGAACGGTTAACTTCTCAGAAACTTTTCAAAGTTTATTTTCATTTATTTAAGGAAACGTCAGCATTATTCCAAAGTTTTTGGCCATTACTGTACAATAGGGTGGATCGATTTTACATTTTTTTCGATTTCCATATTCTAATAGAGACAAAAACTTGCGCATGCATGAGAAAGTAGCGTCTGCAAAATCTTAGCTTAATAGATAATCATCTTCTGCCCCCGGCAGAGCGATGAAAATCATATTTTAGTAGTCAAAAACGTATTTTTCTTATAATTTTTAAAATATTTCAATATGCATCAAAATTATTCCTAATAACTATAAATTCGATGGAAAAGACCTCATATGATCGTTTTTCCAAGCGCGTTGTCCTACGTTAATATCTTTTGCCCCCGGCAACAACGTCAAATGTTGAAAAAATAGGTAATTTATATACATATTTTCAGATCGGCTCTTTGTCTTAAATAATGCATTTATATATTTCCCATAGCATTTATATCGTTGCTTAGGCATGAAATAACACACACGCAAAATTTTATGACTCTAGAGTAATATCTTCTGTCCCCGAGAAAAGTCTAAATGTGGATTATAATTACGTTAATGCGATGTTATAAGTACGACAAGTACTAAGTACAGCTCCTCGCTTGCTAATTTTATAAAATTAGCAACCCAGAACTCACCACGAGGAGGTGGCTGTACGTCGAGTTCCACCCTATCCAGCCCCAACCACCCTTCCTTTGGCTGCATGTCGATTTACATACGGTAATCTTTCTTAGAATCAAATCGTGGAATTTTTGTTCGGGAGTGAAGACGGGAGCGGATGAATCCGTCCCTCTCTTCTATTCCACTTACACTGGCAGAGGCTTCGGTTACTAATTTGATGAGTCTCTCGACCGCTTGAGTATGACAAGGGAATAGTGGGATCAGTCCATCAGGCTGGTCTCCCGTCTCAACAAACTCTTTTATTCGGGTATCAGGTATTGTTTTTGTAACGGGGGGTTCGGTCACCTCAGCCGTTTGCCAGTTGATCATTTCGTAATAGTTTTGACTATCGTAGAGCAGCTCAGGCATGGCGAAGGCTCGAATTTCCCCCGCTGGTGATTGTTTTGATCGTGCTTTTAATATTCTTCTCCATCCCAATTCTCTTATGTGTTGCTCATCGGCATGTAGCATGGAGATCAAAATATCTTCTGGGTGAGCAAAGAAAGAATTTCTACGGAGGACTTTGTTGGCGATTGTCTTAGATCTTTGAGGCATGGTCTGAGATAGACGCATCATTTCGAAAAAATGTTTTGCGCCCTCAGTGAAACTGGAGTTTTTCTTTATCTTAAACCAAATTGGTGCGTAAACTGTCATAATGAATCGCACAATTTCGTTGAAGGTGCTGGAGGGTTCACTGGTTGAAACATAGAGACGCAGAAATCTATTTGCTGTTGTCAGCCACCTGGAATGCGCCATCTTACCTGGATTTCGAGCCGCGAGAGCTGAAGAGCAGCTACCGCTCGACACTGCTCTGTAGATGCCTAACAAATATTTTTGGTCAGTGCTCAACTCGGCATCATCTATGTCAATGTCGGGAGATGGAATGGCATCGAATTCTGTAATTGGAAGTTTTTCGCAGTCGTTCAGTTGTTTTCCAACTGGTCCAGTAAAGCCCATTGGCCCAGTTGTTTTGCCGTCCAAGTCTTGAATGAGGTGTCGCAGTGATAATTCATTACCGTGTAATAGGCATATGATCCACTGAACTGGCCTTTGTAGTTTCATTTCAATCATACGAATGGCTCCACCCTTTCGACCCGTGTTCACTGCGCTACCATCACAGCCGATAGCCACAATGTCGTCCGTGCTAATATTGTTAGTCTGCTGCTGCTGCTGGCAGCACTCACCAGAGATGACCTTTAAACCCTAGCCTAGAGTCATAAAATTTTGCGTGTGTTATTTCATGCCTAAGCAACGATATAAATGTTATGGGAAATATATAAATGCATTATTTAAGACAAAGAGCCGATCTGAAAATATGTATATAAATTACCTATTTTTTCAACATTTAACGTTGTTGCCGGGGGCAAAAGATATTAACGTAGGACAACGCGCTTGGAAAAACGATCATATGAGGTCTTTTTCATCGACTTTATAGTTATTAGGAATAATTTTGATGCATATTGAAATATTTTAAAAATTATAAGAAAAATACGTTTTTGACTACTAAAATAAGATTTTCATCGCTCTGCCGGGGGCAGAAGATGATTACCTATTAAGCTACGATTTTGCAGAGGCTATTTTCTCATGCATGCGCAAGGTTTTGTCTCTATTAGAATATGGAAATCGAAACAAATGTAAAATCGATCCACCCTACTGTACAATATATATATTCTGTAGTTTTTTTCAACTACAATACCTCCATTATTGCTTTATAACTATAAAATTAATGATAGCATTTACCCATAACCTCTATAACTCGTTCGGGATGTACAGGGTGTTCCAAGAAGGGTGTTCCCTAAAAACAATATCTTACAAGTTATGTCAGGAAACACCTTTCTAGATTACCCTGTACATTAATCTACTTTGGTCCATATCTTTGGAGCTTCTCAATAATGAGTAGGAGTTAATACGTGAACAAACCAATTAAAGCAAAAATCAAGAAGGTTTCCATCTTTGTGCAGAAATGATATAATTTTGTGAAGAATTAAATCTCAAAGAAAACATTCACAGTTAAGTTAATCTCTCGTATTTCAAAATAATAATAATAATATATTTACTAATTCATTACTTACAAAATAATGAATTAATGAAGTGTGTATTTTTGAAAGTTACGCACAATCTTCTTCACTATAAAGAGTCTCGTAAAATTGAAGTTCAAATACAAAACTTAACTTTAGGAAACAAACTTAATTGAACTAAAAAACTCTGCGAAAAAGTATTTACATTACGAAATGGACTCGGATCTACTCCATTTATAGCCAGCGTCTGTAGATCATTGGGTAATAATCTTTCAGGAGGGCCGGAAACTGGCACAGCGCTCAAACCAACAAATGTAGCCCATTGCAATAAATCCTGCATTATTATTACCAACATGATTGGGATTCGAGCCCCCGATCTTATTGTCTGCACTTTGCTTATAGGGAAACGGTGTTACCCATTTATCTACGGACGCTGGCTTGCTCAGACGGTAACACCATTTCCCTATGAGGGAAGTGAAGATACTGAGGTCGGAAATTCGACTCCTGATGATGCATGTAATAATAATACAGGAGTTAGTCCAATGGGCCGCGTTAGTTGGCCTGAGCACTGTGCCATTTACTGGCCCTCCTCACTGATGATTAGGCCACTTATAAAAGTTCAGAAAAAAATCTACCCTGCTGTGGTTTCAGAATCAAAGAAGCACGGCTAACTGAAACTTTGGTCGGCTGATGGGCGGGGACTAATCGCCTAAAAGCAAATTAAATTTTTTTATTTTTGAGGAGGAAAAGAGCAAAAATTAAGGTCCAAGCGTACTCCATACAGGGGCGGACAAGAACTCTACAGAGACAGCAAGTGAGTGGGGTGAAGAAACTGCGAAGCCAGTACAACACACCTAACCTCTTAGAAGCTGTTTTAGAAAGAGAGTATATGTGATCTTTCCAGAAAGATCACGAGAAAAGGAAACATCAATAATACTAATAGAAGAAGAAGGATTGCGTTGTATACTTTTGAAGGTAAGGGGATAATCGTGTGGAAGATTGTGACGAGTAGACAGATAAAGGAACTGAGTTTTGTGGCATTGAAAGCCACAAGGTTTTCTCTGCCTCAATCAGACATAGTAGAAAGATCAGAGGTCAGATGCATCATGACCGTCCCACTCGAAGCATGGAGTGACTGTTGAGAGGGACGCTTTGTGATTCGGGTGGTGAAGCGAAGGGTGGAATCATTAAAACGGGAGTGGATAGAACAGGAAGTGCGACTTAACAGATCATTGATAAATAAAAAGAAAAGAGTGGGTGACAGGACGGAGCCCTGAGGAACACCACTATTAATAGCTTTAGGAAAAGAACAGTGACTATCTACAACCACACCTATAGATCGGCCAGAAAGTAAATTAGAGATGAAGGCACAGGTAGTAGGATAGCAACCGAAGGAAGGCAGTTTCGAAATTAAAGACTTATGCCTGACTCTATCAAAAGCTTTTGATATATCTAGCGCAACAGCAAAAGTTTCACCGAAATCTAGGAAAGGAGGATGACTAAGAATCACTGAGATAGGCGAGAAGATCGCCAGTAGAGCGTTCCTTGCTGAACCCATATTGACGATCTGAAATACGATTGTGAGTAAAGAGGTGTTTAAGAATCATCCTATTAAGGATAGATTAAAAAAAAATTTAGAAAGGCGAGAAATCAAGGCAGTTGGACGATAGTTGGAGGGTTGAGAGTGGTCACCCTTCTTTGGGACAAACTGAATGAAAGTGAACTTCTCGCAGGAAGGAAAAGTACCAGATGAGAGACAAAGACGAAAGAGTTTGCCTAGGCTGGTGTCAACACAGAAGTGTCGTAAAAGTGGATTTTAACTATTTTTTTCTTTCTCCGTGTTATTTTCACTCTTAATACTTATTTACATTGATTTCTGTATTCCATATATTAGTAGCGCGGCCGGTTCTGAACTGACATGGGGCCTGCAGCCGAATTTTCTTGAACAAGACGAGGGAGTGGGAAAATGACAACGATTTATCACTATTTCCCGGTTTAATTAACATGATAGGGGAAAAGCGAGCGCGAATTTATAATTTGACATTTAGATCGTGGAGAGAACTGCTAGTTAACTTTAAATCACAATTACAACTTAACAAACAAAACACTCTTTCTTATATCTCACCGCACCGAAGAAAAAATTATAGTTTACAGAACGTTTGCATAAAATAACATTTCACACTAATGATCAAATGTACTGTCTGTAACAAAGCTGTTACGTGGACAATTAGGATGATTTTCTTAAAGTCGATTACAACAAATTTCGGGTTCACAATCTATTCCATGGCATCGCCATCATCAAAGATGGCTTTAAACTTGAAAAAAATATTTATATCGCTATATACAAGGGCAACCATAAAAAGAACAAGAAAATGTTTATAAAACATACTGACCAGAGTGCACATAATATGACATACACAAAAAGAAAACTTTGCGCAAAATCCGAACACTTTCAGTTATAACTTAACCAAATGATAATAAGTGTGAATTAATTTCTGAACGTTGTTCAGATAATACTCCGCTGTCTTTATGTCTGTCGAAAACTGACAACGGACCTTTTAATTTTTCAATCATAGCTCTCCTGCTCACTATACTAGGATGTAAGGGGTTGCATCACCATGCAACAGAGGCGCATGCGTTGAGGTTCCGCTATCTCTCACCAAAAATTGAGAAAAAGAAAAAGATGTCCGATTCAAAGAGGATCAGAGGGATGGAGATATTCTGAAAGTGGAACCACGCAGCGGAATTGGACGATATTTGCTATTCTAGAACCTAACGAAAAAACTCGCCACTTTCATTTAAACTTCTTTTCGGTCTCTCTCTCTCTCTCTCTCTCTCTCTCTCTCTCTCTCTCTCTCTCTCTCTCAGGCACGAGAGTGCTCGCCTGGATAGTGTTTGGTTTACCGCGACAGATGTTGCCGATAGAATAGACAAACTGAACGCGTTTAAGGCTCCTGTGCTGGACCAGTTCCTCCCCAGAGTCTTGCAGGAAGTGGAGACAGGCCCTGTGCCTGGAGGGAAGCCAACGTGACCCCTATGTTTAAGAAAGGGGATCGTGAAAGTCCAGGGAATTATCGTCCCATTAATGTCATTTCGGTCGTAGGTAAATTATATATTACAGGGGATAATAGCGGATAGGATCGTTGACCATTTGGATTCCTACAAACTGCTTGGGGACTCCCAACTTGGGTTTAGGCGGCATAGGTCGTGTCTCGCCAGTCTGCTCGAGTTTTTCCACGTCATGTGGAGTGAGTACGATAAGAGTAGGGTGATTGATATACTTTACATATCTCGACTTTCAGAAAGCCTTTTATAAGGTACCTCACCGCCGACTAATGGCCAAAGTCCGCGCGCTAGGTATCAATGGGGAAGTAGGTAGCTGGATTAGAAACTGACTGAAGAATAGGCGGCAGAGGGTTGTAATTAAAGGGGCTACCTCGGGTTGGGCCTTGGTCACTAGCGGGGTTCTCCAGGGTCCCGTTTTGGGGCCAGTGTTGTTATCATTTACATTAATGATATCGACGATGGCATCATCAGTAGGATCGCCAAATTCGCTGATGACACCAAGCTTGGAGCCAATGTTGGAACCCCCGAAGCGATCGAGCAACTGCGTGCGGACCTATGTAGGATAGGAAAGTGATCCGAAAAATGGCAAATGCCGTTCAACTTGGATAAATGCAAGGTCATGCACATTGGCTATGCCAATCCCAAATCGGACTACTCAATGTTGGGGAGTAATATCGACTCATCGAGGTCATTGATTTGGAAAAGGACTTAGGTGTGCTAATTAGCAGCAACCTTAAGTTTACCAAACAGTGCGTAGAAGTGGAAAAGAAAGCCCAGAAGCTGTTGGGTTATATCAGGAGACAATTTCGATTTCAGAACAAGGAGATTGTGCTCTCTCTGTACAATTCCCTCGTTCGGGAGTAAATAATCCCTTCTGCTAGGCATATGGGCTACAACCGACGCTTACACGGCCTGAATTTGCTTTCGCTGGAAACTCGGAGGCTGCGCGGTCAACTCATCGAGGTTTTCAACTCTTACACGGGTTCGATGATGTCGATTTTTGGAGCATGTTTAGTTTAAACGATAACTCGACTCACAACAATGGTTGGAAGTTGTATTTGAAACGGTTTAGCACTAGTGTGGGTGGGAATTTCTTTACCTATAAGATCTGTGACACGTGGAACAGGCTACCTTCAGAAGTTGTCAACAGTTCCTCTGTGGAACAGTTCAAAAAAAAGTTAGACCGAATCTTGCACAATATTTGAGGATGTTTTGTTACTGTCTTCTGGGGTGGCTGTTCGAGAAGCTAGCTGTGACAATGTGTAGGAATTTTTCCCTGGCACCCGTTGCCATTGGTACCTCCTCAGTATTGGCCGCAAAGCCTTTTGATGTACTTCTTGTCCTTGTAACTCCTTGTAACTCTCTCTCTCTCTCTCTGAATCTTGTCGGTGGTCGATCACCTTATTCGGTCAACTAAACGTCACTAGTGCTTTCAAGTTGAGCCTTTTGAAATGTCGAAGTTTGTACTGCTACTGATTATCACTTTTCACATTTAATTTGCAAAATTTTCTCAACACTTCACTCGAAACAGTAAACATGGGCCTAATTTGCTCTGGCCAATTTTAAAAGAAAAAATTACCAAAATAATTTTACAAAATTTCGCAGCACTTTAATCGCACCCTAACTACCAATAAGGTAACTTATGGCATTTACATCGAGAAAGAGAATAAAAAAACACGTCAACGAACAAACAATACTGCATTGCATATAAATATGAATGTGCCCATACAGAGTAACCATAATTATAAGTAAAAAAAATTATTCTTCAAACTAGTTTTAGGAATAACATCGATACAGTCAAATATAAAAGACCAAAATGAAAACAAAAAATTCACGTCATCAACTCGCGACAACAATGAACCAACTTAACACCTCTTCGGTGAGCACGGACAACACGAGTTCTCAAGATACCACAAAAACGTTACTGGCAATCTAAAAATACCTCATTTCTGGTCAGCAATTAATCTAAGGTTACAAATGCACGAGTAAACCCGAAGAAAGTTTAAAAAATACCACATTTGCCCAAAAATAACTATTAAATAACAAAATTTAAATATTAAGAGCCAACATTAATTTAAAGCATTAATTTCAACGTGCATCACTAAATTTCGCTTGAAGAAAATTCATAATTTACAAATTACATCTGAAAGACACTTCTCTCCTTCATCGCGGATTCAGCTAATTTGTAAGTCATAGTAAATCCATGCAAATCACCGTTACAAAGTGTGACTAATTAAAAATTTTCATTGTTATTATAACTAAGAAAAGCTTCTATGAACAAAAATTACAGCGCAGCCATAGTACATAATCAAAAATAAAAATAATTAATTACATTTTGAAGCGACTGTCCATTTTTTGTAAGCGAATCTCTGTATAAATATTCCTAACCGAACCAAACTGCATTATAAATGAAATAATTTTGTAATATTATCTATACAAACACGTGAGCGTTATAAAAACAAATTCCCTATTTATACCCCGCAACAATTAAAATTTTTAACAAAAACATTGCTTATGACAATAAACTGTAATTTCAGAATCAAAATTTAACCAACCAGCCTATACCAAAAAAAAAGTAAAAATCATTAAAATTCCATTAAAATTCATGAGAGGAAAAAAGAACAGAAAAGTCGGCAAACCTATAAAATAAAAAAAATTAAAAAATTAAAGAACTAAAATTAAGTTATCAAAAGAATTTAATAAAACAATTTCTGCATTTTTAATTTATATCTGAATAAACAACGCCATTTTCAATATCACGAATTCTGTTTAATTTAAATCAACAATTTCACCAATTTCTGAAATTATTGGTCTCATGCACAATATGTACGATAATATTTAAATATGAAAAGAAAACGAACCATTTAAATGGTCAGCTATCATAAAACGAGCAGTATATATTAGCATTTTCTTTTAAAATTTCTGGGACTGTGAACAATGGAATAAATAATGCAACTCTGGCGATGGAATGGAAAAAAGAAGGGAAAACAGAAATAAAGTTGTTGGAGAGGTTCTTAGCAAGGTGTCAGAAAGAGAGAGAGAGAAGAATTAGAATTGGATAGGTTTTCACATTTTTGTCGGATGAAGGAGTTTTTGGTGAGTTGAAGAACAGATTTTGCCCGATTTGGTTAGGTTACGTTAGTCACTTTGAATAGCGATATTAAATAAACTTTTCATATTCATTTAAATGTTGAATGCGTGAACCTACAAAACGGCGAACTGGAATAATGTCAACAACCGAAAGATCGAATGTGAACTTTATAAAATCGATTTTGTGAATGTAATTCGTATCCTGATAATTAAAGATAATTAACAATTTCATTTCAAAATTCATGGAAGATTTTAGCTTCAAATTAAAAGGGATGAACTAAACAATATCATTATATCAGAGAATTTCAAGGCGAAAGGCAATTATTATGAAGTGCTTAATTAATGAAATAAAAGCGAGGAGCTTCGTCATTATTTACCAGCTTAATATTTTTTTAAAGTATTATATGGAGTGCTATACTTGATTTTATATGAAATATACCATTACAAAAAACTATGATAACCGAACACTTAATTTATTAATATATGATTTAATAGTATGGGAGCATTTAGAGCGAGGGAGGAGGGGCAATGGGGTATCGGCGTATGTCGCTGAGGTGGGAGGGGAGAGCCAAGGGGGGATACTTGATTTTATATGAAATATACCATTACAAAAAACTATGATAACCGAACACTTAATTTATTAATATATGATTTAGTAGTATGGGAACATTTGGAGCGAGGGAGGAGGGGCAATGGGGTATCGGCGAATGTCGCTGAGGTGGGAGGGGAGAGCCAAGGGGGGATGGGGGAAGTTGAACATATAGTTAACTAACCTAACCTAACCTAACTTAACTTAACCTAAACTGAAAAAATAAAAATAGAAATAATATACTCACTTATATTTTATGAGGGTTTGAACGACGGTTCATGATTAGGCTGACCATATTTCCTTGAGACAAAAACGGGACATTGGGATGGCGAAAAAGGGACGGGGTTATGTAATATTCTGTATTCATGAAAAAGTAAGTACATAAACCGGGACAAAATTGACATTTTTATTAAAACGACGGGACGGCCAGGAAATATAAAACAAACGGTACTGTCCCGTTCAAAACGGTACGTATGGTCAGCCTATTTATGATCGACCTACGGTCGACCCCTCTGCAGCATCCCGCCTCATTTGCAGGATTTGGTAAAGGAGGGAATTGCTTTCCGATCTCATCCTGCCCTCATACCCAGCCACGTACGGCTGGTCAGGGACTTATATATATTTAATGTGACGTCACACTATGAACTTTTGCGGCCACCATTTTAAAAGATAAAAAGTAAAAAAAATTGAAAGTATAGGAAATTTAAAGACTATTTGATGTAATGTAGCATGCTGACCCAATGCTACTATGCATAGTGGCAAAAATGTACACGGAGAATTTTGGCAGGATGACGTCACGAGGTTCTCATGTCCGATGAAGTGAGGTATTTGAAGGGAAAGGTAGCGAAGCCTCTCCGGAGAGGCCATAGCCCCGCAGGGGTCGCAAGGGCTATACAAGAAACCCTGATACAACGCGTCCAGGTGTCGCTCGCCGCACAACCACATGCACCCACTGCACGCCAACGCCGTACCCACTGCTGATGTAATTGCAGCACGCTGAATGCAGCACGTTGACCCACTGCTACTATAAATATAGAATATATTGATCACCGGTAACACTCTCTTAAACATAACATTAATATTAATAATAAGAACAAATACATGGCATTGAATGAGGTCGAGCACTTCTATATACCCGTTACCACCAGGCGCGACTGTACCAACATATTCATACATACAGACAGGCGCAACAGAACTTCAACAACTGACGTGTGTTCACGTGTTTTTCGTGATAGGCAATTATGTATATGTTACGCCCAAACATCGAAATCGCTCAGTGAGCGAAAAAAACAGCCACAACGTGTTGTGGATGCACCTAAGTGACCACACACCGATGTTAGATATTTTTTCGCTTCATGGCCGTTCTCAAACAACCACAACGCGTTGTGGACGATTCGGATATGACCACAACGCGTTGTGGACGATTTGAAAATTATTGAATGCCCGGTTAGGTTAATTGAATGCCCGGTTAGGTCAACTGTACGCCCTTGACGATTGGTTAGGTTAAGTCGTGATATTTTCGTTAAAACTAACGAAAATATCACGGCTTAACCTAACCAATCGTCAAGGTCGTACAATTAACCTGACCGAGCATTCAGTTAACCTAACCGGGCACTCAGTTGACCTAACCGGGCACTCAGTTGACCTAACCGGGCACTCAGTTGACCTAACCGGGTATTCAATTAACCTAACCCGTTGGTTAATTTTTACATTTACGTCTCATTCTAAAGTTGCATGAAATTAATCGAAACCTACGGGAAAATTATTGATAAACATTTTTGGTAATTGTTACTTTTCAGCGCAGACTGCTATTTCCCATGAAACCTAGGTTTTTCTCATGGTTTTTGATGTGATTCATACGAATCTGACCTTCATTTCCGTCGGAAATGACCAGTTGTTAAGATATACCCGATCCCCTACCCCATCAATTTGGGAAACCTGTGGGGAATCGTTTTTTTGGGGGGTGAAAAACTCGTCATTTCCAACGAAAATGAAGGTAAGAATGTCGTGAAACACATCAAAAACCATGAGAAAAACCTAGGTTTCATGGTAAACCTAACCTAACCTAACCTAATTACGGCGTTTCTTAGTCTTTGGGATAACGTAGCTA
This sequence comes from Bathynomus jamesi, assembly GCA_023014485.1. Classification (NCBI taxonomy): domain Eukaryota; kingdom Metazoa; phylum Arthropoda; class Malacostraca; order Isopoda; family Cirolanidae; genus Bathynomus; species Bathynomus jamesi. Next base: position 753,471 of record JAJOZX010000017.1, on the reverse strand, counting down.
CCGGTACACCGCCACTGATGTCTGTCTTTTCGCAAAATACACTCGCGGCCACAGGTTGGACACACTACATTTAAAGGGAGACACTATGCGAGCGAAGAAAGTCGAGGCTTGCTTCGTTATTTTCCAAAACAAAGTGTGAAAATGTGGGCTGGAATGGGAGGGCACTGGTTACACTGGACAGCTATGTCGATTCTGAATTTGAACTGAAAACAGGAGATGAAGGAGGAAGCAGATCGGTCGGTGATTTGCTGGATTAGGTCACGTGGCTACCTCAAAAATGTTTACATAGTTCGTCGCTAGATGGTGCCACCTCCTGTTATGGCGGCGATAGAATGCCCCTTCCAAAAAAATTTGTTTTAAACAAAATAACTATCTCGTAAACTAAACATTTGCGACGGAAATGTTATTGATAAATGTTTTGTACCTGTTGAGACATTAATGTAGAACCCCTCAAAATTGTCGGGAAACATTCCGGGCTGAAAAGTAACTAATACCACATTTTTTAAAGGACTTTATCTTTTTTCTAGCATATCTGATTAACTTTGCTTTTTAATCGGTGAATACGTTGATGAATACACGTCATGTTTATATCATTTCAATATACGTCGTGTTTAAATAGAGTTTGATGAAAGACATCGGCTTGTGGTCGTTTCAAATCGTCCACAACGCGTTGTGGTTGTTTGAGAACGGCTATGAAGCGAAAAAATATCTAACATCGGTGTGTGGTCACTTAGGTGCATCCACAACGCGTTGTGGCTGTTTTTTTCGCTCACTGAGCGATTTCGATGTTTGGGCGTAATATATATATATATATATATATATATATATTTAGGATGTTATTCCTACACTTCTTAAGGCTTCCATAGTTTACAGTAAAAGTATGACCACTGTATTGGGTCATATATAGGTAAAACTAAAAGACACCTAAAATCTTGTATTTACAAACACCTCTGTAAATTTGTCCGTACAGATTTACCTCTTGGCAAACCACCTAATTCTTTCATGCGCAACCATGCACACAATAATAACCACTGAATTTCACAGTCTAGTTTCGCCGTATTTGCTGCTGGAAGCTCTGACCTGAAGTTTAAAATTATGGAATCTTTGTTTATTTATAAATTAAAACCAGACCTCAATTCTGACGAATCATCGGTAGATCATCGGTGTTTTAGTTAAGGTATTTATTTATTTATTTCATCTATTTACCTTTTAGTTTTAATGCTTTTACATTTTTCTTAGATACCTTTTTATCATTTTAACTTTATTTTAAATTGTTATTAATTAACTTTCATTTGTATTTTGTATTTTGTATCTGTATGTGAATTGGTCTTTTATTATTTTAGCCCTGAAGATGGAATTAGTGCATTCCGAAACGTTGGTAATGATTAAACGTTGAAGGATGTTTATTTTTTTCTGGTCTTCCTGTTCATTATATATATATATATATATATATATATATATATATATATATATATATATATATATGATGAAAATAACCACGAAGGAAAAAGAAAACGCAGAATGGTGCCCAAACGTGTTACTTTCATGAAATAATGTTCATATATATATATATATATATATATACACTGTATATTACAGTCAATGTGTGAAACCAGTCATTTCACGCAATGCCTGAAAGCTTCAGGCATTTTGGGTAATTCGATTAAGCGATTAACGACTTCGTGAAGGTTAGGTTAGGTGAAGTTAGGGTGCTTAGGTCACCTTAGGTTAGATTAGTAATGTGTATTACCTTGTTTAAGGGTCACAGGCATTACTCGAAATGCTTGAAAGTTTTAGGCATTACATGAAATAACTAACTTTCTCTATTTCTTTCTCTCTCTCCCCCCCTCTCTCCACACACACACACACACACACACACACACACATATATTATATATATATATATATATATATATATATATATATATATATGTGTGTGTGTGTGTGTGTGTGTGTGTGTAGAAATGAACAATGAATAATTCCTATATTCCTGTATTTTTATATTCATATAACTCTTATATTCATATGCATTTATATTCTTATATTCATTTTTACATATAGAGTCCAAATTCGTATAACGGTGACACGAGTTCGAATAAATTTTCGATTTTTCTTTCTATTTTATTTTTGCTGAATAATTGATGAATTATTTCTTTTTAAATTTCTTAATAATTTTTTTAGATTTAGCTTAATAATGTAATCTTGTTAAATTCTGCAATGTTCATTTTCTTTATACATTCTCTCTTCGTTGTAAAAGATGAAGTCATGTCTTGTTTAACACTTAATTTTAAACTTTAAGCATTTAATTTTTGCTCATATGCATGTTTAATTGTAATTCAAAATAAAATGCATATTTCAATTTCCATTTTTAGTGAACTCGGCAGATCATGATAACATCATATCTGTCAATATGTGGTTTAAAACAAAAATATGGCTTCATCTTCAGATATCTTGCTTATCTGCCTAGACGTTGCTACAACTAAAATATTTACCTTATTTTTAAATATTTTGAAAAATAATTCAGCCTACTGAGAATAAAAAACAAAACAGGTCAGCATTATATAATAAAGATTTCATTAAAAAATGAATATATAAACTTATCAAATTTCTCCAGTATTCATTCAGATTTGTCTATCTAAGTTAGGGGCTGAGCAGTGAGCATTACCTGTAACATTTTAGCAGTAAACTACAATAAGAGAATAATCTTTGCCGTCTCCTTCGAGCGTTGCTCTCTTCAAAGAACTTAGTCTTAAATAGAGAAAAATAATTTCCCGATACGTTACAAGAAGAATCGGGGAAGTTTCAGAGAATTTAGTGAGCTCCACAGAATCCTCCGATCCACTACAAGAAGAAATCGGAAAATAGTATAAGAAAAACTATTGCGATTCCCTATACGGTACCAGCTACTCCAGCGTAACAAATCCGTTGCTGCCACCTAACGAGAACCCCCGTCAACTTATATATATATATATATATATATATATTGAGAGAGAGAGAGAGAGAGAGAGAGAGAGAGACACACTCATAAGAATTCGTGCAGAAAAGTATTTCAGTTACAGTATATTCGTCCTTATATTTTTAAAACATCAAAGAATTTGAGAAAAATAAAACAATGTTAAAATGCAAAAGATTTCGTACATTTATTTACAAAATTATTTAATACGTTGTGTGTCCACCTTACGCTTGAAGAATTAAAAATTTTATCAGTGGCTAGCTGTTTATTGACTAGAGACTGTTGGCAATTCTGAATCCTATAATTTTCTCTGTGAATCTTTACGCAAGACGGATGACTGTACGAGCCATTAGTAAGCAATGGGTCGTCGTGGTTATGAGCTATCTCAGATCTGAAGAGACCTGTTGCTGCTGCACACGAGTCCGGGGAGAGTTGTAAGAAGATAGGAGAAGAACTTCGAATTCCATTTATGACGGTTACTGCAGTTATAAAGAAATGGGAAGGCGTTGGAACAATCAAAACTCATCCATGGTGTGGACGACCTTGCAAGATTTCAGAATGTACAGCTCGAAGGATTGAAAGAATGGCTGTGTAAATGCACGCGTGACTGCAGATGATAACTTATTTGCCAAACATTAAGACTGTCTAAGATCGATGTCCGTCCCTTACGTCGTACATTGAGAAAGGATGTTCTGCATGGAAGAGTTGAACGAAGAAAATCTCTGCTACGAAAAGTGCACAAAGAAGCTCGTTTAAAGTACGTGAAGGATCATCAAAATAATGGATTTGTATTCTGGAAGAAAGTTCTCTGGACAGATAATTAAATTACTGAATTATTGAATTATTTGGGAACAACGAACAACGGTATGTTTAGCGAAAATTAAATACTGCATTCGAGGAAAACATTCTTCCTGCGGTTAAACATGGTGGGGATAGTTTGCTTCTTTGCGGATGCTTTAGTGCTTTTTGTCCAGGAAAGCTCGTTGTCATCAATGGAATTTTGAATTCGAAGAAATATCAAGAAATTTGGGAGTTGCGAATGGGTCGCAATTGGGTACTGCAACAAGATAATGATCCAGAACATAAAATAAGAGCACCATGAAATGTATTCAACAAAAGAATTTCAAGAGTGGCCCAGCGAAAGCCCTTATCCCAATTTAATCGAGAATTTAGGGTTTGATTTGAAAAAAACTGTCCGAAGGGAAACCCTTCGAATCTGAATGAATTGCAACAATTTTCGTTTGGAGAATGGGCTAAAATTTATGCTGAGAGATGTCGTCGAGACCTTGTAGAAAAATAGCCGAAACGAATCCTTGAAGTCATTCAAGCAAAGGATGGACACAAAAGTATAAAATAATTTTGTAAATAAATGTACGAAAACTTTTCCATTTTAACTTTTTTTTATTTTCCTCAAATTCTTTGATGTTTTACATTAAGGCAGTGGTTCTGAACCGGGGGTATGCGAGGGAATTTTAGGGGTTACGCGACGGGGTCCTGAAAATATAACCCTTTTAATTTTATATGCGATTAACAAACGGCCACGAGTCACACGGTCGTAAATAAAGTAAAAATCCTCCATGCCTCTCGAAAATCTAGAAAATCCCTTGAAAGAGTTCAGATTGTACATAAGAAGAAAAAGGTTCGGAACCGTTGAATTAAGGAGTTAACCTAATTTTATATTTGTTAAAATTTTCCAAACAAACTGTAAACTTTTCATAATTATCCTATGCGTGATACAAGAGATAAGAACGAATATAACTGAAATATTTCTCTGTATGAATTCTTACGAGCGCCACTATCTATCTATATATATATATATATATATATATATATATATACAAACCCATAAGGTTTGCATCATTCATTTATTTCACGTGTTTAAGTGTGAAATTCATGCCTTATATATATATATATATATATATATATATATATATATATATATATAAACACAATTGCTAGCATGAGACCTTCGCATAATTTCATAACTTTTCCGCAGATTATCGTTGTCGTGAACACGCGTTAGTTGTTGAAGTTTATTGTGTGTGTGTGTCTCTCTCTCTCTCTCTCTCTCTCTCTCCTCTCTCTCTCTCTCTCTCTCTCTCTCTCGATATATATATATATATATAAAAAGGGTGTGCCATAAAAAAAAGGGTACATCTTTCAACGTAAAATTTATCTGAAATTATTAAAAAAATTGTTCGAAATGCTTTCCTTCCATTTCTATAACTTTTTTATTCTTAGCCGGAATATGGAAGAACTTAGCAGAGCGAGTCTACAGGACTAGGATAAAAGATGTCGCTCATTTACGCGAGATCATCATCCAAAAATGGGAAGAGCTTCCACAGGAACAAGTAAATCGAGCCATAGATGAATTCCACCTAAGAATAATAAAAGTTATTGAAATGGAAGGAAAGCATTTCGAACAATTTTTTTAATAATTTCAGGTAAATTTTATGTTAAAAATTATTTTTATAAAAAAATATTAAAAAGGTTTAATAATTTTTGCATGTTAAGTAGAAAAATCATACTCTTTCGTTAAATGTTGATAGAATTTGAATTATTTAATATTTTAGTCTGAAAACTTGTTTGCATATAGATAAATACATATGTTTTATTGTGTAGAAGTTTTATTAAAATTAAATGACAAATGTTGATTTTATAGCCTTTTTAAGATGTACCCTTTTTTTTATGGCACACCCGTTTTATATATATACTACGGTGAACCAAAAGTAGGTGGACACTAGGTTGAATACGGTTTGTGTTATATTATATTATAACTATGGTGTTCATTATAACTATGGTGTTTGTGTTATATTATATTAAATATTATAACTAAATTTATTTAAATTTTATTTTGTATTATAGTATACAAAAAAATTAAATATGTATTCTCAAAATAAACGTTATCATTTACTGTCCACCTACATTTGGTTCACCCTATATATATATATATATATATCGAGAGAGAGAGAGAGAGAGAGAGAGAGAGAGAGAGAGAGAGAGAGAGAGAGACACACACACACACAAACACAAACACACACACACAACACACACACACAGAAAGAGAGAGAGAATCCCAGACCATGACTTTGAGTCGTTGTTCATGATTTTGTTCCGGTCATTTCATTGGCTTGTAGATTTTGACTGATTTTCTCGAATTCGGTTTAATTTCAGTGTTTTTAATTTTTAGATATATATAGTTGTTAAGGGAGGCCGTGGGTTCGAATTCGGCTCTAAATTTGTGATTTCCTTAGAGGGTCGTGGCTCGGGTTTCACCTACAAATCTAAATCAAAGTTAGAGCAACAAGTTTGACATTCATCTGAATGAACACGTCAGATGGAAGCACAACTGGGGTTTTATATATATATATATATATATATATATATATATATTATATATATTATATATTATATATATTTTACCAGTTCTCAAAGAAATTGAGAACGCGAACGGGGTTGATCTCGAAGTCTTCCAAGTTTCAAAAAAGACTAGATGCTTCTGACTCAAGTAGATACTTGAGTTAGAACAGTCCCAGTTGAGCCGGTTGTACTTGCATATGAGAGGTAGAAAGCTGAAGGAAGCAACTCACTCCTTCACCAGGATAATTCTAGAAGTGGGACTTCAAACTTGACCATTGTGTGATAAGAGATTGACCCGCGAAGCTCCTACAAGGTTACAAAATTATATATATATATATAATATATATATATATGATGAAAAGAACCACGAAGGAAAAGAAACACAGAATGGTGCTCAAGCGCTTTCTTCTAATGACATCCTCAGGACGAAAGCGCTTGAGCACCATTCTGTTTCCTTTCCTTCGTGGTTCTTTTCATCATATATATTTTTCACGTGTTACTTTTGGGAGCTAATTTTCATATATATCTACACACACACCCTGGTTAACCTCGGTTTTACTAGGTGGTGTAGTGGATAGCATCGCTGACTACGAATCCATCGGCCCCAGGTTCGATTGCTGGTGACGGCAGGCGGCGCGCAGCAAACCCAGCTGTTCATTCTTCCACGCAATAAAAATTGGTTGGTAGATAAATGGGTACCCTGGGTGGCCTAGTGGTTAAGACACTGGGCTGCTGATCGTGAGGTTATGGGATCGAGTGCGGGCAAGGACTTTGTAATTGCTGACCGAACAATTCGGGCGGAAGCAAAAACAGGGTTAACCAGGGTGTGTATATATATATATATATATATATATACACACACAGTATATACTGTATATAAAAGATGAAAAGAAGTCCCCAAAAATCCCTATTTCTAAATAAGTGTTCTAAGCTTAAAAAAGGAATCTGGGCACAAAGATAAATGCAATAGGTACGTAAAACATAAGAGTTTATTAACCTTTAATTAAAGAACATTTTCAGTATAATCCCCATTTTTTTTTCTAACACAATATTCAACATTACACAAATGCTTGACATAATTTTGGAAATAGCTCAGCTGGGATGTTGTTGATTACCTCATAAGCTTTGGTCTCTTGGTCTTCAAGTGTCATAGGCTTTGTAAAATAGATCTTTTATGTAACCCCACAAAAATTGTCGTGTGTGTGTGTGTGTGTGTGAGGTCAGGTGAGTATGGAGGCTATTCCACTGGCTCATGAAGGGAGATTAATCGGCCGGGAAAATGCTTTCTCAAAAAGTTTCGAATTTCACAAACAGTGTATGAAGGTGCTCCATCTTACTGAAGACTAAAAACTTAGCTTTTCTTAAAGAATATAGCCTTCGACCTCACAAGTCAGATTAAACCCACACACACACACACACACACACACACACACACACATTATGAAAAACAATCAAGGTTAATGTTCTGAAGTTAGTACGAAAGTACATGTATATGTGTAGTTTATTATCAACATTAAAGTTATCATTCCCTCCCTGCCATTGGTGACAAACTTAAACTTGAATAAATCGTTCTGTCATTAAAACTTACAAAATACTGATAACATGTCAAATTTTATCAACCCCACAAATATGGAACACGTAACCCATAGCATTATGGGATCACCTGAAGATCAGGGCCACCATGTATTCTTGTTTTTTGCTTTACAGTACCAAATATAATAATAAATTAGATTGAATGCCCGGTTAGGTCAACTGTACACCATTGACGATTGGTTAGGTTAAGTCGTGATATTTTCGTTAGTTTTATCAAATATATCATTTGGTAATTGAGGCTGGGGGCCCTGATCTTCAGGTGATCCGCATTATGAGTTGTGTAACTCAAAACTGTTTTATATAAACACGAATTCTACGACATATAATGGGTTTGAACTTTGGGATAGTTTCGCTACAGAAGTGTTTGAAGACGAAACCCTTCAAGAAGACATTCGAGATGTTGCTGTTTTCTGATGGGGTTGGTTAACCTCTTTCGCAACACCTAAGGTTTAAAGAGGAGAGCTATAGTTTTACGTGGGATCCGAACGACGGGTCGCTTCATAATCTGGACGCGGAGGACAGTTCCCTATCAAACTACTATCCAGACCCAGTGTCGCTAAAACTTCTCATTTGTGGCGTTTTAAGAGAAAATTCGCCTCCATTTTTTATTTCATACAGGGTGTTCAGAGAAAAAATTTGCAGTGAAAGACGAGTTAAATTACGATATTATAGATTACATTTTAAAAATAAAACAACTGAAAAAATACGCATCACTTGAAAAGAAAATCGTGAGAGTTAAAGCAAATTGCTGAAAATACTTTCAGCATCGCTTCAAACAGAGCTTGACACGTTGATTCATTTTGTGAAATACTCACTCCACTTCATATAACTGTGTATTGATCATGACAAAAAAATCTTTGGTTTGAATTCGAAGTGAGCGGTGTTTTCCACACAGGGTGCCGCGAAATTTCGTGAAAATTACAAAAATAAGTAATTGAAAATTGAAAAGTTAGTGAAAATATACAAATTTCAAATGAAACGAAGCATTCACCATTTGTTACGTCCTGACGGAAACTGTAGAAGCTCAGTTTACAGTTACGTGGCGTTGAGGATAAAGGAAACTGGATTTTGAACGGTGAGAGACGAAAATATATATATATATATATATATATATATATATATATATATATAATGTGTGTGTGTGTGTGTGTATATATATATATATATATATATATATATATATATATATATATTACACACAGACCGTGCATGGAACAAGGAACTCTTCTGGGATATTAAATCCACTATAGTTCGAATAAGTAATGGTAAATAGTAAATACTGAAGTTTAATTTTTTTTCCATGATAGAAGCCCAACGCGGGTAACGGGTCACTAACAAAGAGGCCCCAAAATATAACTTCCCTCACCAGCCATCTACTAAGCAAGTATGCTAAGCAGATAGGACCCAGCTTTGGGACAGGGTCTACTTACCATTTTTCTTTGTTATATATATATATATATATATATATATATATATATATATAGAGAGAGAGAGAGAGAGAGAGAGAGAGAGAGAGACAGACAGAGAGAGGGAGAGAGAGAAAGAAAATTTGTGATTTCCTGGAGACACGGGAAAGATTCACCGAAAATCAGCATGGATTCCGATCAGGTAGATCATGCCTATCAAAACTAATAGAACACTACAACAATATCCAAGATGCATTGGAAGGCAATGAAAACTAAGATGTTATATACACAAATTTTTCTAAAGCTTTCGATAAATGTGACCATGGTATAATAGCACATAAAATTAAATATATGGGAATAACAGACAAAGTGGGAAAATGGATCTACAACTTCCTTAGAGATCGTCTGCAGGTCGTCAAACTTCAAGGTATATCATCATCAGAATCGGAAGTACGCAGCTCAGTACCACAAGGGACAGTACTGACCCCACTCCTGTTCATTATCATGCTAACAGACATAGACAGCGGAGTAAACAGCAACAGTATAGTAACATCCTTTACAGACGATACAAAGATCAGCAGAAAAATCAGCGATGTACATGACGTGGAGGCCTTGCAGAGGGACACGAACAAAATATACAAATGGTAAGAAGAAAACAACATGTCATTCAACGCCGAGAAATTTCAGCTCTTGAGATATGGTAGAAAAGAAGAACTTAGACTGCATATTATGCTCCAGATAAACAGGAAATTCAGAGAAGCACGAAAGCGATCGATCTCGGGATAATAATGACAGATGATGCGAAATTCGAAACACAAAATCAGATTGCGATAAATAAAGCAAAAAGAGTCGCCGGACAGGCACTAAGAACGTTCAAGAGAAGGGACAGGACAGTAATGATTGCCCTGCTAAAAACACTGATTATACCAAAACTTGAATACTGCTCAGTTTTGACGTCCCCATACAAAAAGGAAGAAACTAATAAACTAGAAGAAACTCAAAGGCATTTCACAGCCAAGATTGATGGCTGCAAAGAACTCAACTACTGGGAAAGACTACGTAAACTAAATCTGTACTCACTGGAAAGAAGAAGAGAGAGGTACATCATAATCTACATATGGAAAATGATCGAAAAATTGGTACCAAACCTAAAACTAAACCCAATTACCATTCATTCAACACTGGAAAATAGGAAAGGCAGAATGTGTAGTGTTCCCAAATTAAAGGCCCGACAAGGGACCTCCTCAACCCTGAAGGAAAATAGCTTGGTTGTCAGGGGGCCAAGACTTTTCAACCAGCTTCCTAAGGACCTCAGAAACGTAACGGGGGTCAAAGTTGAAGTCTTCAAAAAAAGACTGGATGCCTGGCTCAGGACAATACCAGATGAGCCGGGCATGCCTGGCTATGTACGGTGGAGAGCGCAAGAAAGCAACTCGCTCCTCCACCAGGCCAGACCTAGAGGCGGCGCCACCAGCTTGACCTCCTTGTGAAGAGAGACCAACGCACGAAACAACATAAGGTTCATAAGGTAAGGTGTATATATATTATGCAGGAAGGAGGGTCCAAGGACGAATGCCCGCAAAAAATGCCCCGCCTCCCGCCATAGAAGAAGAAGAAGAGAGCCAAAATCAAGGTCTAGGATTTTCGAGATGCCTGGAAACTCTGCGTTTGAAAGACTGGAGGTTATAGACCAAGGGAAACGTGGATTGAAGAAGATTGTTCCAGAGCTGACCATTTGAGTAGGTGAAAGATCGAAATACCGATTAACCCTTGGGTTAGAGAGTTGGACAGAAAAGGAATGAGAATGTGCAGAAACTCTGGTGTGTGTGTATACTGTGTAGTGTGTATGTATATATACTGTATATATATTTTTTGTTCTTGTAGTTAGGAAAACTTCCTTAATTATTTAAATATAAAAAGTCTTCAAATAATAACAATAATAAAAAATAATATATGTAAAATTCAGAAATTCAGTATGAATTTATTTTGTGGAATTAACTTTAAACTTTTGACCGCATCTATTTGCGGTTGAAAAGGAAGGAATGTGATGACAAATAATTAAATATTAATTTCCTATTGCAATGATTTGTCATATAACATGTATTAAATAAGTGTAAAAAGATACCGCTCCAATTTCAGGAGTGCATTACAATTTTATGATATGTAATAATAATTCAGTGAAGAACGACAGAAACTGGTGCAGTTCTGAGGCCATAATGCTGTCTAATGCTCTCTTTCCTGTATTAGCCAACGTTCGTAGCTCAGTGAGTAACACCGTTTTCTTCTAAGAGAAGTGAAGACACTGAAGTTGGAGGTTCGAATGCCGATGATGCTAGTAATTAAAATACAGGAGTTAGAGTAATGGGCCGCGTTAGTTGGCCTGAGCTCTGTGCCTGTTTCTGGGCCTCCTGACTGATTAATTTTTAACTTTTGTATTATCATTACCAGCATCATCGGGATTCAAACCCAGACCTCGCTAAAAGGGAAACAGTGTTATCACCAGAGTTCGAACCCTGGCTTTACAGTATACAGCTCTAAAATAATTAGTAAATCATATGAAAAAAAATATAGACAAAAGTAAAAGTATGGTGGGTAATTCTGAAGCATCTGATATAGCATTTTAAAGGTTATTATTATAAAGAACTAGGATTCATATCCTTCAAATGGAGTTGCTTCTAGTTGGATTTGGAAGACATTTGTGTCTTGTTCACGGGATCAATGTCAAGGATTTTTATTCTTTTTCATTTCGAAAAGATTTCTCCTTTTTATGATTTATGGAAATAAGTTACTTTCGGGAATATCATCATCACTGCTTACATTCGTTGAATAAGATATTTCATTATACATACGTTTCAAATGTATAATTCAATGCATATTCATTATGAGGTTGGTTATACGTTTCAGCTGAAACGTAAGAACAAATGAATGAAGGTACAAGAATTTGAAACGCGCAACGTTTCAAATGGGACAAAGAAATGTGAACGCGCAACGTTTTAAATGGGACAAAGAAATGTGAACGCGCAACGTTTCAAATGGGACAAAGAAATGTGAACGCGCAACGTTTCAAATGGGACAAAGAAATGTATAATCAAACCTTTAATAAGTTTTAGAATATATTTCTATTATCTTTATTTAATAATAATGAATGAGGAGGGACAGAAACTGTTACAGTGCTCAGGCCAACGAATACGACTCATTGCTCCAATTCCTGTATTATTATTATTATTATTATTATTATTATTATTAACAGTATCATCGGGAGTCGAACACCCGACTTTAGTGTCTGCACTTCGCTTATAGGGAAATGGTGTCACCTACTTAGGTACGGACGTTAACTCGTTTGGGATTTGGATTTCACAACAACTAAACCAGTAACTTCCTTACATCATTGAATTTTGCTCAACCTTTTAATGCCATTCGTCCACATAAGTGGATTATTTTAAACCTACCACGTTGTTACGTATTAATGTCTAACATCTCATTGGTTGACTTTATTATATGGATAAGTTCTTCTTGTCCACACATATATAGACAAATTGTGCACCATTGAGATAATAGAGGACAGTATTTTTTTCTCATAGTATCATACAATTTCGAGAATGTTCGTTGTATACACACGTAAACACTTTGTAAGAGTTGAAAATATAATAAAAAATAACAAAATCACAACCAAAATTGCGTAAAGAAGTTTAAATCAATTTATTTATATTAATAACTTATTATCAACTCAAAAACAGGAAAATGCTTCAGCCACTAAATGGTTAATCTATGAACTAAAATTATAAAGTGAATTAAAGAAGTGAACTTTTAACATTTTGCTGTTTGTTTGGTACAAAGTGGAATTAAAGGCTAATTCCAAGTACGTCGTAGCCACTTTATGACTTTGGGTCTGATCAGTAGTTGGATGGGTGACCGACCTTCGCATTCAAATGATGTAGCGACCCATGATTCGGATCCCGCGTAAAGTTGTAGGTCTCCCCGGTCACAAAACGTCAGATATTACGAAAGGAGTTAAACGAAGCTAAGTAAAAATGGCGTAAGTGCAAAAATGATTAATGAAAGTTCTTAAGATCGAGCAGTAAACTCAATTGGATATTTATAAAACGAATTAAAACTCTTAATATAAACGGAACAGTAATGTTCTGTTATGTTGTTTTATATAAATGGCTACAACCTTCTGAAGTCTAAACAGTCAGTCACTTTCCAGCACTATATATATATATTATATATATATATATATACTGTATATATGTTCCAGTATGCAGTAACCACACGCGATTTGAACCCAGACCCTCACTAGCAGCGTCTGTAACTTCTAATAAAGTGGTTCAGGATTCAAATCTTAGTGGAGTAAATTCTGCACACACACACACACACACACACACACACACACACACACACACATGCATAAATATGTTTCATAAATCGCAGGGTGTATTCTTGAGACAAAAGTAAAGAAAAAAGACCATATAAACATAAGTCGAAAAATCCGTAGGTTTCAAGCTATAGCACGCGACAGAAAAATGAAACTACTAAAGATTTTTTGGTTCTTTTGCATTATCCTCCCAACACTAATTTTTTTAATATAATGTTGGTTTGGTTTTGGTTATGGTACTTTATTTTCCTTCCATTATAAAAAAAATTAGTGTTGGTATTAGGTTAGGTTAGGTTAGGTTTGGTTAGGTTACGTTAGGTTAGGTTAAGAATATTTATTCATATAACTAATGATGTAATTTCAGAATATTTTGCTCCTCGAGAGAACGTGGAAGTCAATGAAGGAATGCAATAAAGTTCAATGCGGAACCGCACGACACATGCTTTCTTATTTGGCTGAATTTATATGGCGTCGCAGTGTTGAGCATGAAAATACCTTTCTTGCGATGTTGCGAGATATTACTGCTTTCATGCCCTTTCACGATTAAAAATTAAAAGTGTTTTGCTAACGTACTTTATTTTCCTTCCATTATAAACAAAAATTAGTGTTGGGAGGATAATGCAAAAGTACCGATTTTTTTACATTTTATGCAAATACACAGTGTGATACATTTGCTTCATTAAAATAAATGTTCGAAATTCGTTCCTACTTCTTGAATGCATGCCTCAGCACGTCGCAAAATAGGATAGAGGAGAGATACAGATACCGCTAACCACCATTCCCTCACTTCTTCATACTCATTTCCCTACTTTAACTATCTCTCCTCTATCCTACTTTGCGACGTGCTGAGGCATGCATTCAAGAAGTAGGAACGAATTTCGAACATTTACTTAAATGAAGCAAATGTATCACACTGTGTATTTGTATAAAATGTAAAAAATCTTTTGGAGTTGAACCCTTTCTGTCCCAGCGATTCCATATGGCATCATCAACAAAAAGTACGTGTAATTTCCTCAGATTAGCTTCAATGATGCCTATGGCATTTGAATATAATTAACTGTATAGCAATATCTGGCAGTTTTTTGGACTTTGGCCAGAGCATTTAGAACCCAAAACGAGATGCAGAAACTGTATGAAGGGCTACTCTCGTCTAAAATGCAGAAAGTGTGATGTACCATTATGTTTAACAAAGGACAAAAACTGTTATAATCATTTCATTCGAAATAGTATGGTCTACCGTTGTGTTTAGCAAAGGACAAATATTGCTTTTATTTGTTTCGTTCAAAGTACCAAAGTTATGTTAGTTTCTCTTATTACTTGATAGCGTCAAGAGAATCATATAATTTCTAGTGTAATTATTTAAATAAATTTCTGAACAAAGTTTCGTTTATGTTTCCATACCTATTTTTAACATTTTTAAGTGTTAAATTTTTTTTTTTTAGCTAAAAACAATAATATGGGACAGAAAGGGTTAATTTTTCTGTCGCGTGCTATATATAGCTCGAAACCTACGGGTTTCTCAATCTATGCTTATATGGTCTTTTTTCTTTACTTTTGTCTCAAGAATACACCCTGCGATTTATGAAACACATTTATGCATTACCTTGTATATGCTTGTATACAAAAGTTAAAAAATAGGAAAAGGTTTACTTTTTTCCTACTCTTAAAAGGAAAATATAAGAGTAATTTAAATGAATCTTTCTTGTATTCGCGAAAAGAATTTTTTTTATCTCAAACTGAAAATAACTTTTTTTTACAAGTTTTAAGTCTTTGCACAGGTCAAGCTTTTTTATTCTTTGGCAAATTCTCTAGTGTTCAAACTATATATATATATATATATATATATATATATATATATATATATAGTATATCCGATTGATACATCACCCATCATCCTATAAATCAGTGGTTCCCAACCTCTTCGCTTTCGTTAAAGAGGAACCAAATTTTCCATGCCCTTTATTACCCCATCTTTTATTAGTTTATAATTTTATATTCCAAATTGAACATTGAGTATGTGGGTGTATAATAAGTGACAAACACATACACACACGGCTTGTAGTGATCGAAAAGGATTAGAACTGCTTGGAAGAGAATAGGACCCGCAAAGCTTGACTCGCACGTAAAGAAATGAATTCCTCATTTGCCTGGAAATCTCTTTTGTTTCTAAATCTTAGGCAAACAATTGAGTTCTAGTCTAGTATACCTAGTATATCAGGTAAAGAATTGTGTTTTTCTAGTGTTTTTTTAGTGACACCAGCCCGAAAATATTCATTGCCCCCGGCCCTAACAATGCTTAATCCGGCCCTGCTTACTTGACATTATTTATAGGATGATATTTGTATTATACCACTCGAAACACTGATAAAAGTCTTTGTTTCGTAGCGTTGTTTTAATATATATAAATGTGTGTGTGCCTGCAAAAGAAATCGCGCGTTTGAAGTATTTTTAATGGGAATATTCAGAGTCCAAAAATGAGGAAAATCAGCAACTTGAATAATTTTGCGTGGTACATCGTACGCCCGCCACCCGTTCTATGAATCTACATAACACTCACGCTCTTATCTCAGAGTCGCCAGATGGTGAAATTCGCCACCAGATTTAGGAAATCTGGTGAAATTTCAGAGTTCCTGATGGCAGAAGGGGTGAACTGGGACACCAGACAAAATCTGGTGAAATCTGGGGAAAACTGTCTTTGCACGCACAAAAAGAAAGAAACAAATAATTATGTATTGCAATAGCTAAAACATGTTTTACAATTATGTAGATATACCTAATTACGTATCAAAAGGCGCTACAAATACATTACAAATAGAGAAACCAAATGTCACTGAAAATGCTTGCTCGATGCTATTGTGCGCATTCACACAACCCTAGTGAAGAAGGGGATGTGCTGTGTCCAATTTGTGATCACGGATGATATGCTGAAAAGGTTCAAATCCGACATGTACGATGCTGTGCCTGAAAAAATGTGATACTGCAACTGACGAATAAAGATATGTACCTGAACTGCATTTGTCGATTTATTTTGTTACTAAATTGTATGGCCTAAATTATAATGATAATAGCATTGAGCTTTTTTAGACAGTGTTTGCAGTAATTTTTTTATTTCTGGTGAAATCTGGTGAAATCTCGATGACTGTCTGGTGTTGCCGGTGTTTTGGAATCTAGCAACGCTGTCTTAGCAAGTTTCTTGGTGTGTTTCCAGGAGTTCGAGTAATAAAATTGGCTTTTTGTCATATTTTTCAGCTTTTTTCACATTTTTTCAACTATTCACCTTTTTTGTCAACAATTTTTTTTTAGCTTCGATATGAATTTTCCGAAGGTATCTCGAAATGAAATCATCCATATTCTTGCTCTGGATAAGGAAGGATTGTCGTATATAGATAGAGACTGGAGAGCGTGTGAACCACCACAGAGAGACAATCAAAAGATGGATTTTAAGGGCAGAAAACAGCAAGTCAGAAATAACACCAACTAGAAAGAAGGTCACTGGGCGAACCAAAAAAGACTTCGGAGCAAACGGACAGGCCTTTAAAACGGAAAGTAATGAACAATCCATCGATTTCTGCCCGTGAACTGAAGCTGACGCTTCTACTTTTATTAGAAGACGTCTTAGTGCGTACCCTAGAGTGAAAACATAAAAAGACCTGAAAATAGCTTCACGACGTGCAGCGAAGAAACCCTTGTTAATTTACGCCACGAAAGTGAAGCGCGTCGCCTTTGCCTGCAGACATAAAGATTGGACTGTGAAGGACTAGGAAAAAGTCATGTTTAGTGATGAGTCGGCTTTGAAGACCTTTACCAGCTGACCAAAGGCAGTGGGGAGGCCTAGCGGCAGCTACACTAAAAAAACCGTTAATAATCAAGAACATGTGGAAAGTAATGAAGGATAGCTACGAAGTCACGACACTGTCACTATACCAAAACTGAAGGAAGCTCTGAAAAACGGATTTCGGAAATCAGCGTCGACTACTGTAAAAAAACTGGTTCATTCGAAGCCTTCACGTATCACAGAAGTGATAAATTTAGGCCAAGCGGGAAATGACTTAAAATAAATAGAAACTGCTGAATATTGTCTTTTATTCACCTCTAAACCCCATTTAAAAAAAACTAGCCGCGCGATTTCTTTTGCGGGCACTATATATATATATATATATATATATAATCTTCAAGAAAGGACCTATTAATTTTAAGTTTAAGCATGTTAATTTTTTTCTTGAGAGCTTTGCATATGTTTGTATCAATAATCGAATGTTTACTTGTATAATAAGAAAAGTACGTTAATAAAATGTTTTATAAAAGTTCTTGTTAACGTTTATAAACGTACCTTTTTCAAAGATACGGATCACTTTAACATATTGCTTCCCAAAGCATTCGGGAAGCAATATGTTAAAGTGATCCTTCCTGGGAAGCAATATGTTAAAGTGACCAACACTGGGAAGCAATATGTTAAAAAGAGAAAGGTTGGTTGGTTAGAAAGAAGTTGGTAATCTAGGAGATAACCTACCGACCGTAAACAAAGCTATAAATGCCCTAACCGGGCATTCTTTATATATTTAATGTAGGTTAACTGAATGCCCGGTTAGGTCAACTGTACGCCCTTGATGATTAGTTAGGTTAAGTTGTGATATTTTCGTTAGTTTTAACGAAAATATCACAACTTAACCTAACCAATCGTCAAGGGCTTACAGTTGACCTAACTGGGCATTCAGTTAACCTACATTAAATATATAAAGAAAATGAAAGGATGCAAAAAGGAGCTACTCAACTCGTACTTGTGGCCAATGATGTGGCGTGACCGATTCTTCCGAAATCCATTTTTAACTTTGTGTGACCATATAGCGCAACAATTCTAATAAATTTACTTTCAATCTAATATTTTAACATGTTATGATTTACTTTTTATGCCTTTACTTTATTAAAGCGAACATTTTTTATCGTACTCCTTATCCTAAATATTGGGAAGCAATATGCTAAAGTGATTAACACTGGGAAGCAATATGTTAAAGTGATATATACTGGGAAGCAATATGTTAAAGAGAGGTTCCTGGGAAGCAATATGTTAAAGTGATCCAAAGATACTGTAGGTTTTCTTCGTAAGGATGTTAAATATTAAATCTATTACATTTTTGAGGAGGAACAGCAAAGACTGATAAATAAGTCGAAGAGAACTTCGTGGGCAACAAACAATGTCTCAATAGATCTCAAACTTTTCATTTTACCAACATTAGCTACTAGTATTTTATTGCTTCGAAACACATATGTGCATATATACATACACTGTTTTTACGTGCATGGATGTTCGATCGTACGTGTGTGTGTGTGTGTGTGGGCAGTGACTGCGTGCGTTGTATTGTTTTAGGTAATATAAATATACAAAATTTTATCCCTCTTGTATAACTTATTTTTTCGGACATGTTCACTCACAAAGTGCAAAAATATTGTTTCAGTGCGCTACACATCATTCAAACCAAAAATAATAATGCAAGGAAGGATTCATTTTTGTACACCTCAACAACGAAACTGAACTACATAACAATCACATATATACTAAAGTTGAAAATGGAATTTTCTATATTTTTTATTTCTTTGTTCTTTGCTGACTAAAACGCAAAAAATGTTTAAAATAATGACCAAGAAAATATTTTTAAAAAGTGTTTTATTCAATTTTTATGTCAACTTCTCTCGAGTTTTGATTTCTTGAAGTGCTTTTAAAGAAATACAATCTAAATACAATTAGAATTTTATAAGATTATTTGCTGAAAGAACGCTGCGAAATAGGGTCTGAATTCTAAAGTATCTAACTATTTTTCTTCATAAAAATGGTTCATGCTCTTCGCAAAAGAAAAACGTTCCTTTCTACAAGAACACAGAAAGTGTTATCGGAAGGAAGTTTTAATGTTTTATAGACGGATAAAGTTTTAGTAAACGATTCAGTTTCATAAAGTTAAGAAACAAGTCTGATCGTTTAACTCTAATCGAAGGATCAAAAAAATTTCTATATTAGACCATAAAATACGCTTTTAATATAAAAAAGATCTCTCATTCAATACTAAAAATCAGTTTGGAGTGCCAGAAACTGCAACAGCGCCAAAGTCAGCTAATGCAGGCCATTTGCGCTAATTTCATGATTACTATTAAACCAGTATCATCGGGAATCGAATCCCTGACCTCAGTGTCCTCGCTTTACTTTAGAGATACGGGGGCGAGCAATTCTCAATCAAATGCTGGAATGAAATTTGTGAGTGACAACCCATACACTCGTAAGCGTATAAGTGAGCTTTCGACTTCAAATTTCGATAAAAGGGAAATTTAAAACACTCAAGGAACCATTTGTTTCCATCCCTATAATCAAAACTTTCCTCGTTTTCAATGATGGATGAATTTTGTGCTAAAATTACTGTTTATTTCGCAGGACGGACATACAATGGACCCGAAGGAGCGCGTCTTTCTCGAAGCGGCTGAAAGAGGCGATAAGCACACGATGATGAGGTGTCTGGCCCCGCCTTACCCCGTCAACGTCAACTGCACGGACATTCTGGGCCGGTCCGCCATCCAGATCGCCGTCGATAACGAAAATGTTGAAATCGTTGAACTACTTCTGAAACAAGAGAATGTCAGAATAGGTGAGTTTAAGTTATACATCTCTCTCTCTCTCTCTCTCTCTCTCTCCGGCAATCGCCTTTTAAATCGTTTCTTTAATACAGCATCTAAACTTCCAAACTTCTATCGATCGAGTTTCATATTTTTACAAACGGTGCTAAGGTGCATTCGGGGAATGCTGACGAATGATTACGTTCAAATCGCTGAGAGTCATTGCTCGTCTTCTTCGGAGTTGCTCTTGAAATACGAGGGGAATTTAAAGGCTCAGGTCGAGATGTTGAACACTCTGTCTGTGCACTTAAGATGATAATTTAGTGTATATATATATATATATATATATATATATATATATATATATATATATTCTCTGCTAATCCCAGAAATGGCGTTCATTCACTTTAGACTATCAATTTAGCGTATGGAGCGAAAAGTATTTCGAAGTATTTGTAAAGAATATAAGGTTTATTTAGAAGTATTTAGAACATTAGATAAAGAGGTAAGAAGAGTGATTTCATTTGTCAAAAGCCTGATCTCCTTCCTTCTTCGTTACTTAAAATTGTAACACATCAGGAAAAAAATCAGTTGAGAAAAACGATTGCAGATGCCATATTTAATGCAACTCTTTTCGTACGCATACGCGCGTTCTTTTACTGTGATGGAGAGATGATTAAAAGTCGGGTTAAAAAATAACTTTACTCTTTTATTTTAGTATTTCAATAAAATTATAAAACCAATTTGAAGCAAACTATATATATATATATATATATATATATAGACTTATATATATATATATATATATATATATATACACCTTTTTGAAAAACTGGACGAACAATTTACACTCATTTTCCGCGACATTCAGGAAATTATATTATTGTTGTTTTTCCTGTTTATTTTAGTTCACTTCTCGATGGGATGTGGGATATGTGTTTATTGGGATATGTTCATTAACTGTTTTTGTTATTATAAACTTCAAAAACAACACATTTTATTTATTTAGGTTATTAACATGTAATTTTTCGGATCTTTTAAACTATTTCCACCCAAACATACTCTTCTCAACAATCACCACCTGAATGTTGATCTTTTCAACTATATCCCGCCAAAGTTTAAACTCTGCAAATTAACCAAAATAAGAGAAGAAAACAATAACAAAAAATTATTATTTATACAAACATAAAATAAATAGAGAACCATTATTTACATAGGATAAAATTTGAATGCCCGGTTAGGTCAACTGTACGCCCTTGACGATTGGTTAGGTTTAGTCGTGATATTTCGTTAGTTTTAACGAAAATATCACGACTAAACCTAACCAATCGTCAAGGGCGTACAGTTGACCTAACCGGGCTTTCAAATTTTATCCTATGTAAATAATGGTTCTCTAAACCAGAAATATGATAGAATATAATAGAATTTTCAACGTATGTAGGCTATCTTATATACATATCTTAAAAAATCTATGTAAATAAGATAAGTAAAACCTGTTAAATTATCTCCCCCTAACCTAATATTGACCTTTTAAACAATGTCCCCACTCTCTGAAGATGGATGGGGGGGGGAACAGTTTAAAAGATCCAATTTATCTTTCGTCAATGGAATTAGATACGTTAACAAACATTATCACAATTTTTTTGGTTTAAATTACGCTATGTGATTTTGTATTTGTACAACGCCATTTTATGAAATGTCTGGCTCTTATTCACTGATCAACAATCACCCGTTACTCTCTCTCTCTCTCTCTCTCTCTCTCCTTCATAAAACAACTTTCCCAGTGACTGGACCTACTCGTATATAAGACATACATGCACGCAAATCGCACTCAAATTCCATAGTCTCTCAGGCTGATTCGACTATAAATTTCCTATATATTAATTATCGTTATAGATAGGCGGGAAGCGTGGCAGATGAGCCGAATTTACAACGCAATAAAAACAATGACGGGGTCGGGTAGGGTGGGGTGGGGGTTGGAGGTCTTATGGAAACAAAGGGAACAGAGGTTAAAAAGAGAAACTTCGATTCGACAATAAATTGGGGAAACAGTTTTTATAACAATGCGGTTTGTGCCATACATTTAAATAAGTATTTTAGTTGTTGAATCTTTGGCAATGCCATGTGCGCTGCAATGAGGACCTATTCCGTAATTCGTTCTCAACATATTGCGTTCGATGATCATAATCCAACATACTGGCATCATTCATTCATTAATATAAGGAAATTTTCATTTGAAATTAAATTGAAAACATTTCGTTGGCAGGACATTATGTTGACATTTTTTTTTTTTAGTGTTGGGTTAGGTTAAGTTTAGTTGGGTTGAGTTGGGTTAGGTTGTGGTTAGTTATGTTAGATTAGGGTCAGTTAGGTTAGGTTAGATTAGGCTTAGGTCAGGGTAGGGTTTGTTACAGATTAGGTTACGTTAGACGAGGTTTAAATAAGGTTAATTACTAGAGTTTCGCGGAAATATACATGTATATTAGGGTGGAGTGAAAAAAACTTTTTTCAGAATTCAGTTTCGTAGGGGCACCCAAAAGTTAGTCTGTGGAACCAATATAAATCTGTAAAATATTAGCTATCTGCGACATCAATTTCACCGGCCCCAAGGAAGCCAAAGATTTTGCCTTTCAGGTGCCCCCAAAAATTAGGGAAAAATTCAAAGATTTAAAAGTAGTTAGCCGTTTAAACTCACGACAAAGCCATTAATTAATCTCGGACCTTCACATATGAAAATGCGGTTGCCAACAGTGGGTAGAGAATGCGATCGAAGAGGAATATCTGACCGTGCTGGGGCAGCTCTTGCATCTGCTGTTTTTCAAGATTTAAAATTAATTAGTAGTGAAGATACTTCTTCAGTGATCGACAGAAGTAAAATAAGGCGAGAAATGAGCAAGATCAGAAAAGATCTCTCCGAAAATATCTCAACTTTCAGTTCAAGTGATCATGTTATGGGTCTCTACTTTGATGGAAGAAAAGATCGAACAAACGTTATGATAATAAAAGGTAGTAAGTATCATTCTAGGATTACTATGGAAGAACATATTGTTCTTTTGAAAGAACCAGGCTCAATTTACTTTGGCCACATATCTCTAGAAATGAGCACAGCAAGAAACATTTATAAAGGCATTTTGGAGTTTTTGGGATGCAAAAATATCAGTGCTAGAAATATTGTTGCAATTGGCTGTGATGGCACTGCAGTCAATACTAGAATAAAAGGAGGCATATTAAAAAAATTTGGAGCAGAACTTAAACAAGCCCTCTCACTGGTTTATTTCTCTCTTTCATTTTAATGAGCTACCACTGAGGCATTTGTTAGAACACCTCGATGGGCCCTCCCATGGTCCACGAGAAATGTCAGGACGAATTGGAAAAGCATTAAGATCTGTCCACCAAACAATAATTAAGTTTGATGCCGTGGAAGGAAATTCTCTTCCAATTACTGATTCTGATGATCTAAGTACAGATCAATTGTACCTCTATAAAGCTTCTCAGGCTTTTGCTTCTGAGTGTTGCAGCAATGACTTAGCAAATCTTCAACCTGGGCCAATGGTCCAATCCAGATGGTTGACTACTGCTAACCGCTTCCTGCGTTTCTACATGGGATGTGAAAGTCCGATGGATAGCTTAAAAGTGCTGGTAGAATACATCGTCAAAGTTTATGTTCCAATGTGATTCATGATCAAGACAAAACCTTGGTGCTATGATGGACCTCGTCACCTATGGCAGATGGTAGCTTATTCAATATACCTAACAAAGGAGCTTAGATATATTGTTGATAAAGTTATCGTAACGCCTACTTTGCGTATCAAGAGAACTGTCTTCTTGCAATGATTACTGATAACCGGCCAAACATTCGAAGATTGGCAATACGAATGATCGAAGTAGCAAGATCTCAAGCTGAAAAAATTAAAAGCATTCGCGAGTTCAGTGTACCGAAGCTAAATTTCCATGTAAATGACTACAGTGATATTATATTTTGGACAGATAGTCCCATCAGGCTTGAGCCACCATTGACAAAACACTTGAGGGGTCGCGCGTCTTAAGGTACCTAAGCGCCACCACAGGCGAAAACGTGTTTTTGATGGATATCATTATTTTCACCCTTCCTCTATCGTGTGGTTTGGGTTATAATGACCTTACGACACTAGAAGTATGGTTGAAAACCTTATGAAGCAAACTACTTTTTTCACCTCTATCGCCAGCCAAAGGTTCACCCAAAGTTCGGCATAATAAGAAAATCAAAAAATTTAAAAATATATATATATATAAAATATAAAATATGAAAATTTATTCCAAAAACTCATCAACATCTTCATTAGCATACTTAGAACTCTAATTTAGCCAAAAATGAACGTTCTAGCTCAATTAATAACAGAGATACTTTTGCCAGAATATTGCTGAACTTTGGAGGCGATTTCTGGCGAATTTTAATTTTGGCGCTTAGGTACCATAAGACGCGGGACCCCTCACTTAACCAAAGAGGAGTTGACATCATTGGCTGAGAACACTAGCGAAGAAAAATTAAAACTCTTTCAATTCCCTTGTCATACAGAAGCAGTAGAAAGGAGCATCAAACTTGTAACAGAAGCGGCCTGAGCAGTTTATGGAAGTGCATTATTGCATCTCAAGCAATAATGAAATCATTTGAAACCAAGAGAGACTACAAAACTGAATAAAAAGCTTTCTAAATTATTGTCGTGGGTGGGTTAGGGTGGAACTCAAAGAGTAGCCACCTCCACGTGGTGAGTTCTGGGTAACTTAAACCGAGATATGCATGGCTCGTATCTAGCTTAAATTAGCGGAGAGCTGCTCCAATAAACCAATATATTTAAAGCCATGCAGCTATTTTATGGGCTTCTAAAAGAAAACTGAATCACTGAATGATACTTAACATCAACCAATCAACGAAAGCAATAAAAAACTCCTATTTTTTGTTAGTATTTTTCATGAAATACCAAATCTTTCAAATTTCTGTGAGGAATGAGAAAAAGGTGTATAAGAGTAAAGTTAAAGAACATAAATAGGCAAATCAAATGAAACAAAAACGATCTTCCTAGCATAAACACAACGGAAGATACGCTTAAATCTTTGAATTTTTCCTTAATTTTTTGGGGGACCTGAAAGGCAAAATCTTTGACCTCCTTGGGGCCGGTGAATTTGATGTTACAGGTAGCTAATATTTTATAGATTTCTTATTGGTACCACAGACAAACTTTTGAGTGCCCCTACAAAACTGAATTCTGAAAAAAGTTTTTTTTCACTCCACCCTATTGTACATGTACATTTCTGCGACTTCCGAATATTATCAACACTAATAACCTAACCTAACCTAAACAAATCAAGCCAGATCTAATGTAACTTAACGTAATTAACCTAACCGCCAAAGCATTATCGATGAAATTTCCCTTCGACGAAATGTCTAAAAGTCCATCGAACAATCCGTCAAGAATAAACTATAGCTAATCAAATTATCGCTCAAGACATGGAACGTTCATCAAACCTTCGACGCGACATTTTAACGACAAATGAATCTTAAGGTAAATGGGTAGAAGTCTACGCAATATATATATATATATATATATATATATATATATATATATAGTATTGAACCTTTGGTTAGCTTCAGCCCGAATTGTTCATTCTGACGAAGGTCAAGCTTTTCACTCCACCTTAGACCTACAGTTTAACACATGGAATCCGAACCACGCCCCACCAGCAGTCTTAACCACTAGGCCACCCAGGGTGGCCTAGTGGGCCAGCTGGGTTTTGCTGGGTTTTGCTGCGCGCCGGCTGCCGTCACCGGGTCTCGAACCCGGGGCCGATGGATTCGTAGTCAGCGACTCTAACCACTACACCACCAAGGCGCATTAATATATATATATATATATATATATATATATCCCCTGTCATGTTCCTGAGGTCCTTTGGAAGCTGGTTAAAAAGTCTTAGCCACCTGACAACCACGCTGTTTTCTTTCAGTGTTGAGGAGGTCCCTTGCCGGGTCTTTAATTTCGGAACACTACACATTCTGCCTTTCCTATTTTCCAGCGTTGTTTGGATGGTAATCGGGCTTAGTTTTAGGTTTGGTACCAATTTTTCGATCATTTTCCATGTATATATTATGATGTACCTCTCCCTTCTTCTTTCCAGGGAGTACAGACTTAGTTTATGTAGTTTTTTCCAATAGTTGAGTTCTTTGCAGCCATCGATCTTGCCTTTGAAATTTCTCTGAATATCTTCTAGCTTATTAATTTCTTCTTTTTTATACGGGGACGTCAAGACAGCAGTATTCAAGTTTTAGTGTAATCAGTGTTTTCAGCGGGAGAATCATTAATGTCTTGTCCCTTCTTTTGAACGTTCTTAGTACCAGTCCCGTGACTCTTTTTGCTTTGTTTATCGCTATCTGATTTTGTGTCTCGAATTTCGCATCATCTGTCATTATAACCCCTAAATCGATCGCTTTCGTGCTTCTCTGAATTTCCTGTCTAAGTTCCTCATTTCTACCATATCTCAAGAGTTGAAATTTCTGGGTGTTAAAAGTCATGTTGTTCTCTTCTGACCATTTGAATATTCTGTTCGTGTCCCTCTGTAATGCCTCTACTTCATTTGCATCGCTAATTTTTATGCTGATCTTTGTATCTTCTCCAAAGGATGTTACTATACTATTGCTGTTTATTTCATTGTCTGTGGCTGTTAGCATGATAATGAAAAGGAAGGGGGCCAATACTGTTTCTTGTGGTACTGAGCTGTCTGAGCTGCGTACTTCCAGTTCTGATGATGATATACCTTGAATTTTAACGACATGTATACGTTGTCCGAGGAAGTTGTAGATCCATTTTCCAACTTTGCCTGTTACTCCCATATGTTTCATATTATGCGCTATTATATGATCACATTTGTCGAAGGCTTTAGCAAAATCCGTGTATATGATATCGTAGTTTTCATTACCTTCAAGTGCGTCAAGGATATTGTTATAGTGTTCCATAAATTGTGACGGGTAAGATCTCCCTGACCGGAATTTTTTTTACGTAAAACAGCATAAATATGCGCGTAGACGGCAAATAATTGCAATGCATTGTTTAATCATATTATCAATTGGGAGAGTTCTAAAATTCTAGTTAAAAATAAATATACCTGAAACATTCTGGAAGGTGCATTCATATACTTCATAAATAATTTCAGTAACAGTTCGGAAACGTATAAAATGGATCACATCTTGTTAAAATACCTTTTTCCTCTCATTAGTACTTGTTAATATTTTGCTGATCCCTCCTAACTACTTTGTTAACGCTATTTAGAGATATAGAATTTTGGCTTTTTGTCTTTCCTCTTCATTCCCTGACGAGCTGTACTGTTGAATACACGAAGAACCTGGGAATCGCCTTTGTGGGTGGGCATCATATATATATATATATATATATATATGAGAGAGAGAGAGAGAGAGAGAGAGAGAGAGAGAGAAGAGAGAGAGAGATTTCTTCCCAGCGTACCCAGACACACTTGTCTGATCTGCAACTTTCCTTTTAAAAGTGTCTAGATCGACATTTATGTTCTATATCTTAATTTCTTCTTTATCCGATTAAAGCGCCTTGGCTACTTAAAGGCAAAAATATTTTTTTCTCTTATTCGAGGCTGTTCAATGTCTTACTTTTATTTTAGGGATTCTACATTCTGTTTCCTTTTTCGTTTTCTACATTTGTCTGGATGATGGGACTGTATACCGGGGTTGCTGCGAGATCAGGCACCATTTTTTTCAGTTATTTCGCATACGAAGGCAGTTACGAGTCTCTCCCTTCTTTTCCAATGAGTACAACACTATAGTTCTGGATGACTTTACCACTAAACCAGGCATTTTTGTTCGTTTATAGTTTGACTGTAAAATGCTTCTGTACTGTTTCTGTCTGAAGTGTTTCTTGTTTACATGGTGCTGCCAATAGTATAGTAGCTATTTTATTATCAAAGTTTTAAACAAGATAGCCAATACTTTTTTATCCCTTCATGCTATTACAAGTTTTGTCAGTTTGTTCTGTTCTCTGCTTTGCTTTGTTTTGCTTTGGTTCTTTGGTTCTTCGCATGTTCTTCGAATTTTTTTCGTTTTTTACTAGCACTTTGCTCCCTGATATATTTGCACTTCGTGTCTATATGCACTCATGCAGTGATGTATAATTATTTTTTAAGTTTCATTCCTTCAGTTTTGCCATATCTTCATTGTTGGAATTTGTGTTGAACTTCATATTAAATTTCATTTGTACCAGTTTTTGTATTCATCAGTTTGCACTGTGCAGTGTTCTTAATAGGCCGTCTAGAGTCGGCTGTTTTTTACACATTACACTAATGAATGTACATCATTGAATTATACACTTGAAATGCTACTAAAATGGGACGCAGATCTATGATTAAACGTTTAAAAGGGTTTAGAGTGGTGTTGAGGATAATATAACACTCTTGTATCTTAGTTATTAATTTTTCTCTTCTCCATCCCCAATTTTTCTTTTCTAACAACAGCATCTTCTCCTGTTTAGTGGCATCTGTTTCAATTTCCAATTTAACGTCAAACTCGATAGAGATCAGTTTGTTTGTCAGAAATTTCTCTGTTGTGGCATTAAACTTTCTCATTTTCATGAGAATTTTTTTTCTCTTTTGATGCGATATTAATTTTCTCTTTTCATTTGATTCCTTCCTTATTTTTTCCCTTTCTCGGTACGTGTATTGCTCCAGTTTCTAATCTTTTCCTCTTCGAGAGAACGCAGCATTTTTTCAGTGTTTATTTTTCATGAAGGAAGTTCGATTACCAATTGTTTTTTGCTATACTTCACTGAAGAGCCATCCAATTTGTGGAGTTTAAGAAAGAACTCTAAAAAGTAAAATACCCCAATTTTAGTATCGACTCGTTCGTGAATCATTCGTCGATGTTTTCATTGTCGTTCTTTTTATAATTATCTTTGCATGATTGCAAACTCATCTTGCGAAGACTCACACGTTTTTCTGATGTTCGCGAACTCCTCCTGTATGTTTAGTCCTAGCCCACATTTCGCCCTACTTGTTTTATGTATTTCAGAAATGAGAAATAAAGTTTCCAGAAATTAAGGTACTAGGTGTTGAAGACTATGGTGATAACCGTTTCATTAATGGTATTTAATATGGCGTGTCTAGAGCATTTTTGCCGAGTTATTGAGGAACTATTTGGGTGCTATGAATACTATACTTAATTTTTCTTCTGTAATAATTAATGGCTCTAAAAATCTTTGATTTACTCACCAATATTTGTGTGCGTACTTTTCTTCCACACAAACACACACACACGCACACACACAAAAAAAATAACTTACTTCGCTTTCCTTCTCTCAATTACTTCTTCATTACGGTGAAAGTTTTTGCAAACTTTGCAATAAAATTAGGAATTTAACTTGTTTCGTTGTATGCTTACTAGGTACTTCTTGAGTGTCCGAATTTATGTTATCCACAAAGAGGACGCATTTCGTTGCTTTATCACCAATTTTAAAAGTTTACCTCAAGTAAACGAAACGGGAAGTGGAACAAAGTCGATCTTACACAATGTCGACATGCGTAATATCGATGCTAAAATGTTAGTTTAAATTAGGTCAGGTTAGGTTACCTTGGGTTCGGTTAGGTTACATTATGTCCGGTTAGATTAGTCTGGCTAGATTAGGTTAGTCATTTTCGTGGAAAATCTGAAATCTGCTTCTGCTTCTCCCCATTCGAGATGTCCTGGGCCGAATACTTGAATTACTTTTCATAAACTCCTGCAACATTCGTGGCCCTTCCTCAATTTCCAATCTGTTAAACACTACGTCTCTCCTCTAAACCTCACCTTCTCTTCCTCGCTGAAACTCAGGTGCCTGAGACGACTGAGAGCAACCCCTTTTCTGTACCCTCATACTTTCTCTATACACAGTTTTATTCCAAAGTTAGATGTTGCGCATATGTACGCAATGACCAAACTTGCTCTCGTATTCCCGAACTTGAATCTTCCAAATTCTACACCCTTTGGTTACGGCTTACCTGCTAAACTCAAACTAAATACATCTGCGCTATCTACCTTTCTCTCCTAATTCTACTGACTATCCAAAGCTCTTTGACTGCCTTTCTTTCAAAGTGGAGTACATTCTATACCACTCTCCTTTCGCTGAAATCTCCATTTTAGGAGACTTTAACATTCACCACCATCTTTGGCTTTCCTCCCATTTCGATGACATCCCTGATGAACTAGCTTACAACTTTTCTATCCTAAATGACCATGGGAGGATTGTACAACACCCTAGAGGATCTCTCAACAGTCACTCCGTGCTTCGCGTGGGACGGCTATGGTGCACCTGACCTCTGATCGTCCTACTATCTCTGATTGGGGCAGAGAAAACCTTGTGGCTTTCAATGCCCTCAGAAACTAGGTTTCTTCATCTGTCTACTCGTCGCAATCTTCCACACGACTCTTCCCTAATATTCAACAATATACAACTCAATCCTTCCTCTTCTCTTAACATTCTTAGCATTTCTTTCTCTCGTGATCTTTCCTGAAAGATCACATATACTCTCTTTTTAAAGCAACTTGTAGGATGTTAGGTATTCTGTGCCGGCTCCGCAGTTTCTTCACCCCTACTCACTTACTATCTCTCTACAGTGGTCTTGTCCGCCCCTGCATGGAGTACGCTTCTCATGTGTAGGGTGCCTCAACCCACACAGCCCTACTTGACCGGGTAGAATTAAAGTCTCTTCGTCTCATCATTTCCCAACCTCATACTGGTTGTTTTCAATCCCTCTCTCTCTCTTCGCCGGAATGTTACCTCACTTTCCCTTTACTATCGTTATTATAACGGACACCGCTTTTTGAACTCTCTAACTGCATTCCTCCTCCTTTAAGGAGAGCACGCAGTATGGAAGTATTAATCAGTATTCTCAATCTTTCATCTACTCAAACGATCAAC
Source organism: Bathynomus jamesi (assembly GCA_023014485.1). NCBI lineage: Eukaryota > Metazoa > Arthropoda > Malacostraca > Isopoda > Cirolanidae > Bathynomus > Bathynomus jamesi. The sequence continues at coordinate 722,241 of JAJOZX010000017.1, read as the reverse complement.
TCCGGAACAATCTTCCTCAATCCATCTTTCCCCTCTCTATGACCTCCATTCTTTTAAACGCAGGGTATCCAGGCAACTCGAAAACTTTGGACCTTGATTTTGTTTTTCTTCTTCTTCTAAGAACGGTGGGTGGGGGCCTGTAGGCATTCGCCCATGTCCCCTCCTTCTTTCATAAAAAAAAATGAAAGCAACTTCCAATACTGTAATCGTCACTTTCGTCCTGAAAGTGAAAATGAAAATGAAAAACTTGAAGAATTCCCAAATGAATTACTTTGGAATAAGGATTAAGGATTAAAACCTGGAAAACAAGAAAGATTTAACGTTAAAATATAATCGCTCATAAAGAAAATAAGAAAAATTAACGAAAAAAGGAAATGGAATTGGCAGTAAAGAGAGAGTATGAGGGACGCTTTTAAATATCAGAAAATGACATAAAATGGCACTAATGTTGTAAGGACAGTCGAAATAAGTAATTAGTAATAATAATAAATAATAATAATAATAAATAAGAGAATGTAATCTCTCTCACTCTCTCTCTCTCTCTCTCTCTCTCTCGCTCTCTGCGACGATGTTTCATTGTGATCTTGTTTTGCAGGTGATGCCTTGTTGTACTCAATAACGGAAGGTGTTTACAAAATCGTGGAAATGCTTATCAACCATCCAAGCATTACTGCGGAGATGCTCGCCAATGATTGGAGTAAGGTAATACGAGAGACTTAATGTGCAAAGTATAGGGAAAACGCTAAAACCACATGCCCACCCTTTGGTGTCCGAGTGGTTCTATTACGAGAAGTAACAGAACCCTGCCTTCAAGGGTACAGTCGAGCAATGGGGCCCCGCCTACTGTAGGCCTGAGCTTCGCTGCACCATCTGTTGACGCTTGGTGTAGTCGTACTTACAACATATGGTACGGGTACCCACTAACCTTTACCTTAGCTTTTCACACACATACAAATATATATATATATATATATATATATAAATATATATATATATATATATATATATATATATATATATACATACACTGTATATACACGATGGCAAACAATGATTGCCCCCCCCTGCACAGATGAAACTAATAGAGGTACAAAAAAACTGATTGTTGCAGCTTTTAGACAATTTAATTCTACGTCTAAACAAAACCACTCAATAGTTGGTGTTGCCTCCTTGTGCTTGGCGGATGGCTTCAAGTCGACAAGGGTAGGAGGTGAGGAGAGACACGAAAAGGTCAGTGTCGTACTCAAGATTTCGGAGGATTGTTTCGATGTGCTGCTCCATGGTCCGGCCAGAATCGTTCATGATCCATCCTGCAAGACCAAGTGGAATCCCTGATGCTTGCTGAACCACCAGCCACCCGATTCTGCCGTCGGACCATGGAGCAGCACATCGAAACCATCCTCCGAAATCTTGAGTACGACACTGACCTTTTCGAGTCTCTCCTCACCTCCTACCAGGGGCGTCCCCAGAAATTTGCCAAGGAGATGGGGGGCGAACTTGGAACTAATCGTAGAAGTATAATTGAAATAGAGATAAATAATTTTTATGTACGTTCATAATGAGCTTATCGATCAGTTAGAGATGATTAACTAGCTACTGCTAAGACACATAAATAAAAATATAAAAATTATATTATAAAAAATATAAAAATTATATAAAAAATATAAAAATTATGATAAAAATCTGATTAGTAACATAATATTCAATGCAAACCACAATTAGGATGCTCAGATTTGTATTAACATAAGAATAAAAAAGTGCTAATTTCGAGAATAAGGGTTTTCGGGATCCTAAGCCATTTTAGATTTTTAGTAGTAGTAGTAGGTGCCGAAATTTTTTCGCTTTCATACTCATCCTGTTGTAACCTAACAATTTTACTGGGATTAACAGTACTTTGATCATCATGCTCTGTAGAACCACTGTCAGTTTGGACATTTTTTCTTTTGAAAAATTTATAAAGGTCCATTATCTTTAGTCCTGTGACACCTGCAAATAGTACTCTACAAAGTTACAAATAGAAATAGGAATTATTACTAACCATAACATTAAAGTCCATTATAATGAAATAAAAAATCCAAACAAAATCCACACAAAATTTTGTGTGCAATACAATGTGAAAAATTGTAAATTAAATGAAAACTTTGAAACTAAATTTTAAAATGTGTAAAAAACTGAAAACCAAATTTTAAAAATAACATACTTAATGTTTCATTTCATTTATTAGTTATATATTTGAGACCAAGCGCCTTCACACGTGATCACACATACACATTCATACACACAAAGTTTTATACTTAAAATTATAAAAATTTTGAAAGTTCACAAACTAAATATTTAAATGAATGTAAACAAAAATCGATAAACTGCGGTTGCCAGGTGCCATGAAAAATGACGCAATACTCGTGAAACACAAAATCGCTAGAAAGCTAGCATAACATTTTTCGAGTGGCGCATGAAATTAAATATGTAAAATATTTAATTGAATATGTAAATTAAATACGTAAAAATAATCAAAATAATAATTTATTAGCTCAAAGGAGGGCGATCGCCCCTGTCGCCCTCCCCTTCGGTACGCCTCTGCCTCCTACCCTTGCCGACTTGAAGCCGTCCGCCAAGCACAAGGAGGCAACACCAACTATTGAGTGGTTTTGTTTAGACGGAGAATTAAATTGTCTAAAAGATGCAACAATCAGTTTTTTGTACCTCTATTAGTTTCATCTGTGCAGGGGGGTGCAATCATTGCTCGCCACCCATTATATGTTACAGGGAATCTGTATAACTAGGGATTTCATGAAATCCCTAAAATGTTCAGGGATTTCGTATAAGGTTAAGTTGTAATATTTTCGTTAGTTTTAACGGAAATATTATGGCTTAACATAACCAATCGTCAAAGGCTTACAGTTGACCTAACCGGGCATTCAATTAACGGGCATTCACTAATTCTCCGGTAGGTTTAACGAAAATATCACGACTTAACCTTACATGAAATCCCTGTAACACACAGATTCCCTGTAACACACACACACACACACACACACACACACACACACACACACACACACACATATATATATATATATATATATATATATATATATATATATATATATATATATACTGCATGTTACAGTCACTGTCTAAAATCAGCCAATTTGTAAATTGACTGAAATTTTAGGCACTGTGTCAAATTGTAATACACACAAAACCTAACCTAACCTAACCTTTCTTGTAATGCTGCGTATGCATACCCACTAGGGGTGTTCAAAATTAGGAAATTTTTGAAAAATGTAGCATATTGTGTTTTTCCCATTATTTGGTCCAAGTGAGGACTTTTGGTACCATTTTCATCAAAATCGAAATTAGCCTTGGGGTCTCTCAAAGAGCTTAAAGATATGTTTCAGTCATTTCCGGTAAAATGCTAACTTTGTAACTAATGGAGATAACCTTATCAACCTGCCCCTCATTTTGATCCTCTTGACGAGGAAATGCGATTGGAAGCAATTTTGATGTCGATATGAGTTACAGTTTTCAAGATATTTACCACTAAAATATTTTATTATTAAGGTTTTCATGTATATTTGTAGTAATTTTTTTATCCTCATATATCCTCCAGTATAAATAACGAAGGTGGCGGGGGTAGGATAATAAAATGCCCACTCAGGACCCACCCCTGTCCGGCCTGAAGAACAGGCTCCTGCATTTGCATTTTATTATCATCCCGGACCCCAATCTTTATTGATAAACAAATTTACAAATTATTCTCCACAATTCTATCCTAGTATTTTCTTTGAGAAGTCGGGATGCTTGTTTCGGTGCTGCTCGACAGCCTGTAGTAATCGTTGCCGTTCCTTATGGTTGTCAATTATTATTGTGGCATACTCTGTATTCAGCTTGACACCCCTTTCAGTGGCATCGTTTACCACCTTCAAAGTTCTCATGAAATTCTCTGCGACCTGATAATCCGCATCTTGTGATCAGTCAGCCACGGGTTTCTGTAGCCATTCATCGCTAACAGCTAAGCAGCTGAACAAGAAATGAGAATCAGGGACCACATAGTCCGGTATCTCGCTTTCTGACGTGACAATAACGGTTGTGAAAGTTAGCCTCCCGATCCTGAAGCTGTCTGGTTTCTCAGTTTCAGTCAGCTTCGACGCTATTGCCTGCTTCAGTTTGTCTGTGGCTGCGGGATGGTGACTGAAGAGAGCGAAGACTATGACTTCCTCCGTCAGATACCACTTGTGACGTAAGAATTTCTCGAGATCAGCGTAGGCCACCTAAACGTCTAACCGTCTGAAGCTCATCATGGCCTTGGTAAACCACAGGTCATTGATTGGTGCATTCGCTTCCCTGCTTGCTTTCATCCAGTATGGCGTGTAAAACAACTGAATTAAAGTATTCAGTCTTCTCAGCCTCGTCAGGAGCCTCTCATCATAGTGTAACTGCTCCGCCCACATGAGCATCTTCTAGGCGTAGAGAACTTTGCCCATCCACCGGGCGTGGTGCGTTGGACCAGGTTTCCTCTTATGGTGACCTCAAGGAGGCACCTCTCCTAGGAGGATCAGTGCGGTCTCTGCACATTCTCTGTAGTCGTCCTGAGGCAACTTCTCTCCCGTTGTAAGCACTTCAGTCAGGTCTTTCTTTGCCTCTTCTGCACAATTCATAATCCACGGGTCCGAGAGCTGAAGTGTTTGATACGGCAGATTAGTGTTATGGAATGCCATGTAGACTTGAACTGATGGAATATGGTGTTTACAGGAGCGCTGGTCTTTCCGAACTGCCAAGAACAAGTTCCAGAACATGGTGCCTGCAGCCCGGGTAGAACACTTTATTCTCAGTGAGTTCCTCGATGTATTTAACGGCTCCACTCTTCCAGCCACTGTTACTCGCGGTTGTATAAAAAACGAGAGCTTTCACTTTCTATTTGACCTCCCACATTTCCAGCAAATCTACATTTGCTTCCGCTTGAGCTTTCCCAGTAGCATGTGGTAGCCTCTGAACACCTAGAAACTTACCCTTGGAAAAATTGGGAGTGGGACCTGAGACAAGTATAGCAAGTGCTTTGTGGGCATCACCATACCTGTCCTTATTCGACCAATGTCGAACCGAATCCAGAATTTCTAGCGAAATATTATGTCTGTTTGCCATGCGCTCACGACACGTAGTGCATCGAGGTGTCCGGACAACTGCCCCCTGGACAACCGCCCCCCGGACAATTGCCCCCCGACAACCGCCCCCCGGACAATTGCCCCCGTAGGACAATCGCCCCCGGATTATTGCCCCCCATAAGTAAATAAAAATTAAATAGAAATTAAATTTACGTTTAAAAAATGGCAAGCTAAAACAATATTTAACAACATTATTGCCAATTCTTGCTTAATTTTGCTTGTAGCCTGAAAAAAAATTATATTTAAAAAGTTAGCAATATTTAACAAAAAATTTTCCAATTATTGCTTACTTATTTATAATAAAATTATGAAGTTTAGCTACTTAATTTTATTTAAACAGTTGGCAAGACTTATTGTATTTCATATATACTATGGATTAATTAATTATATTTAAACAGTTGGCAATACTTATTGAAAGGTCGTTTTGAAAGTCATAGTTGGTGGTTAGGTTAGGTTAGGTTAGGCTAGGTTAGGTTAGGTTAGGTTAGGTTAGGTTTGTTTTTTATAAATATTAATAAATTTAATTCCTATTTAATTTTTATTTACTTATGGAGGGCAATAATCCGGGGGGCGATTGTCCTACGGGGGCAGTTGGGGGCGGTTGTCGGGGGGCAATTGTCCGGGGGCGGTTGTCCGGGGGCAGTTGTCCTAGCACCGTGCATCGAGACAAGGTGAAGTTGAACAAGCTGTCGACACATACCTTTAGAACTGTATCTACTATCATGGTTGCCTCATTATCACTCATTTTGAGCCTATCAAATGGCGATGTCAGCTCGGGGTCCTGCATGATACATTTTGGCGCTTTCAATACCATGAACTGTGGCCTTGTTGATGGTCCTGGTGAGAAATCGGTGCTCTCAGGCGCTCTGTGGTCCTCTGTTTCACTGTCATCTGACAGGGCGCCGATTTCCTCATCTTTTGGGGCTGCTGATGCGCTACTCTGAGCTGATGTAGTTCGCATTGCTGCGTTCTGTTTCTGGAGCGCCCTCAATGTCTGAAGCTTTTTCTTATTTTATCGTTGCCACTAAGTGTAGCTTTTCGTCCATCGCGCTGGTCCAGATAAAAACTTATGTCTTCGCTTTTATCATCAGGCGTGAGAAGCCTAGTCCTTAGGACTTCCTCGATAGCATCAGAGGCTTCAATATCCCAGAGCTTATTGAGTTTATCTGCAAAGATGGCCCGTTTATTGTCTGGGTCACTCTCTCTTTTCTTATTCTTGTCCAACAGCCTCCACTCACGCCACAAAGTTTGCAGCTTCGCTACGCAGTTATGCGGCCGAGTGGTCTTTATACGTGCCATGTTCCAGAAGGTCAATATATTGTCTACAGTTATCATATTTTAAATGCTTCGTTCCTGTTCAATGATGGGCTTTGATTTACATGGCAGGAAACCTGAAGCACTTTAGTGCTGTAGGCAACCTTGCGCCACATATAGAGGAGGACGGCTAACCTACAAAGAAATTATTTGTTTCATTCCTTAGAACGGGTACAGATGGTGACACTTTGGCATTTTTACGAGGAAGTTCTTGAGGCTTTTGAAGTCTTTTACCACTACGGGTTGTCACTGGTTCAGGATCCATCTTAGCTTCAGGAAGTTGCGCACGACGTAGATCGTTTATTAAGATACTTGGAAAAGAGGTATTATATTACATGCTGGCCAGTTGACATGTGGTATCTACATACAAGAGAAATTGACCAATATCATATCATTTCATTCCAACTGTGCACAGCGACTTACACCAAATGAAATGAAATTTTTGAACACAGAAATCAATACGGATGTATTTCTGAATCACTACAAACTGCATAACTCTATGACAATTGATATACTTTGATGTCCAATATCTTGAATATCGCAACTCGTTCCGACATCACAATTGTTTCCAATCGCAATATTTCGTCGAGAGGATCAAAACGAGGGGCAGGTTGATAGGGTTATCTCCATTAGTTACAAAGTTAGCATTTTACCATAAATGACTGAAATATGCTATCTTTAAGCTCTTTGAGCGACCCCAAAGCTAATTTCGATTTTGATGAAAATGGTACCAAAAGACTTCTCTTGGATCAAATAATGGGAAAAAACACAGTATGCTACATTTTTTAAATATTTCCTAATTTTGAACACCCCTAATGCCCACTGGTATTTCCCAATATGTTGCCGAAAAATTCATTAGGTTAGGTTAGGTTTTGTACCACAATTTAACACATTGCCTGATATATATATATATATATATATACATACACACGATGGTTGTTCAAAAAGTAAGTTTACAAGGTGTTTTGAAGAAAATGTTTTATTACAAGGCAAGTAATTATTACAAGTATTTCAACAACAACTTATTACTACTTTTCTACATAATCACCAAACAGATTCAAACATTTGTCGTAGCGTGGGACAAGCTTTCCGATGCCGGTCGAGTAAACTGTAGGGTCCTTAGTTTTTAACCAGTTTCGTCCGGCCGTTTCTGCATCAGGATCGTTTTGAAATTGTTTACCTCCGAGGTGTTCCTTTAGGGCTGGAAACAAATGGAAGTCGCCGCTTGGTGCAAGGTCAGGACTATGGGTGGGATAATCCATGACTTCCCAGTGGAACGATTCCAAAAGTTGGCGTGTTTGATTTGTAGTCTGAGGGCGTGCATTGTCATGCAAGAACACCACACCTGCAATAAGCAACTCGGGACGTTTTTTTCTGATAGCCATGGGGAGTCGCTGTAAAGTTTCACAATAAGAAGCTGATGGTGCAGTCTCGAACTTTTTGGTTCGTGGTGAACCCGGATGTAGTTACCAGTTTATAGCGTTGCCGCACATGCCTAACAAAATATTGTACTACCAAAAACATTATTGTACTATGCATAATGCACCGGTAATTAACCTTGTAAATTTACTTTTTGAGCAACCCTAGTATATTCAGTATATGAGGTGTTCCGAATACTAATAACGAACTCGACATGGATGCGAAAATCCGTTTTTTATACTATCATATTATCCAGGTTGTACTCTTTTAAATGGATACTGACACATGATGGAAGTTCGTCACTAGTCCTCGCAAAATTCAGTTCTTTTGAAGGGGGGAAAATACCATGCGATCAGGGCAGCTAAGCCAATTAGCATCTCAACATATCTTGCGGAGTGCAGTCCAATTATTATTAATATCATTACATTAATCTACACCGATTTCCGATCAAAATAAATGCAAAACAAACCCCATCAAAACGAACCAAATTTTTGGCAAAGTTAGGGTGAGTTCTAATTTGAAAACTTTGGACTCAAAATACAGTTTTGCCGAGTTCGTCACTAGTATTCGCAACACCTCATATACTGTAGGATTTTTCTGAATGTAATCTTTACCTAGTTATTTGCTTTATCTTCATAATCTGTAACCATCAAATGTAAAAAAAAAAAAAAATCTCTTTATTCTCATCTATAATTCTTCCTGTTTCTTATTTTAACTCAGAATCGTTATAAATTCTTTCCTGTCCCATTTCAGGTCCGTTCAGGGGGTGAAGAATCCAGCGATTTCGATCCCAATATTTCTCCGATTATTCTCGCCGCCCATTGCAATCAGTTTGAGATTCTGCAGCTCTTCCTTTCCAGAGGTCAGTGCATAGGGTAGTCCTTTAACGAGATCAAAGCATTGAAGGGGCATCAAGGGCTACTACTTTAGAGGGTTCGAACTTTAATGTTACCAACTCAAAGATTGCAAATTACGATCGAGATTAAGAATTCGAAGTTTCAGAATTTAGGGATTCAGAATTTAAGGGATGATAAATAGTTTTCGAACTCAGGACGTTGGAATTCATAGATTCCAAATTCGGGCATTCAACACTTAAAGGATTCTTATTCAGGAGTAAAGAATTCAGAAGTTGTACACTCCGAAGTTAATTTTGAGGTTGATGGGTGAAAGGTTATATTTATAATAATGACTGGAGTTTCTGGAATGTAAATACATTATCTCTTTTCTGTTGGTTCAAATTCGTAGTCAGTTGTTTTGACGTGATACTGTGTATTGAAAATTATATGACTTCGTGTTCTTTAATAAATTCATTCGTGTTCTGTAATAAATAAATGATTTCATTTATAATCAAATTTTAATACTGGCCCTGAAAAATCTTTTCGCGATGATATGAATGCGAAAAAACGACAGAAAGCGGTTCAGTGTTGATTGACACTGAACTGTATAAAACGCATTCAAAACGTTTTTGAAATGGTCATGCGTATTATACAGCTGGAAAGTGTATGAATACATAGTTGAATTTGCGAGAACATACGAGTAATTGCCGTAACCAAATTAAAATTTAATTTGACTGAAACATTATTTTTGATTTTCCTGATTATTAATGTGAATAAATTATATGGGAACCTGGAAGTACATCGAATGGAATGAAGTCGAACCCAAAATCCAGAACTGGAATAAAATTTAATGGGAAATAAGTCATTTTCTTCTTTATTTGCTTCTTTGGCAAACACATTAAGAGGAATAACGCTAGAATTAGATCGAATTATTATTTAGTACCCGTTTAAGTTACTTTTCTAGCCTTTAGGTGTACAATTGATTAAGTTAGAGCTATAAGTTCTGTTGCATTAAAAGATTATGAAGAAAAGTTAAATAGAATGCACTACAATTAATATATATACACAGTATGTATATATATATATATATTATATATATATATATGTGTGTATGTGTGTGTGTGTGTGGCGTGTGTGTGTGTGTGTGTGTGTATATATTTTTGACCTTTTCCAGTTTGTGTACCGTTTTTCATATGATTTATTTTTGCTTCTTTTCGGATCAAAAAATGAGTGATAATATCAATCTCTTTAGTTAGGCTTATAAGGCTAACTAACGAAAATATCACGACCTAACCTAACCAATCGTTAGGTTAACTGTACGCCCTTGACGATTGGTTAGGTTAGGTCATGATATTTTCGTTAGTTAGCCTTATAAAGCAAAAATAAATTATATGAAAAACGGTACACAAACTGGAAAAGGTCCATATTTTTGCATGTAATAAATATAATAATATGTATTGGTTACGGATGAGAAGAACGTGGAACTGTGTTACGGGCCATCTCCGTTGCGTGAATCCTTCCTGAACGCAAGCTATTTGGTTAATTAAGTCGTTCAGTCTGAAAGGGGAAAGTTCATAAGTCGGATTATGTCCTTTTTAACTTTTTAATAAGTTCCATCTAAAATTACAATAATCACAGGCTGATGATGATAAGAAAGTTGATGTAGCTTTGTGCAACGCAGAAAAGGATTCGTTCCCGCCTAGCTCGGGCCTCGTCCCGATCACGTTACCCACAACACCATCCAAGAAACCGAAACCTTTGTGTTCAAGTGCACCTTTTAGGAATACGTCTTTTTATCTTGCGTTTTCAAAAGCACGAGTTACCCTTCGGTAAAGTTATAGAAAAGGGTAAGTGAAGGGTAAAATGTGCATTAGAAAACATTTGATAGAAGGAGGTACGTTTAAAACTGCACTTCATAGGAAATATTTTGTTTTACCGGATGGTGTAGTGGGTAACGTGATTGGACTTGGCCCAACTATAGGCAGGAGCTAATCCCTCCCTCCATTTGTTTACCCAAAATTTACTTTGGTCTCCATGTTTTATATATATATATATATATATATATATAATATATATATATATATATATATATGATGAATTTCATAATAAACACGTGAAATGGATGAATAATGCAAACCCATAAGGAAAAAGAAAAATTATTCCAAGATCTTTCGTGTATTCAAAAGTACACCTCGTTAGGAAATGAAGGGAGAAGGCGAGATGACAAAAATAGATACATGTGTACAACGGGACGAAAAAATAAAAAGATTGACACCTGATTAACAAGAGTTAATTAGAAACAAAAGGTATTTTAACAGGATATTGTCAATTTTATACATTCCCGCACTGTTATTGAAGTTATTTTTAAAATGGATAAATACACATTCTAGAATATTCCTTTCAATTATATCTGTATATATAGGCCAAACGGGTAAAACGTTAGATATTAGGGTGTAGAACAGCAAATAATTCAAATGCATTGTTTAATCATATGTATAGATGTAATCATAGTATCAAGTGGGATAGTTCTAAAGCGCTCGTTAAAAACAGAGATATAATTGAAAGAGTATTCTAGAATGTGCATTTATCCATTTTTAAAATAATTTCAATAAGAGTACGGGAATGTATAAAATTGACAATATCCTGTTAAAATACCTTTTGCGTCTAATTACCTCTTGTTAATCAGGTGGTAATCTTTTTATTTTTCCGTCCCGTTGTACATATGCATATATTTTTGTCATTCGCCTTCTCTCTTCATTCCCTGACAAGGTGTACTTCTGAATACACGAAAGGCCTCGGAATCATTTTTCTTTTTCCTTGTGGGCTTGCATTATATATATATATATATATATATATATATAGGCCTATACAATATATATATATATTATACTCGGGGGTTACCCGGTGAGTTTAACCCTCAAGTACAATAGAGTACTCCTTTAAACAGAGTGCGCTGACCCCCTTTTTGGGTCACTTACGGAATCCGGGAGCTCTCCTTAGCCCTTGTTCCACTCGTCGAGTTTAGATTAATTATGATGGGATTAATTGAGAGTCAACTTTAATTTTAGGCTCTTTAATTAAGTTTAAAAAGCAGATTACAGGCGAAAGGTTATAATACTTTGCTTTGTTTTAAGTTCACAAGGTCTATTTTAAATTAAGTTCACCGGGCTATGAATGGATTGTTCTGTAATCTACGAGTGACAATTAAGGTCACTAAGAAATAAACGGATTAAGTCTGCTGGCGTTTCCTTCAGTCAGATCATCAATTCCGATTTTCCGATATAAAACTCGTTCCCTATTTGAGGTAAGTGAAATTCACCCTTCACCCGGGGTATAAGTTACGTTAGTTCAAAGTTCAGACGGCCCCTTCTTGAAAGCAACCCTTGTGCTTCGTTCTAGGACCGTCGAAAGCACGCTAATGACATACGGGGCAACTCGCACCTCGTTACCCGCGATAAAATGAATAACGGTTCTCTGCTAAGGCTTATTTCTTCCTCAAGCCCGTTCTAAAACAGCGAAAGCTGATCTAAGCATACGAGGTAATTTGCACCCGCTGCCCGCGGAGACTCAGGTGAGATGAGCTCTACCCAAAGTCTGGCCGAGAGCTACTCAGAATCTAGAATCTGTCCTTCAATGGCTGGACCCCTCCTTATATAGGAAGAAATCCATTCTCACATACGTCAGAGAGGTGAGTCACCTTGAGACCAAGAAAATATTTAGTTCTCACAGTCAAGGTTCCTATCCTGAAACTCGAGACGGATGCGAGGTTTAGCTTGGAAGGTACATGGGCAAACAGCAAGCGCAAGATGTCGCGAAAGTGCATCTGAGCGCCTTTGATTAAAATGAAAGGCTGTTTTAATATCATATTTAATATTTTTAATTTCATATTTTATATTCCGGGCGTGCATTTGAGGACTTGGAGAAAATTAGGTAGATTCTCGCGTCATTCACTGAGAAAAAGACGGGGGCCTACTCTTGTAGGATATTTAAGAAGGGGGGCGTGCTAGTGTATAACATTTATCCAGGGCCGGATCCAGACCTCAAATCTGACCGTGGCACACTTCACCTTCTTCGCGGGGAAGGGGGTCTTGCCAAACCCACCCTTCACTAAAAAAAAATAGTTGTCTTGAAAGTATCATTGGCAGCAATAGTTATAGTAGGCATGTTTTAAGTGTGAAATGATTTCTACAAAAATAAATGAAGTACAAGAATTTATAATATTTATTTAATTTTATCTAACTGCAAAATTAGTCCAGATATATTTTATTATTACAAATTTAATCTTACATGACATCCAATAACTCCATACGACGTGGCTGAGATTTCGGAAATTCATCCACTATTGTAGGCACGTATAATTTCATTGAATAATGAACATTCATAAGTGCTAGTCCATTGAGTCTATCTTGGCCCATGGTGGTGCGGAGATATGTTTTGAGCCTCCTCAAGGCTGAAACATCTTTCGCATTCACATGTGGTAACAGGTACTACTGCTAGCACTTTCATAGCAGCCACTATATTGGGGAAGAGAATGCCACAAGCAGTGTTTCCTGGATAGTGGCCGGGATGTCTTTTCCAGCATCATGTTGTTTATTCCAGTGGTATTGCCAAACATCTAATTCACCGGTGAGTGAACCAAAGTTTGGGAGGTCATCTTTGTACTGCTCGCAGAATGCTGTGAAATCAGTCTGCCAGTTGTCTGGACTTGCAATTACCTTGGCAGGAATACCTGTGACAACAGTAATAACAACACATTTTTAGCATTATATGGAACAGTAACGACATTATGTTCCGCCAGCTGCAGTAAACACATTCAGCAGAGCTCTGTATGATGTGTCCGTCAGTAGATCACGTGCAGTGTTGCCAAATGAAAATGCTCGTTTAATGCTAGATTTTGAGTGAAAAAATGCTAAAAAGGTGCTAAAAAATGCTAAATGCAAAATAGTAAAGCTAAATACTTACTTTAATTAATCAGGGCTAAAATTTCTGTATCCAAAGCATCTTCTCTACTAGTTTCATCACAGCCATCCCCTTTGTGCACATTTAGTTCTATGCAGCCTGACATTGGACACAGTTTCACATCCAAATATATTGTTTTTGCACACATCCACTAAATGATCACAACTGTTCAACGAAGAATGGCAGCAAATATACAATGATAAGCTCGCTTCTAGCATCGGTGTTTTTTCATCTTTATTTTGGATGAATTTAGTAAGGGGAACTGCTTTATATGGAATAGCAGCAATATGCTTTTTTGTTTGGCTATGGTTTACTAGAAGAGAATATTTTGCCAATACATCACACCGACAAAATCTACAGTGAGCTTTTGACAAATCACCTGGAATTTCACACAACCACTTTTTAAAGGCTTCGACTTGTAGCCATTCTTTTCTAAATTTTTGAGTGTATGTCTTACTACTACAGCCTCTTTGCTCATTGTGAAATGGGTAAAAAAATAAAATTTTAATTGCACATTTAAGTTTGAATTCACAATTCACGATTGAGAAATAATTTTGATGCACGCTACTATGAAACTAGGCCAGGACTGAGGACTACGTCACTACCAGGGTGACGGCCCGACGGGCTCAATTTCAAAAACGTTTTCAATCGTTTGAGAACGTGCGGCAACGTAATTTACGTGCATAGTGTAGATAAAATATAGTGGTCTAAATGGGTTGTTTTTCGACTGCGCGGATACTTTATATATTATTTATATATTATTTATGTGTTATTTTATATTTCCTTACTCCCTAATATGGTTACATGGTATACTTAATTGAAGTACAAAAAAATGCTAAAAAATGCCAAATAATTTTTTAAAAATGCTGTTTTTCCTGCTAGATGCTAGATTTAAAATTTTGCTGCTACATCTGTCAAAAAAATGCTGAATCTAGCATTAAAAATGCTAAATTGGCAACACTGATCACGTGAATAAATGACACCAAACAAAGCAAGGTTACACTTACCCCCTCATGCTTCCCCCGCCCCCATTCTTCCCCCGCCCCCATTCTTCCTCCCATATGATCCCCCATGGTCCCACCCTACCTCATGTCATGTCACCACATAAATATACATATATTTAAACATAAGTAGGTATAATTGGCTAGTTTGTTTAAATGTATATATATATATATATATAAATATGTATCTCAAATGAAATGAAATGAAAGAAATTCTCGAATGGCAACACTTTATATCCCGGGTTACCTCAACTCTGTTAATTTGAGTGTCGACTCTCTCTCTCTTACACATTAATACAAATTCAGAAATCTGACCGGTGCACACAAAGGCACAAAAAATCTGACCGATGCCTGTGCATCGATGTGCACCGGTCTGGATCCGCCCCTGTTTATCTTATTTATTTCGTCTTTCAATATTGCATCTGACATTCGTCCCGTATAATATATATATATATATATATATATATATATATATATATATATATATATAGTGATGGGACGATGCATCGCAATCGCAATCGCAATCGCGATACAATCGCACATTTTTTACAATCGCAATCGCAATTGCAATCGCATTTAATGAGTGCGATTGTTGCAATTGTGAACAAAAGATTTAAATCTCTACAAAAGTTGCTATGAAAGCTGCTCTTTCATGCGTACTTAAAGGAAAGTTTAGCTAACAACAATACGAATAAAAATAAATAATAAATAAGTCAAAAACAGAAATGAAAACGGGTTGCGAATTAGTTGAAAACAGAATAAAAAATTGGTTTAATAATAACAATAAGTACACCTCTTTATTTGCTCTATGTAAAATTGGAATGTTAAAAAATCAAGCTAACCCTATGGTAGGTAACGCGTTTAGGTATATTTAAAGCATAAATGAGCGTTATGTGAGGCTAAAGCTAAAACATCGCAATCGCAATCGCAATCGCGCGATTTTCAAATTCTGACAATCGCAATCGCAATCGCAACAGCGATTGTATGAAATATGACAATCGTCCCATCACTAATATATATATATATATATATATATATAATTATATATAATATATATATATATATAACAGGGTGTCCGAGAATTATCTGTACAATTTTTGTCTGTTATTAAAAGTCAACCATGAAGTGTAGAAATTCCAGTGTTGTCCCATTTTACAGAGAATCTCATTAAGTTTTTTCTGATACCAAGTTTTGACAAGTTTTTTAGAAATTCCAGTGTGTCCGAACATTATCTGTACAATTTCATCTTTTAATAAAATTCTTGATAACACACGTAAAATTCTTAAACAAGATTATTTAGAATCTGTATTTTCAAAAGTTTCTTTTATTAAAGTAACGTTGTTACAAACATTCGATATGTGCACCATTAGTGATTCGCAAAAAATCCAATCGATACTCCAAATGTTGCCATGTACGCTGCAGCATATCCACATCAATTCGCTCAATAGCAGCTGTGATTCTTGCTTTTAAATCATCAATGTCTGTCACCCGCGTACATTTCCATAAAACTTGTCAAAACGTGGTATCAGAAAAAACTTAATGAGATTCTCTGTAAAATGGGACAAGACTGGAATTTCTACACTTCATGGTTGACTTTTAATAACAGCCAAAAATTGTACAGATAATTCTCGGACACCCTGTATATATATATATATATATATATAATCATGCGGGTTGCTTCTACAGAGCTTCAATTTATATTTAGGAGAAATCCAATGACAAGGAGAAATGTAAATGCCATGAAAAGTCTTCTTTAATGCGCAACGTTTCGAGCAATACGCTCATCTTCAGGCTGTATGATAACAATGTGAAATTAAAATCAATAATTGAATGAAAAACAAGACAAAGAAAATTTCTATAACCTATTCAAAAGGCAAATTTTAAAAGACTGAAAAAAGAGGGTTAAATTCTAAGTTATACAGATTTACATATAAAATTAAGAAGCTATTTTTAAATACATATAGTAAATGTGAAATTAATACACTGGAAAAATTAACAATAGTACACTGGAATAATGAAACTAACTAACCTTTCACTGCAATTTCCGAGGCTAGACTGATTTAAGCAGAGGCAAAACGAGAAAACATAAGATAAGATAAGATAAGATAAGATAAGATGGTGAGGGCGATTGGGGAAGGGGGGATTATAAGGAATAAAAACTTTTCCCGAGGGGAGAGTGTGTAACTAGAAAGATTCGAAATTACCTTATCTGAATTGAAAAAATTTGGTGAATTCATTCCCAAAGCCTTTAACTTACGTTCATGTGTTTCCAAGATGGTAGAGTGAAATTTTTCTAGTTCACGTTGTACAAGAGAAATTATTAATAAATAGTCCAACAACGAAAAAGTATTTTTAAGAGTAGTTATATAATGCCCAAGAGACCGGGTGTTTCAGGAGGAAAGGTCAATACTTCGGGAGGTGATAGTATCCGTCATTGTGAGAAAAAAGTTCATATGAACATGTGTCTAATTCTAAATGGTTACGGAGATAGATCTGTTTGAATCTACAAATACAAAAGCATTGTTAATGGTAATCAAGAAAGAGAAGCCAATTACTGTTTCTAACATTTAATGTTTAAACATTGGCATTTTGAATGGTATCAGATACAGAAATGACAAATTTGTTACAGTTTACAATACGTTTTCGAAAATCCCACCGTCAACCTCAATGCACTTTGCAACTCGTGTGCGAAGATCGCGTGTTGTTCGTCTGAGTTGATCTTAACGTTCCTTTATGCCGGCAGCAGCATCCAAAATGCGCGCGAGCAATTCTTCTCGTGTATCCACCTTTCTTTTGTAAACTTGACTTTTCATCCACCCCTACAAACAATAATCTAACGGAGAGAGGTCTGGAGACCTTGGTGGCCATTGAATGGGACCACCGCGGCCGATCCATCGACCAGGGAAAGTTTGATTTAGGTACTGCATCACCAGACGGGTAGAATGTGGAGGAGCTCCGTCATGCTGAAAGTACATACCAGCGCGTGTAGCCAAAGGAACATCCTCCAATAGTCCTGGCAATTCATTTTGCAGAAATTCTAGGTAACTTTGTCCTGTAAGACGATTCTCTAAAGTAACAGGGCCAATCAGCTGATCATCGATGATACAGCACCACACACTGGCAGAGAAGCGATGTTGAAAATTTGTTTCCACAGTGGCATTTGGATTTTCGTCTGACCACCGATGAGAGTTACGAGTGTTGTTGATACCGTCACGGGTGAAAGTAGTTTCATCGGTGAACAGTATTAATCGAAGCAATCGGCGATTAGCATTTACCCAATGACAAAATTCCAGTCGCATCGCAGCGTCTCCTGGTTGAAGGTGTTGTACACGCTGTACATGATATGGATGCAAGCCTTCCTCACGTAATGTTCGCCATACTCTTGTGTGTGGTACACTGAGATGTGTAGAAATTCTTCGTGAGCTAGAGTAGGACTACACTCTACCAACTGAAGAATGTTTTCCACTTCATCCGCATCTTGTTGACCTTCACGTTCAGATGAAACATGAGCGCTGGGAAGTGTACCAATCTCACGCAATGTGTTGGATACCCTGGTAAACACTCTTCGATCCGGAATTCTGCAGTTCGGAAACCGTCGACGGTATTCTGCAACAGCAGCTGTTGCACTTCCATTGCAAAAACCGTAGACGTACGCCATATCTGCATATTTGGCATGTGTGAAGGTGTGTGGCATTCTTAACACTGCTTCAAACTCCAAACAATGTCACTCACAACAGTCAGCTGTCGATTGGCTTATGTTACATGCTTACATTACAGCTTACATGGTTCAAGTTTATAGGGGAGGGAAGGGGGAGGAAGAGCTGCGCGCGCATCATATTCAAACAGCTCTATCTCCGTAACCATTCAGAATTAGACACATGTTCATATTAACTTTTTTTTCTCAGAATGACCGATACTATCACCTCCTGAAGTATTGATTGACCTTTCTTCCTGAAACACACTGTATGTATATATATATATATATATATATATATATATATATATATATATATATAATATATATATATGCTTACTTTCGTTGAGTTCGAACGACGGTTCAGGATCGACCTACGGTCGTCCCCTCTGCAGCATCCCGCCTCATTTGCGGGATTTGGTGAAGGAGGGAATTGCTGTCTGATCTCCTCCTGCCCTCGTAGCCAGCCACGCATGGCTGGTCAGGGACTTTGCAGAGGAATCTGTCCAGCTGGTTCTTGAAGTTATTCAGGTCGATGTGCTGGAGATTCCTCACTTCTTTTGGTAGAACATTGAAAAGCCTTGTGTATATATATATATATATATATATATATATATATATATATATATATATATATATGTGTGAAAAAGTGAAAAACATTTATTGTCAAACCAATAATATAATCCATATAACAAATAGTAATAATAAAAACGCATAAAGTAAAACAAAACAAAAAGACAATGTCGATGTGAAGTGGAGGTACAGACACGT
Organism: Bathynomus jamesi; assembly: GCA_023014485.1. Classification (NCBI taxonomy): domain Eukaryota; kingdom Metazoa; phylum Arthropoda; class Malacostraca; order Isopoda; family Cirolanidae; genus Bathynomus; species Bathynomus jamesi. The sequence goes on along the minus strand of JAJOZX010000017.1, from coordinate 703,082 downwards.
TTTTATGGCATGATGCCTAAAGTTTAGATGAGATATAGAAGAACTGATGAATAGCTCGGAAAACTGGGTTGGCTATTTTTCTAATTCTTTACATTAGACTGAACTGAGCACGTGTTGTTACTTCCGGGAGGCTCGAGACATTGTGATTATAGATAATTTGCGAAACCGAGCATCTTGAAGATAATTTATGCAATAGTCTAAAGGATATGTATAAAACAAATTTTCGAGCTCTGCCAGAACTCTTTTTATAATTAGACCAAACTTGCTCCCTACAAATATTAGCGCAGAACCTACAAAGAAGTGTCTTTAGCTTCGCTTGTACAAAATCTTAAATTCCTTACAATCTTGTTTGCTTTCATTTTCATTATATATAAATATAACTTCGGTTTTGCTTCCGCCTGAACTGTTCATTCTGACGAATATATCGGGTGGCCAAAAAAAAACGCCTTAAGATTTGAACATCAATAACTTCAAAAATATGCAGTTCACACTTCCAAAATTTACATAAGTTTTACCTCAATCTATTGACAAGCCATCATAAAAATTTTAGACCTCTACATAAAATATTTTTTCCACAGCTGAGGGAACAATGAGGTATGGTGAAAAAAACGAATATCAGAAATCCTAAATGTGCATAGCTATACCTGGCAACTATTCTAAGACTTGTGTTAGCTTCCTTAGCCTATGGATAATCTGTTAGTCTGAAAAACGTTAGATGATATAGGCTACGCCCATCGTAAATACTGGTTTTTTTACTTACCCTTCAAATTATAGTTGTAACTAACGGTGAATCGGTGATTGAAAAGTGTTTCTTGGAAAAAAGATGGACTGGGGCAAGAATTTTGAGGAAATTTCCAGGAATAACTTGTAATGTTACGTCTGTGAATAGAATAATTAAAAAACTTAAAGCAACCGGTTCGACGGCACGAAAGCGTGGAAGTGGTTGGCCTAAAACAGTTTACACTGAAGACAATATAGCAATGATCGAAATGATGAGCCTATCTCAAGAGGATCGACCTGGGTCACACTGCTCTCAGAGGAAAATTGCAAGAAATTTAGGTATCAGTCGAAGTTCCATACAAAGAATGCAGAGAACGGTAGGGTAGGACTTAAAGCATTTAAAAGATCCGTGTTTCAAGACGTGACAGCAATGTAAGAGCTAAAAGAAAAATTCGTTGGAGAAAATTGCTTGATAGATTTTCGTCCAATGATGTTAAAAAAATAGTTTTTACAGATGAAAAATAATTTCACCATCGAGATTGCTTGAAACTCCCGGAACGATGTTGTTTATGGTCGGTGTAAGAAAGACATTCCTCTATCGAGACTATACCACCAGACAAGTCGGTTTTCCAAAAAAATCATGGTATTAGCAGATGTATCGTGGAATGGAAAGACGAACATTCATTTCATTACAGAAAATAAAAAAAATTAATTCAGAAACCTATGTAAATCTCTTAGAGGAGAATCTTTTGCCTGATTGTTGGCGTCTGTATTATGGAAACGATTTCATACTCCAACAAGATGGTGCTACAGCTCATACTAGCAAGTTCACACAGGATTATCTACAACAGAATGTAGTCAACTTCATTGGGAAAAACGACTGGCCCCCGCAATCACCTGATTGCAATTCCATGGATTATTGCATATGGAACACTTTAGTAGAGAAGATTTATGAAGGCCAAACAGAAAAGTTTACAGAAATGCAATTAAAGAAAAAAATGCTCGAATGTTGGGAGAAAATAACATTAGCAGAAATCAGAAAATGTATCATGTGGTGGAAGTAAAGGTTAAGATTAGTTTGTAAGCAGGACGGCGGACATATTGATCATATTTGTTGATAAAATGTGAATAATAAAATTTTTTCAATTTAAGTTATTCGTTTTTTTCACTATACCTCATTGTTCCTTCAGCTGTGGAAAAAGTATTTTATGTAGAGGTCTGAAATTTTTATGATAGCTTAGCAATAGACTGAGGTAAAAGTTTTATAAATTTTGGAAGTGTGAACTGCATATTTTTGAAGTTATTGATGTTCAAATCTCAAGGCGTTTTTTTGGGGGGGCCACCCGATATATGTTACGGCTTTTTTGTAAAAGGGTTAAGTCGTGATATTTTCGTTAAACAACGAAAATATCACGACTTAACCAATCGTCAAGGGCGAACAATTGGCCTAACCGGGCCTGAACACACACACATATATATATATATATATATATATATATATATATATATATATATACACATACCTGATCTTACTTGATGTTTTCGAACGACAGTTCAGGATCAATGAGCGGTCGACCCCTCTGCAGTATCCCGCCTCATTTGCGAGATTTGGTGGAGAAGAGAATTGGTTTCCACTATCCTCCTGCCCTCGTAACCAACTACGCAGGGTTAGTTGGGAACTTTGCATAAGAATGTGTCGTTAGTTCTTGAAATTATTCATGTTGGTTAGTCGGGGGTTCTTCAGTTCTTTTGGCAGTATAGAGCAGTGGTGGGCAACCTGCGGCCCATCAGGTGTCTGAGTGCGGCCCAAGAGACATTTTACTAACCATTGTCCACATGAATGAAAATTTTGGAATTCATATTAATATTTCCATAATCTACTGATAATTTTGTTTGATTTAACAAAATTTCTTTATATTAATAAGCATGAAAGCATAAGCATAAAGCATAAAACATGTTTCTTTTGCTTTACTATTTGAAGTTGATCACAATTCAGTTAATATATACGCGGTGTTTTCAAAAAATTCCCGAACTGATTGTGCTGCGCGCCCATTACATGACGCGCATGCGCGTCATGTGATGCATGTTGTAGTGTGACTCAGTCTGTGTCCAAAGACGGTTACCGCTTGTTGATATCGTATTTTGTTCTCTCGATATTTACTGTTTTGTGAAATCATTTTGTGTGTTTTGTCGCATTTTGTGCATTTGAATAATGGCTACTGTCGCGCACTTCCACTGCGATGACTGCTGTTTTGTTTCAACGTCATACCAGTACACCCACGTCTCGTCACCTGTAACGATGTTTCTGAGAAAATTTTCATCAAGATTGACACGTTGAAGGAGGTCTTGAGACACAACAACACGTTGCTCTTTCTGCTCGGCAGTCAAGAGTCGTGGCTAGGACATGGTTAATTAATAATTTTCAGGAAAAAGTGATGAATGATGAAATATTTTCTAATTAATCAATGATTAACTGATTAAAATGATTAAAAATGAAATACTTCTGAAAAGAGTAAGAGAGAGCTTTATTGTTTCTATTAAGTGAGATAAGACCGAAGAAAACGTTTTGCTCAAACATTTAGTTTGCTTTAGTTCAAGAAATCAGACATGGGCGGATTAGACAGTTTATACACGCAAAAAGGTGCCAAATTCAAATGATACATTAAAAATTTAAGGTAAAATGATGCTGAAATTATGAGGAAAATTAATAATTTTTTCCCATCATTTTCTAAAAATAATTTTTTTATTAATTAATGATTAAATTCGAAACAATGATTAAATGATTAATCAGAACCATACCCTAGACTCGTGGCACAAATTTGGCTGACACACGACGCAGCCCCAAATTCTCTCAGTATTGTGTGGCATGATCCTATCGAAATGTCCATTTCGTCTGCGACTTCCCTGACTGTCAGTCTACGATTCTCTCGAATCATTTCACGAACACAAGCAACAGTGTCATCAGTTCTTGAAGTGGAAGGTCGTCCCACTCTTGCATCGTCCTCCATCGACGTTCGACTTTCCTTAAAGCGCTTATGCCACTCAAAAGTGGTTGTCCGACTTAAGACGTCATTGCCAAATGCTGTGTTCAGCATGGCATGGGTTTCAGAAGCAGTCTTGCCCAGCTTAATGCAAAACTTTATGCACACACGTTGTTGTTCAACAGTAGCCATTATTCAAATGCACAAAATGCGACAAAACACACAAAATGGCTTTCCAAAACAGTAAATATCGAGAGAACAAAATACGATATGAACAAGCGGTAACCATCTTTGGGCACAGACTGAGTCCCACTACAACTTGCATCACATGACGCGCGTGGGCGTCATGTGATGCGCGTGCAGCATAACCATTTCGGGGACTTTTTGAACACACCTCGTAAATAATAATTTTCTCTAACTCTTTATGAAATTTTCGGGCTGTATTAAATGTATTTAAGCATATTCGTGGGGCCATGCTTAGCGCACATACACATTTTTAATCTTTCGGCCCACTGAGATGAAGGAAAGCCACTCATGCGGCCCACTCACTAGCCTAGGTTGCCCATCACTGGTATAGAGGGTTCACAAAAGTGAATAGACAGCACGATAATTGTCCTCAAGAACAAAGCTCATCAATAGAATACCAGAATGTGGAGACGGGAAAGCAACACGTTTCCAAATACCGTATACTGATTCAATATAAGTTATATCTTAATAGTTATTAACTTTTATTATGAAATATAAAAATATGGAAAAGCCGAAGTTGTCTATTTATTTCTGTCATCCTTCTGTACTTTGAGCCCCTTGTTCTGAGAGGATATAACTAATAGTGTTGACCATTTTACAGACGGAACCTCTGAGGACACAACGTATGTTATTCATGTCGGCACTAATAACGTTTTAAATTCTAGATCGGAAGAGCTGCTGGCTAGGTACAGGGACTTACTAGAGCGACTAAAGGAAAAAACTAATAAGATTGTTTTAACAGGTATACTTCCTCGAATTATCCAACGTAGCGATTTCTACTGTACAACAAGGCGATCTACAGTATATCAACAATAACCTAAAGTCTTTTTGCCAACAGGAAAGAGTGCATTTTGCGAATTTTTGGAACAGTTTCTACGGCAGGAGGGACTTGTTCCTTGGAGATGGATTTCATCTTAATGACGTTGGCACTGCGCGTTTAGGAAGACTATTGCATAATACTCTCTTCTTTTCAGACTGCCGTAACTCGAACGGTCCCGGCGTAATTCCTACAATTTCCCTTGCGCTAGCGAAGGTATCACAATTACAAACAATTTGAAGGTTCTATCCTTAAATGCTCGTAGCCTACGAAATAAAATAAACGATTTTTTTTCTTTAATTGCTTGTAAAGACTGATTTAATTGCGATAAATGAATCGTGGCTTAGCACTGAAACACGTGACTTTGTAGGGGAGGATCAAATTAGAGGTTATAGACTTTTTGTTAAAAACAGAATAGGTAGACGAGAAGGCGGTATGTTGTATATCAAAGATAATATTGCGAACGTTATAGAAGTGAAGCACAGAATTCCAGAACCGATAGATTCGACTATAGCAGAACTTAAATTGAACGATTTCAAACTTGTTGTTGCGGTTATATAAGGCCCCTAATCAAACAGCTGATACGGACGAAGCGTTATATCGTGAACTAAAGAGAATAATAGGTAGTGAGCAGGCCTTAGTTATGGGTGACTTTAACTGCGCCAACATGAATTACGATAAAATGCAGGGAGATGCGGAAGGTAATCGTTTAGTTAATTTTCTCGAGGATAGCTTTCTTATTCAAAAGGTTGGGGAACCTACGAGGTAGGACAGTATTTTAGATTTAGTAATAACTACGGATGATAGGCTAATCATGGATCTTCAAGTAATAGAACCGTTAAGCAAAGTGATCACAATATGGTAGAGTTTCTCCTCTCAGTAAGTCACTCGAAACCAGCTAACTCGACTAAAATTCCTAACTACCAGCACGCAGACTTTTGTAAATTTCGAAATGAATTGTCACACGTCAATTGGGAAGACGTAATGGGGATCTCCAACGCAAAAATAATGTGGGAATCGTTTGAAACAGTATTTAGGGCTACAAATGCGGAATGTGTACCGTACAAGATTAAGGGTGCGAAAATAAACAACAAGCCCTTGTGGTTTACTTCTAGAGTAGGCGATATTATAAAGAGTAGAGATAGGGCTTATAAGCTACATAAGTGCGATAAAGACAATTTGTGGTTACGAAACAACTACATATCTCTAAGGCGTGAAGCGAAAAGCGTAATAAGAAAGTCCAAGCGCAAATTTGAAATCTCCATAGCTCGTGACGGCAAAGAAAACCCCAAGCGATTCTTTCAATATGTCAACAATAGGAATCCAGTAAAAAGTGCCTTGGGGCCGTTGAAAAATGTTAACGGGGAGCTAGTTTCTGAAAACAAGCAAATGGCTACCTTGCTAAGCGAAATTTTACGTCAGTTTTTACTATCGAAGATGTAACGAATATCCCTACGGTCATAGACATAATACCTTTTGATAATGGTAGTATTTTGGATAATATTGCGGTTAGTGAAAGGGAGGTAATGCGCTATATTGATAAAATGAAACTGCGTAAATCACCGGGGCCGGATTCCATATATCCCATACAACTAAAAGAATTAAAAGAAAGCATTGTTGTGCCGCTAACAAAGATTTTTAATGCGTATATTTCTGAGGAGTGCGGACCAGATAATTTCAAGTTAGCAAATGTAACACCTCTCTTTAAGAAAGGCGATAAAGGTGCGGCGGGAAATTATAGGCCAATCAGCTTAACGTCTGTTGTAGGTAAGCTACTGGAATCAATAATTAGGGATCGTACAGTCGAACACTTAGAATTGCATAACTTGGTTAGAAATACGCAGCACGGTTTTAGGCGAAACAAATCTTGCTTAACTAATCTTTAAGAATTTTTTCAAAACGTGGTTGAAGCTTACAATAGTCATCGGGCGGTTGATGTAGTGTATTTAGATTTTCAAAAAGCGTTTGACACCGTACCGCACAAAAGACTCACTGAAAAAAACTAAGGCTCATGGTATCAGGGGTGTAGTAATAAATTGGATAGAAGAGTGGTTGCGAGGTAGGAAACAGGGTGGTCGTTGATGGAGTGGAGTCGTTTTGGGCTAATGTAGCGAGCGGCGTTCCTCAGGGTTCTGTATTGGGCCATTGCTTTTTCTTATATATATTAACGATTTAGATGTCGGCCTAGTGAGTACAGTCTCAAAGTTTGCCGATGACACGAAGTTGGGTGGTAGGGCGATTAATGACGAAGATAGAGGTAAAATCCAGGAAGATCTGAATAAAATCGTTGATTGGCCGGTCACATGACAAATGAGATTTAACGTCGATAAGTGCCAAATTTTACATATATGTTCGCGTAACGGTAATTTTGCGTATAGTATGTCAGGGAAGGAGTTAGCAAGCGTAGAGCAGTTAAAAGATTTATGAGTTATGGACTGTAGTCACTGGTGATTTAAAAGTGGCGAAACAAAGTACAGCTGCGGTCAATAAAGCGAACAAAGTGCTAGGTTTTATAGCTAGGAATTTTGAGTACAAATCGCGCGATATTATTGTTCCTCTGTATAAATCATTAGTTAGACCCCATTTGGAGTACGCGATCCAATTTTGGAATCTGCCTATGCGAAAAGATATAGACAAAATCGAACGAGTTCAAAGACGAGCAACTAAGATGATTCCGTTGCTTATGTCAAAGTCGTACGAGGATAGGCTTAAGGAGTTAAAATTTACTAACTCGAGACTAGGAGGCTAAGGGGTGATCTAATCCAGGTTTTTAAAATTATGAATGGATTCAATAACGTAGATAGAGATTGCTTTTTCGAAATATCTCAATATAATAGGACTAGAAATAACGGGTGTAAGTTGACAAGTAGAAGGTTCGAGACAGCAGTTGCCAAAAACTTTTTTACGCATAGAATAATAAATAGCTGGAATAGTTTGCCGGTAGAAGTAATTTGTAGCACGTCTATAAACATGTTTAAAAATCGATTAGACGCATATGTTGATAGATTGGGTATAGTTTAAGGTAGTAAAATTAAGACTTTGTGGTTCGGAACCCACGTAAAATTGTAGGTCCTCTCCGCCACCACGGAGGACATGCACAATGCACAATTACGAACACAGTTAGGTAGACCAGTCATGAGTGGATCCTAGGGTCTTTGTGGTCTGAAACATTATAACATTATAACATTTTCATGACCCCTGTCCCACCGCAGCTGGGACAGTAAAGAATATACCTCTTTGTCATTTCAGTGTGATCATATTTCATCTCAAGTTTGGGACACATCCCTCGAATATTTTCATATTTATATCACTGTGTATCGCTCACGTCTTCTTTCTTTTATTTTATAGCCCCTTTTTCTTATCATATCTTATAAGTTGGAATTTTTCTTCGTTGAATTTCATATTGTTGTCTTCCGCCCACCTGAACAATGTTCCATTGTCGTTCATTGTTCATTGCATCAGTGTCTGCAATCATTATTATAAACAGGAAGGGAGTTAATACTATACCTTGTGGGACAGAGCTTTCTACTGAGACTTCAGATCTGACTATTTATTACCACTCTCTGTTCTTTTGGTCAGAAAATCAAATATCCATCGTCCCAGCTTTCCATTAATTCCTGAATTCTTAAGTTTGTGTACTACAATTTCATGATCACATTTATCGAAGGCTTTAGCAAAATCAGTGTATATTACATCTATAATTTGACCTCGACACAATGTCTACTATTTTGTTTTGGTGGTTGAATAATCGCGATAGGTATGCTATTCCAGTCCTCAAGCCATGTTGGTTTCGACGCGTGATGTATCGATTCAAAAATTTAGCAAACGCCGATTCTTTGCCTATATTTTAAAAATATCAATTCCCTTCATAAATTTTCCTAATCTAATGTGAAAACTTTAATTTTCATATTTTTAAATTTCAAATTTGTTCAAATGCTTTTCTTTAGATCACTCCACAATATACAATATCAGAATTTGTTACTTATATACCATAGCTAAAAGAGCTCATATACCGTGAGCTAAAGAAAACCATTTGGACAAATTTGAAATTTAAAAATATGAAAATTGAAAGTTTTCACATTAGATTAGGAAAATTTTAGAAGGGAATTGATTTTGTTTGAAATATAGGCAAAGAATCGGCATCGGCATCGGTATTGGCTAAATTTTGGAATCGGTACATCACTAAATAACATTTACTTGTGTTAGGAGAAATTAATTATTGAGATGACATAATGAAAAGACGGTTTTAAGGCACTAATCCCGTAATCCTTTACATCCGAAAGAAAAGCATTAGAGATGTAACACACTTTTTAGATGGAAGAAGAGAGATGTGACGGTGGAGGAACGTTTTAAAACTTTTTAGCTCTTTGGATGTCTTTTTATCTCGACATCTTAAGGGTATAACTTAAGACGTACTTAAATTAGAGGTGCTAGAATCTCTCTCTCTCTCTCTCTTTTCTATATATATATATATATATATTATATATATATATATATATGAATAGAAACGACATAAGTATTAAGGAACGTTTCTGCACACGAGGAGGAGAGATAACGAAATAATGTCGTTTCTATTCATTTATATACTGCGCGGTCATTGCAGTTATTTGCGCATATTCACGATTTGCGAGGGTGCTCTCTGAGGGCATTGGTTTCTGCCCTATTTGGGAGAATTTCGATTTGTGATTGAGTGAGGTCCGTAGCATAATGGTAGAGCGTCCGACCGGCAATTGGAAGGCCCTGGGTTCGATTCCCAGGCGGTTCGCCTCATTTTTCATTATTTCGTTATCTCTCCTCCTCGTGTGCAGAAACGTTCCTTAATACTTATGTCGTTTCTATTCATTTATATACTGCGCGGTCATTGCAGTTATTTGCGCATATTCACGATTTGCGAGGGTGCTCTCTGAGGTGCTCTCTGAGGGCATTGGTTTCTGCCCTATTTGGGAGAATTTCGATTTGTGATTGAGTGAGGTCCGTAGCATAATGGTAGAGCGTCCGACCGGCAATTGGAAGGCCCTGGGTTCGATTCCCAGGCGGTTCGCCTCATTTTTCATTATTTCGTATCTCTCCTCCTCGTGTGCAGAAACGTTCCTTAATACTTATGTCGTTTCTATTCATTTATATACTGCGCGGTCATTGCAGTTATTTTTGCATATATATATATATATATATATATATATAAACACCTGTCAGGCGCATCAAAGGTGGAAAAAGAGCTTCTACATTTTGTTTTCTTTGTTGATTTAGAAAAAAAAAGCATTCACAAACGTAAAATATTTTCACAAACATTTTTTTCCACAAACCAAAACTAGCACACCCACACACCGCGATATATATATATATTATATATATTATATATATATATATATGTGTGTGGTGTGTGTGTGTGTGTGTGTGTGTATGTTTCTTTCTTTCTTTTAAAAGAAGGAAGGAAATTTGAGTTGAAAGAAAAAAAATCCAAAAAGTCCAAAGAAGGCCAAAAAAGACACCCAAAATGAGAAAGAAAGGGCAAATGCCAAAGAAGTTGATCCGCTTTTGAACGGAAACTCGAAACTCAAAACTTGCAAAGAAGAGAAACAAAAGAAACACGAATTCAAAGATTGGTTCCACAAAATCATTCACACACACACACACACATACACACATTTTCCCTGTCCATTCCTTAATTCTAGATATATTCTTAACGACAGAGGAATAGGGGGTAAGTAAAGGGATGAGGGAATACTTATTTTACTGTAGGTCTCGCGAGGTAAGATCAGTAATAAAGGGTTAATGAAGACGGTAAATTATTATTATTATTGTTATTATTATTATTATTATTTCATAAGTATAAATATACGGTGCTTTATTCTTCTTCTTCTTCTTCTTCTTCTTCTTCTGATTATTATATATATATATATATATATATATACATCCCGGGTTCGATTCCCAGGTGGTTACCTCATTTTTTTCATTTGTTTCGTTTTCTCTCTCTCGTCTTGCGCGGAATATCTCCTATACAAGCGTCGTTCTTTACGTTATATATATATATATATATATATATATATATATATGTGCAAAAATTCCCCCTCCAAAGTTTGAACCTCGGACATCTTGAGTAGATGTCTGGGGCAGTGACCAATAAGTTACGACAAGGTGAAGGTTAGAACAAATGTGGCGCATATTTAAACACTCCGATGAACGTAACGCTTTCGCGTTCAGTTTTTCTGACCTAACTCCTTTGCACTCCACGTAATGGCAGCATTTCATTAAAGTCTCCATAATGTAACAATGGAATATCATGCATGAACACGCACAATTTTGCCTAATTCAAAAATGTCCCACCAGGATTCGAACCCAGCACCTAGTGGAGGCACATTTGCACTATGGAAAATCGTGCGTGTTCGTGCTTGATATTGAAAATCTCTTTTGAACGGATGAGGCAAAGTACCTTTACGAAGGTGGTACGGGTGTCGTTCTACATTAACTGCTTGGTTACAGTTATTAATATATATTTATCATAACAGTAAAAAAAAAAATTGACAGCAATATAAATTATGTAAATTTTCATTAATTTTATTAGATTAATGGGACTATTTAATTGGCTCAAATAATAAAAAAAAGGAGTTATTAACGGATATTTATTTCTGTGAAAAACTAACCGCCGTGATCCAAAAAAGATGTCGCTGAAGAGTTTCATATAACGCTATTAAAATATTAGATTAGGAATCTTAAATATATATTTTTCTTTTAGTTCACCTTCAAATTACGTTTTCTTTTTCTTTTATTTGCGATGTTGAGGTTACGTTACTTTTCGAAACATTCTATTCATTTGCTCTGGTTTGATGTTCGATCGAGTGGTTTCCCTCTCAGGTTGTACAGTTGGAGTGCTCGGGTTCACCTTCAGCCTTCTCCTCTTTTCGGTTAAGAGGCGCCTTTCATTCATTACTGGAGAGTACGATTCCATTAGAGTAGTTTTTGCTGTTGAGTTCTTAAAGTAGACTTGATGAGAGCTAAAACATATTGGTTGAAACCCATTCATGAATTTTAGTCGTTAAATATTTTATTTACAGAATTTTCCCTCTTTTTCTATATATATATATATATATCCATCGGCCCCGGGTTCGATTCCTGGTGATGGCAGACGGCGCGCAGCTAACTAGGCTGTTCATCCTTCCGCACAGTAAAAATTATTTGGTAGATAAATGGGCAACCTGAGTAACTTAGTGGTTAAGACGTTGAGCTGCTGATCGAAAGGTCGTGAGATCGAGTCCGGGCAAGGACTTTGTAATTTCTGACCTCCCGTGGCTGGTGGCGGTTCGGATTCCACCTCAAGCTGTAAGTCTAAGGTGGAGCAACAAGTTTGACCTTCGTCAGCATGAACAATTCTGGCGAAAACAAAACGAATGTTAACCAAGATAAAACTGCCCCAACAGAATTCGAACCCAGCACCTCTTGAGTAGAAGGCAAAGGCGCCGAAAATTACGTTACAACAATGTAAAAGTTAGTACAGCCTGGCGAGTGCAGTGGGGTCGGTACAAAAAACTCTTCTGGACGCGAAAACGTTAGGTGCTCCTGTTGTTTGGAAATCTGCGCCAGGTTGTACTAAGTTTTACCTTCATGTAGCGTAGTCGTCAGCACTCTCGCCTTCTACTTAAGAGTACTGGGTTCGAATCCTGGTGGATGCATTTTTGCATTACGCAAAATTGTGCGTGTTCATGCATCATATTCCTTAATAAATAAATAAATAAATAAATATAAATATATATATATATATAATATATATATATATATATATAATATATATATATATATATATGTATATATATATAGTGTGTGTGTGGTGTGTGTGTGTGTGTGGTGTTTCGTTTAATTTTTTCATTTGAAATCTTGTTTTTTACAGATAATTTAATTCCATTTTTTTTTCAAAGATTTTCTAGATTTTATCAACAAATCTTTCATATTTTTTTAAACGTTCTTTTTTATATTTTTTTATTTTTACACTCAATATTTACCAATTCATTTCTTCAACAAAAAATTATCGATAATTATTAAATAAAGTAATATGTAATATATATATATATATATATATATATATATATATATATATATATCCTCTCCCTCTGACTTTATTAGGTCTGAAATTAGAATCTCTTCTAAAGATGTTTTCTCTGCCCTATCTGGGCTCAACTCTAGGAAGGCGTATGGTCCTGATGGTGTTCCTTCCGTTGTTCTTAAGAACTGTGCTTCTGTGCTGAGACCCTGCCTAGGCAAACTCTTTCGTTTTTGTCTTTCATCTGGTATTTTTCCTTCCTGCCGGAAGTTCGCTTTCATTCAGCCTGTTCCAAAGAAGGGTGACTGCTCTCAACCCTCCAACTATCGTCCAATTGCTTTCATTTCTTGCCTTTCCAAAGTTTTTGAATCTATCCTTAATAGGAAGATTCTTAAACACCTTTCTTCTCACAATCTTCTTTCAGATCGTCAGTATGGATTCCGCAAGCGACGCTCTAATGGCGATCTTCTTGCATATCTCTCTGATTCTTGGTCATCCTCCTTTCTGGATTTCGGTGAAACTTTTGCTATTGCGCTAGGCATATCGAAAGCTTTTGATAGAGTCTGGCACAAATCTTTAATTTCGAAATTGCCCTCCTTCGGTTTCTATCCTTCTAGCTGTGCCTTCATCTCTAATTTCCTTTCTGGCTGATCTATAGCTGCAGTTGCAGATGGCCACTGTTCTTCTCCTAAAGCTATTAACAGTGGTGTTCCTCAGGGTTTTGTCCTGTCACCCACTCTTTTCCTTTTATTTATTAATGATCTTTTAATTCGCACTTCCTGTCCTATTCACTCCTATACTGATGATCCCACTCTTCACCTCTCCACCCGCTTCCCAAAGCGTCCCTCACAGCAGTCGCTTCATGATCCGCGTGAGGCGGCTATGGGACACCTGAACTCTGATATTTCTGCTATATTTGATTGGGACAGAGAAAACTTTGTGGCTTTCAATGCCTTAAAAACTCAGTTCCTCCATTTATCTACTCGTCACAATCTTCCACACGACTATCCCTTTACCTTCAACAACACACAACTGAATCCTTCCTCTTCTCTTAACATTCTTGGCGTTTCCTTTTCTCGTGACCTTTCCTGGAAACATCACATATACTCTCTTTCTAAAACAACTTCTAAGAGGTTAGATGTGCTGTACCGCCTCCGCAGTTTCTTCACCCCCACTCAGTTGCTGTCTCTGTACAGGTGTCTTGTTCGCCCCTGTATGGAGTATGCTTCTCATGTGTGGGGTGGTTCAACCCACACAGCCGTACTTGACCGGGTGGAATGAAAGGCTTTTCGTCTCATTAATTCCCCACCTCTTACTGATTGTCTTCAATCTCTCTCTCTCTTCGCCGCAATGTTGCCTCACTCTTTCTTTACTATCGCTATCATAACGGACATTGCTCTTCTAAACTCTCTAACCGCATGCCTCCTCCTTTAAGGAGAACACGCAGTACCAGATTTTCTACCCCGTCTCATTCTTTTTCTGTCCAAGTATCTAATGTAAGGGCTAATCGGTATTTCCAATTTTTCATCTACTCAACCGGTCAACTCTGGAACAATCTCCCTCAATCCATCTTTCCTCCTGTCTATGACCTCCCATCTTTCAAACGCAGTGACTAGGCATCTCGAAAACCCCAGACCTTGATTTTGGCTCTCTTCTTCTTCTACAGGAGGGGCGCTTTTGCGGGTGTTTGCCCTTGGCCCCTCCTTCCTGCATAATATATATATATATATATTGTAGTGTACACTTTATTGTTTTCTTCGTTATTTACTTTTACTTTCTTACCTTCCTTTTATCATTGCTCTTTCTTCTCTTTACACTCGCTCCGCCGTACTTTATAAACGCGGGGTAGACCGCTTGAGCCGGTGAGCGCCATTAAAATTTCGAACAATGAAAGGAACCGGGATAAATTACACACTATTATTTACTATTTACTGACTTTTTATTTATGCTGAAACAATTGAACAAACGGGGGAACACGAGTGCGGACTATCATTCACATTTAATCGCGGAGAGACACAATTAACTATTCTAAATTCACACTAACATATTACTAACAAACACCTAACGAGGACACCCGCCCGAAGACTGAAATGCCAAAATTGGGCATTTATCAGCCTCCAGCTTCGGCACATTTCCGTGTTGCCAATTAGTATTTTATATTTTTAATTTCAAACAAAACATTATTAAATTTTTATAAACAAAGCATTAAATTCTTATTAGACATTATTATCTTTATTAAAAAAAATACCAATACACGACAATATATATATATATGTGTGTGTGTGTGTGTGTGTATGTGTGTGTACGTGTACGTGTGTATATGTGTGAGAAAGATGACTAATGTAAAATACATAATAGAAGATGACTCCAACGGAGTGGGCCTGAGATTGGGGAGGGATCCCATTAATATTGCAAGGTAACAAATAATCCACCGTTCGTTAACCTTAGGGCCGGATTGGGATAAAATTTAGAATCCTAAAAGTTCACTCACTGTGTTGTGTTGAGGAATAAGTTGACCTTTCATGGAAGAATGATCCCTTTCTACGATGTTATCAAGGAAATTATTTAAAATGTAGGAATTAACAACAAATTCATTTACTTATTAAAAAATTAATACTCGTATAGTATATATATATATATATATATATATATATAATATATATATATATATATATATGTGTGTGTGTGTGTGTGTGTGTGTGTGTGTGTGCAAACTTATATTGGTACCACACACGTGTCGAAGACTAACTTGTTTTCTTAAACGAACGAGTGATGATTTTGAACAAAATAAAAACATTTTCCTAAGTGAAAATTGTATTTCAGTTCAGTGTTGAAATGTTTTGATGTTTGATGAAAGCATTTCATACCTTGTTGAGTCTATCTAAGGTCACGTGACCAGATAATAGAATATTTTTGTGATTTTGAGTTTATGATTTAAACTTTAGTTCTTATTACTTTGAATGAGGAAGGTTCAGCCAGTGATGAACTGAAATAAAACATTGAAGTTTATAATAAAATATGAAGTAGGTCAGGTTTCTTGATCATCAGCGTGCCAATTTGCCAAATGCTTTGAATGTTATCCCTTCCAATACCCAGTAACGCGAGACCATACCCACAGGCATCAACTACGAAACCACCTCATGATCCTCATCCCTCGTTACTGTTCGCCACAACTTCTCTTTCATGATGACTCTACAGTATTGGTTAGTCGTTTTCCAAAATTATATTCCCGGACGCCCTTTTTATAGTTTTTTCATTATAGCGAGTACGTGCACGGTGCCTATGAAGTGCGTCGAACGTATAATCTAATGAGGGTTTCGTATAATAGTCTCTGACGTCATAAAAACGCGAGACATGCCAATTTCGAACTAATTTCCAACTGCCAAATTGACTTAATTAGCAAACAATTTAATTCCTCTCGTGTCAAAAAATGGCACCTCCATTAATGAGTGCAAAAATATAAATTAATTGTGATCGTGCATATATATATATATATATATATATATATATATAGAGGGTGGCGCAGGATGTTGACTATAATGTATTATTTTTTTTCTTTTAGGTAGGGGATGGCTGCGAAATTAACAATAGACGAGAGGGTGAGCTTCATTTTAATGTATGGAATACCAGTTACAAAAAATCGATGAATCAGTACAGAACTTATATATATATATATATAGTCTAAAAACATTAAAATGAGAAATATATTTCTCATGATATTAGCCCATATGTCGCAACCACTAATGATATTGAAAATAAAAAACTGGATCGATTCGTGCATATTTAGAGGTGGCGCAATTCGAACCCTTAATATCATTATACATACAGTTTGGCTGGCAAATTTCTTCAAACTTGCACCCCTCCTTAAATATGACTGGATTTAGCTCAAAATCCGGTCTGAGATTTTTTTCCATATGAGGAATGGGAAAATGCATCAGGAGCTCTTATTTGTGCGTTTTAGTTTTTTGGACCACCCTAATATATACTGTATACAGGGTGGGTAAAAACAAGTGACCATTAAAGGTAAACTGTCATATTAAAAAAGTAAGGGGACTAAAGCTCCAAAACTTCATAGATGCTTACCTTAGCATGTTGTTCGTCTTAATTGAGAAGTTGCTCGATGTGTCCCGCTTCCTGCTCAACGTAGGACTCCAAACGTGGACGCCACTGATCAATACACCTGTTTACGTATCGTTGAGACACCTTCTCCCAGCCGAGCAGAATTCTTTCGCGTAGTTCATCTATGTCTCTTATATTGATACCAGGGATGTAAACTTTGGACTTCAGGGCTTCCCAAACACCATAATCTAGTGGCGAAAGATCGGGGTTACTAGCCGGCCACATATTGGGTTCGATAAAATCCGATGGTTCATTCTCAAAGAATGTAACAGTTTGGCGTGCTCTGTGAGCAGGGGCTCGATCTTGTTAGAAAGTATATCTTTCACTCTATCTAACTGATATTCGAAGAATTAGTGGTGAAAGATATACTTTCCAACAAGATGGAGCCCCTGCTCACAGAGCATGCCAAACTGTCACATTCTTTGAGGACGAAACATCGGGTTTTATCGAACCCAATATGTTGTCGGCTAGTAGCCCCAATCTTTCACCACTAGATTATGGTGTTTGGGAAGCCTTAAGTCAAAAATTTATATCCCTGCTACCAATATAAGAGACATAGATGAACTACGCGAAAGAATTCTGCTCGGCTGGGAGAAGGTGTCTCAACGATATGTAAACAGGTGTATTGATTAGTGGCGTCCACGTTTGGAGGCCTGCGTTGAGCAGGAGGGGGGACACGTCGAGCAACTTCTCAATTAAGACTCGTGAACGACATGTTAAGGTAAGCATCTATGAAGTTTGGGAGCTCTAGTTCCCTTACTTTTTTTTTTAATGACAGTTTACCTCTAAGGGTCACTTTTTTTTAACCCACCATGTATATATATATATATATATATATATATATATATATATATACAGGGTGTCCCAAAAAAACTATATACTCTTTATAGCATCATATATTTTATAATTTAAAAAAAACCCAAACAATATATTGTTATAGCAATTGCCAATGAAAGGTAAATTAGTAATCTAAGTGATCAAAATGTTATAGCGAGTTGTTTGCATATAAAATTTAATTAACTACGCCAAGTGCTCAAAATGTTCCCCGGCGGCATGAATGCGTCGGCTAACTGATTCGCAGACATGGACTAATGTGGATGCTGTGATGGTCCCACACTTTTACCTAATTGCATCCTTAAGGTGTGGATAAACATGTTAATTTACCAGGATTAACAGCATGGTGTGGTTTATCATCTAGGGGTTTGGTCGGACCATTTTTCTTTAATGGGACAGTTACCGGTGCCGCATATCTCGACATGCTGCGGACAGAAATTATACCTGCAGTTCGGAAGTTGTTTGGAAACGACGACTTTTACTTTCAACAAGATGGAGCCCCCCCTCATTATCATTGTGATGTCAGAAGGTACCTCGATGAAACGTTGCCTAACCGTTGGATAGGACGAAGAGGAAGCGTTGAGTATCCTCCACGTTCACCGGACTTGACTCCACTTGATTTTTACTTGTGGGGCTACCTGAAGGATGCAGTTTATGGTACAAGACCCGCAACACTCGAACACCTTAAGGATGCAATTAGGGAAAAGTGCGGGACCATCACAGCATCCACATTAGTCCATGTCTGCGAATCAGTTAGTCGACGCATTCAAAAGTGCATTCATGCCGCCGGAGAACATTTTGAGCACTTGGCGTAGTTAATTAAATTTTATATGCAAACAACTCGCTATAACATTTTGATCACTTAGATTACTAATTTACCTTTCATTGGCAATTGCTATAACAATATATTGTTTGGTTTTTTTTTAAATTATAAAATATATGATGCTATAAAGAGTATATAGTTTTTTTTGGGAACTCTATATATATATATATATATTATAATACATATATACACACACACACACACACACAGTATATATATATATATGGAATGAATTTCACAATTAAACACGTGAAATGAATGAATGATGCAAACCCACAGGGAAAAAAGAAAAATGATTCCAAGGCCATTCGTGTATTCAGAAGTACACCTCGTCATTCCCTGACGAAGTGTACTTCTGAATACACGAAAGACTTTGGAACCATTTTTCTTTTCCTTTTGGGTTTGCATCATATATATATATATATATAATATATATATATATAATATATATATATATACTATATGAGTGAAATCTAAACAAATAAAGTTTCATTTTGTGAGTCAACAAAAAGCTTTTGATTCCATTAAATTAGATGGTGTTAAAGCTGTATGTATATATATATATATATATATATATATATATATATATATATATGAGAGACGATAAAAACTTTAAGAAAAAAAAATTGCTGAAATGTTGGAAAAGGAATTTGCTCTCATAAAACCATTGCGATAAAATAAACTGAAATAAAGTTTTTTATTATTATTATTATTATTTTTGAAGAGGTTTGAAATGAAAATGAAACCCTTTTTTTTCGCTACTCGTTTCCTGCTTCTGCAAACTGGCGACTTTTTTTAGGGGCGGATGGAGCGTTTTTAGTATAGTTAAAGAGGAGAAATCGAGCAATTGGGGTCCTGAACCCTCTCTGTTGTGACGTTCATAAAATTAATTAGAATGTTTTGCCCTTTCGAAACTAAATTGTATACGGTGCTGGGTGTGGTAATTATTAATCAATTTGTATAAAGCTGAAAAACTCTTTGCGCGATAGAGTAGTAATAATGAGTGAGAAGGGCCAGAAACTGGCACGGTGCTCAGGATAAACAAATGCGGCCCATCGCGCTAACTCCTCGATTATTATTAACCAGCACCATCGGGAGTCGAACCCCCGACCTTAGTACCTTCATTTCGCTCGTAAGGAATCAGGCTGGTACTTACTGAATTACGAGGCGCTGGCCACGACATTGTAATTGTTATATTATATGATATGTTTGCCAGAGTTGGAAACGGGTCACCAACCTTAACCCGTGACCCGTGTGACTCGTCTAGCACCTGACCCGTGACCCACTTGATCCGCAACCCACTGACCCGGCCAACCTGCTGACCTAAACAATACACTGAACAAGACTTTTTTCAAAATACATCAGAAAGTAAACTTTTTCAAAATACAAAAGCATTATTTTAATAAACAAATACAAGCTGACACACACATGAGCTTCTAGTTCATAAAACAGTAATGTTTATTTTAGTGAAAAGTAATTTAGAAATTCTTGTAATACTCCAAAGCGATACACACTGATTTTACTGCTTCCGGTGCCACCAGTGCGCGCTGTGGATTAGGGATGGAAAATAACCGAAAAGTGTAAACCCGGTTTTCACTGTCGCTATATTCTTAAAGGCGGTTTTTACCGGTTTTCACTGATGGGATTCTGTATGCTTTTTAGGGAGGTAAATGATAAAAATATTAAACAGAAATAAGGTATTCAATCAAGTATGTGTAACATTTGAATTAAAAAGTTTATTATCGAACTTGATTTTTGAAATAACACTTGAGAAAACAAGGAGCATTAAGTGTCTAATCTGACATTCTTGATCGAATCTTTGTGACGAATAAACCAGCAGCTGAAAACACTCTCGGACTCTACGCTGGTGGCTTTTATTGTAAGCAACGCCTCGTACATTCGATCCAAATTTTGGCATCTATTCAAAGTAGCTTCAAAATATTTGAATTCATTGTTTACGTCAAAGGTCTCAGAAGAATCTTTCTTGGGTTTCATTTTCAGTTTGTTCATCTCACACATGTACTCGTTCATAAGTTGATCGTCATCATTTACTTCATGACCTGAGCTGCATTGTGAATCTTCGAGTTTCGAATCAATTGATTGGACTTGGTCGTCTGTTTCTGAAATCTGGCAAGCTTCTGGAAAAAGCCTCTTAAATGTATGATCCGCATACTTCTTAAGTGCTTGTCTTGAAGGAAAGAGGAACGGTGCTGATGATTAATTTTTTAAGACCTCGAGATTGTGGAGAAAACTCAGCAAGGCGACAGCTTCTTTTTGTCTTCTCGATGAGTAGCGATCAGTGAGACACTGACGTAGCTCAAAAGCTAAAGGATTGTTTTTGCTTTCAAATTTATCCAAAATGAACTTCATGGAAGATTCAGCTTTGAGCAAATTTGCATCTTCGGAACAGAGTCCCTTCAAAACAATTTCCAATGGACGAAGCGTGTCAAAGAGGCTCTTTAGAGCATTCCATTCTTCATCTGAAATCGTCTCTGTTGAGCGTACCACTCTGAGGGCCTTTGGAATGCAATTTTTGAGTTTCAAAAATCTTTCTATCATCGCCAAAAGACTGTTCCACCTCGTTCTACAGTCAAGGATAAGCTTCATTTCCTTTCTATTAAAGTCATCTTTGACAAAATCCTGCAATCTTCATTTTTCAAAGGAGATTCGAAATATGCTTCAGATTTTTCTCACCTTATTTATTACTTTTAAGTAATCTTCTCGAAGTTTTGGAAGAACAATTACGTCATCTATGTCGGACTCAAAAATTGTATCAGTGCATAAAATTTTACACTCATCTTCGCTTAACTCATGTGCAGAGTGTTCATCTTCTTCGATGGCTTCATCTTCAGGGGTAGGGTCACTTTCCCCTTCCACTGAATTTTCAGCAGTTTTTGAATACAAAATATCCGAAACCGCGAGATGTATAGCATGTGCAATGCATTGCTGGTGATCAGGTACTATTTCTCTTCCAAATTTGACCATTACTGAGGCACCGTCGGTGGTTCAACCCACGATATGCTTATCTAGGTCCAAGCCAAAGTCTTCCAATCTTTTCCTAACGATTGCAATAGTTTTGTTGCTATTGAGAGAACCATTTATTTTCATGAGACCAAGAGAGCAATGTTGATCTTCATCATGAACATTAATATTAATATATCTTTGGTTTTGCAAAGATGTATACTCATCCACAGTTAATGAATAGCGGATTCCTTGTCTCACCTGATTCTTGAAGTAGTTGACCAATTCATGTTTCTTTTTCACATAAAAACTAAGCACCATTTTTCTGACACCATTATGGGAAGTTGGATGAGGCTTGTCGTATTTTATCTTTCTTAGGCTTTCTTGAATGAATTCACTTTTAGCAATTGATTGGAAACTCAGTCCATCTACACATGCAAGTTTCGAAATTCCCTCTTCTATGGACTTTTTTTGCACAAACTCTTCCACTCTTCTTTGTTTCTTCAATGGCTGATTAATCTGGTCGATGTTTATGCCATGAATATTTTTCATGTGGGATGATAAACTTGAAGTAGAACCTCCACAACACTTTAAAACTTTGTGACATGCCATACACTCTGCTTCTTCTTTATTCTTACGAGTGAAATGATACCAAGCATTTGATTTCTTCGACATGATGGAGTATTAAATCGTAGAATCTTAACTGATCAATGTGCAATCATCCATATAACATTGAAGACTGAAGCATCAATTATTTACACTTATAAACAAACAAAAAACGATACGAAACGATGCAAAACGTAATTACTATGTTTTTAAACGTTTGGAAACGTTTGTTTCATAGAAAATGGACCAAAGTGATCGGAGACTTGCGCAAAAATGTGAAAACCGGTTCTTATCGTCGGTTTCGGTGATGATTAAAAATTTTCAGCACCGGTTAAAAACCGGGTTCCATATCTACTGTGGACATATGATATTACTTGCGTTGAATGCGCTGAAATGCCTCTCCCACTCGCTGCTGCATGCCTACATCACGAACACAGACCTAGCTACTCCACCGAGTAGAGGAAGAGTAACCTTCTTCAATTGCTACCAATCCAGTAGATCACACACCGATGAGCACGTTTGAAATTTGTGAATACTACTCGTCCACAGTAGTACACATCAGTGTTGTCAGTCACTGCCAGTGTTGCCAGTTACTATGTTTATGGTGTAATCTTTACTGCGTAACTGCATTTTAGCTTTCAGTGTAAAGGTATATCGGTAAGCTATGACAAACTGAAATTTAACTATAACTTCAAGCTGTCGACATGCAAAAACCTACGAGTTTTTAAAATTCGACTGGAAATTTGTGCCCCACCTAATCACAGCATCGACCCGCCTTGACCCGTTTCCAACTCTGATGTTTAGTATTTATCTTCTTTTTCTCTGAATTTTCTCGCAAACACCCGCGCACACACACCACACACACACACACACACACACATACAGACTGCTGTGAAACTGGGAAAAGTCATTGGGTCAAGAAGCTTATAAACCAATACTTGCAACCAATCCAAATTCAGTAGCCATCGAGTTTTAAAAAGTAAATGGCGAATTACATTGCTTAAAGTTCTGCTTAGGAATTTCTTTCGCAAAGATTTATGCTGTATGCTGTATGCTGTAATGTGAGTGTTTTAAGTGATTGCGTGTATAAGGTAAATTTGTATACATGGCTTTTTCTTCCATGGTTTCCTTGAAAGGTCAATGTACAAAATAAGCATTTTATAGATTTTTTATTTTAAGATCGACTGCATGAGACTACTTGAAAAGGGCATGGTTAACTGAGTTCATGTTGAATATGGATAAAATACATGGCAATGCCAAAACCATTGCAAGCTATGTCTTCCTTATGTGTGAAGTGAAGCATTTATCCGAAATGTTACATTTTGCAAATGAAGAGTAAATTGCTTTCATATCAAACTTTACATATTTACAGATTCTTTCTACACTTTTATAAAATTTTATGAATTTTTGTAAAATACAGAAAATCCAGTCAGACAACTTACAATTTACACGATAACTTTGGCTCTACCAAAGCCTATTACACCAAATCTTAACAATAACATGTAAATTATTTCATACGAACGATTTTTTACAGAAATTGTTTTAAACCACTGAGAGAACTTTAAGCTCACTGAGTATTTACAGTAGGTTTTAAATGACTTCACAAACTATGACTCACCGGATTTGGGTGTGAAACTCAAAATGTTGATGTTTATGTTCTTTTGTAAATTTAAGGACCAAATGGCTTTTGTGAATTTCAGAAAATTGCATAAAATTTTATGAAAGCACTGAGGGACTTTGTTAATTTGTATACAATTTGGCTGTGCCCTACATTTACACAATCATAAAAGAAATCTATAAATACACAGTGGAGTTAAAATGAAACAAATGATTGTGTGTACTGTGTATGCAGAAGAATGATACGAAATATAATACAATATAATCTATTATATATTTTCGCCTGTCTGTTTGTTTGTTTGTCTGTCCTTTATGCAAGCGCAAACCGTTTGACCTAGAGCTACCAAATTTGGCACGGGAACCTCTTATGGGATGAAGAATGTCAACACAGAGTCGGTCAGCCTGTCTGTTTGTCTGTTTGTCTGCAACGCCGGGTACCTCAAAAGGACGTGTGTGTTCCAGCCATAACTCCAAAATGGAAGCAGTTACAAACATGAAACTTCACACACATATTGATTAGGTCACCAGGTTGTGCATCTGGGTGTCAATAAATTAAATAATTAAAAGTACTGGGCCCGAAGGCCCCAGCACCGCGATTAAACTACAGAAAAGAACGCAGCCGTGGAAATTTTGATTATTTGGTCAATAAAACTATAGAAAAGAACACAGTCATGAAAATCTTGAGCTTCATATATAATTATTTTTTAGGACACAGCCATGAAAATCTTGAGCTTCACATATAATTATTTTTTAGGACGACTTCAAACCGTTTGACCTAGAGCTACCAAATTTGGCACGGGATAAGATAGATCATTTTAATCAAATTCAGCCTTTTGTCTTAAACTTTATTTTATTTAAACTGGGGATCTAATGTGAAATTTATCCCGGGCAACGCCGGGTACCTCAGCTAGTATAATATAAGACTGAGTGAAATATTATTTTCCCCATAAAATCGTTTGATTCTACCAAACTTACTTTTTAATATTATTTCGTTGTTTACTAACAATATTTTGGGTTATTTAACCTCTTTCTAACATCTTAGGTCATGTGACGATGGGAACTACAGCTTTATGTGGGATTCGAACCACGACCCCACGAAGCACTTTAACCACTGAAATTTGAAGTCCGGCCGAGACTCGAACCCAGGATCTTCAGATTAGTAGCGCGGCGCTCTTTCACTTGGCTAGCCAGCTCCCGTAGCTAAGTGATTAACACCGTTATTCACTCCATCTCTGAACTCGGTGAAGACACTAAAGTCGGAGGTTTGATCGACTTCAGATAGTGCGCAATGGGCTGCATTAGTTAGCCTGAGCTCTGTACCAGTTTCTGACCCTCTTCACTCATTATTATCACTTAGTTACAGTGGCGGGCTTTCGTTGTTAGAAGGTTTCATTAATAATTTCGGTGAAGGAGATATTTCTTTGAAAATACTTGAAATTCCAGACTACCATTAATTCAGACTCAAAAATTCCGACGCAAAAATTGGTCGAAGAGGCTTTGCATAATTTACCTCACACGATATCCCGTTTCCATTAAACTATTATTAAGTAAATAATTTTAAAATAATTAAAATCTTTTTTTAAGTGCGAAGATGAACACTTATTTTCAAAGTGACATAAACTTTGGGTTTATATTTTGTGTAATAAATAATGACGCATTTATTATCTAACGCAGCAACCCCAGCTGTTCATCCTTCCACACAATAAAAATTGGTTGGTAGATAAGTGGGTATCCTGGGTAGCGTAGTGGTTAAGACGCTGGGCTGCTGCTGCTGGTGGGGTGTGATTCGGATTCCACGTTAAACTCTAGGTCTAAGGTGGAGTGACAAGCTTGACCTTCATCAAAGTGAACAATTCGGTAAACAATTCGGGCAAAAGCTAAACCAAGGTTACCAAGGTATACGAATCAAACCCAAACAGTATAATAACTTTAAAAAACAAAAATGGTTCTTATTTCACATAAATAAAACTCTTTTATAAACCGCTTTCTTCTTTATATATATAACAGGTCAATGACTTGAAAAATACCTTAAATGTTTGTATCTCAAAAAATGAGCTCGAAACGTCATAAATTTGGAGAAAATTGAAATAGTGAAAAAGTATTGAAGTTTGTGTATTATTATTATTATTATTATTATTATTATTATTATTATTGTGGATGGTGCGATGAAAATAATGTTTAAGGCGGTTACAGCTTAATGGCAAAGCTTATGTGACGAAAGAGACCTACAACTTTACTTGGAATTCGAACCAAGGGTCGCTACATCATCTGGACGCGGAAAACGATCATTCCTCCAACAACTAAACAGACCTAACGTCGCCTAACCTCGCTAATCACTGTTTTCATCACTTCATGAGTGATATATATAAATATAGATATAAATATAGATATAAATATAGATATAAATTTTCTGTTTATTGTGATTTTTCTGTCGTTTCTTAATGATTTCGGGGAGCTGATTCCAAAACTGATATTGGTTTTGCTCTATCATCAACCGTTTCAAAAATATAGGTTATCACACTTTTCATATGGCAAAGTATATAAAGAAGGTTAACATAAATATTTTCTGAAAATAAAAAACTATTGGAAATTAATGTTTATTGAGCCAAAATTGTTTGACAAACCCAAAATGGTGCAAAGGATATAATATATATCGTGAGGAGAACCGATAAGAGAATAACAAGCCTCGTTATGCAGTGTGCGTTCCTTAAAAATGCACTGAAGAACGCGACTTCCGCGTATGAACATTCTTATCCTTTCTGATCAGCGACCATACGTAGTCTCCCATCATGGAAGCATCCCAATGGCCCTGGACCCTTTTCTCCATCGTTTGAATATCTTGATGGAATCTTTCGCCATGTTCTTTACTCACATCACCCAGGTTATCACGAAAAAAGTCTAGATGTGAATGCAGATAGTGTAATTCTAAAGACATACGGCACCCCATTTTGCCATAGCACTTAATCAAGTTTGACACTAACTCCTTATAGTTTGGTGCTTTATGGTTACCTAAAAAGCCACGAACCACATCACGGAAAGCACACCAAGCCTCTTTTTCGATCGGAGTCATCTTGGTTTCAAGGTTCTTTGAATTCAACAGCGCCTTGACTTGTGGTCCTACAAAGATGCCAGCCTTGACTTTGGTCTCAGAGAGTTTAGGGAACATGACCCGAATCTGTTGGGAAACTTCCCCTCCAAAATCTAACGCAGTTACAAACTGCTTAATTAGACCCAACTTAATATGGAGAGGTCGTAGCAGAACTATGTCAGGCTTCACAAGAGGTTCCCTGAGTACATTGTACTTTCCTGGTTGCAGTCCCTCACGTGGAGGCCACTGAACTGTTTTATAGTGCTCAGTTGAAGCCCTGCTATCTCACAGGCAAATAAAACATGAATATTTAGTAAACCCTCCTTGTAAACCTAACAGGAAACCAATCATTTTGAAATCACCACACACGTCCCAGTTATATTGTTCATACCTGATTTGAGTGAGCAGTTGTTTGACATTTTCATAGTCCTCTTTCATTTGAACAGAATGTGCAACTGGTATAGATGGATATTTGTTCCCATTGTGGAGTAGAACAGCTTTAAAAATCCGAGTTGAACTGTCAATAAACAGGCGCCACTCTGAGGGTATATGTGTTAACCCAATAGCTGTGAATAGACCATTAACTTCGCTGCAATAACAGAGAGAGCCATTGACAACGTAGAACCTTGCAAACTCTTCATGCCGCTTTCGGTATACAGTGCTCTTGCAGTCTTCTCCAAGCAAATTCCACTCTTTGAGTGTGGAAATCAGAAGCTCAGACCCTGATTTCGTCAGACCCAAATCTCTAATTAAGTCGTCCAATTCCCTCTGATTTAGAAAGTGAAGGTTTGTACTGAAAGTTACTGTATATTCTTCATCATGACTGTCCTCACCATCCGACATCTCAGATGATCTAGCTGCATCCTCATTTTCAACCTGCAAAGCAAAGAAACAAAATATAGGCATAGCTATATATGTAGAAGAGCATCAGCACTAAGAAAAATCGACACATAATGACCCACAGTCTGTAAATACAGAAGGTAAAGTAATGGATAGATACCTGTTCTGGTGGACGTGGTATGGAAGACCTTCGCCATGTGGTACAGGAGCTATGGACGACGCTATGCTTGGATACTGAAGAGTCTGCCTTCCTTTAACTTTCCTGTACTTAGAAACATCTACCATGCAGTAGTAGCAATCGTCGTGGTGACTCTTTGGTTCTCTCCATATTCTGTGTACTGCAAAGGGCATTGCCTTGCGTACTTTCCGCAGCCACCCTTCAAGTGTGGAGCGGCAGCTTCCACAGATCACGTGGGGTGCCCAGGGCTTATCTTGGTCACCCATAGGCATACCAAAATAGAGCCGATACGCGATCCAGAACTTGGTGCCTTTCACAATCTTGTGCGATACTTGCTTGGGGCCTATGTAATACCCACAAACGTAGCAGAATATATCCGGCGAGTGTTTACAAGCTCTAGTTGCCATTCTCTTTACCAAACTGTACTACATTAATCATAACCTGCAGATATAGAGAGAAGAGTTATTAAATCTGCAACAGATTACAGATTCCAAAAAAAAGATGTATTCACAACACTGAAATAATGTTCGCAATAAAAAAGGGTCGATAACACTCAAATCGTCAGCACAGAGAAGCACAGAAACACAGTACCTCAGTGCTGGTAACCATCAGACAAACAACCTGCTTTCTTTGTGTGCTCACACTTACTGACTTCTCAGACACTGCGCTCTTCTTTATACCATATGTCCCACAAAAAAGTACACCCAACTTTAGATTCTACTAACTCCTCCAAAAATTGAGATATTTTAGATCTGTTTGTTTGATTTAATATAGCAAATTATTCTTTGTTAACGTTCAAAATTTATTCATGTTTAAACGATTTAGTGTTTAAGCATCTGCTTTTAACTGAAGGGTACAGCAAAATGGGTTGCGCTGAATGATCATTTCTCCCAGCCAGATAGCTCCTCTTGCTTTAACCAATGTGCTACTTTTTACGTCGAAGGATATTGCAAATATTTTTTTTAAGTAATTCGAACTTTTGTATCTAAGATACGAGTCATACATATAAATGAAGAATCTGAATTACTAAATTTATAGATAACTTTGAAACCCTTATCATGC
Organism: Bathynomus jamesi; assembly: GCA_023014485.1. Classification (NCBI taxonomy): domain Eukaryota; kingdom Metazoa; phylum Arthropoda; class Malacostraca; order Isopoda; family Cirolanidae; genus Bathynomus; species Bathynomus jamesi. The sequence goes on along the minus strand of JAJOZX010000017.1, from coordinate 674,158 downwards.
AGTTTACACGAAGGCAGCGCGTTCTCATGGTCACAACTTATCTGCAAACTAAAAGCTTAAAACAAGTTCAGAATACCTTCGAACTGCAATTTCCCGATAGAGCTTCTCCAACTAAACATAAAATTTTGAAGAATGTTCGAAAATACAAAGAAGAAGGAACGGTCCTCAATTTGAACAAAGGACGTTCAGGCCATCCGAAGACGGCAAGAACAGACGAGAACATTCAGCATTCAGCCCTGACTTGACCCCGTGTGATTACTTTTTATGGAGTCATTTGAAAAATAGAGTATTTGCATCACAACCTATCAATTTAGATGATTTGAGGACTCGCATCACAGCTGAAATCAACTTGTTAAAAGACAATCCAGATCTTATCAAAAGAGTGATGAGGAAGATGAGAGCTCGACTCCAGATTTGTATCGATAGGAATGGCGGAATGTTGAAATAAAACGAAACTAAGCATAACTTTTGCAATAAGGAATAAAGAAAAATCTGCTTTGTATCTTATTAAAATTATGTTAAAGTATCTATTATTATGTATTTGTCTTTTCATTACATCGATAGCACACACATTATTTTTTCATTGACCAATTTTGCGCAATCCATTTTGTTGTACCCTTCAGTTGAAAGCAGATGCTTAAACACTAAATCGTTTAAACATGAATAAATTTGAACGTTAACAAAGAATAATTTGCTATATCAAATCAAACAAACAGATCCAAAATATCTCAATTTTTGGAGGAGTTAGTACAATCTAAAGTTGGGTGTACTTTTTTGTGGGACATATGGTATAGCACAGTGGAAGTTTCGGGCAATTTCTAGAGCAAGAAACTGTCAACGAACATCCGGATTGTTCTCAACAATTCCTGATTATTCTGATATTGCTGCACCCATAATAACATTATACTGGTAAAACATGAAAAATGGATTATCTCTGAAACCATTGATGATACACACAAACCAAGGCCAGATTTGGACTCAGCGCCCACAAATGCATATAAAAACATAAAAAATTCTATATAAACAGAATCAGTGTTACACAGTGTTATCAATCTGTGTTTATGTAAATTAAAAAAATAATTATGTACCTCGCAACGAAATGATAACCGTTAAATAAACGGTAACGTGTCGTGGTCAGGAAATTTGGATTCTGCTCATGTGAAGTGAAAAACATTTTTATGCCTTTCTTATACTAACATCTTCGGACAACAATTATGGGCTGGTCATAAAAAGGGTAACCTCAAATATTCTTCATAAAACGAAGTCTCTAGGATGTTCCATTAGTTACCTCCAAAGTACGTGTTCGGCTTTACAAAAGTTTGAGTTTCTCTGAAGTGAAGACGAACTCATTTTAGCTTAATGAAAAAAATCGAAGGGGCTTGTAATCCATTTGAAAGGTGTTTATGAGTCCTGTAATGCGTTTTTAAACCTGGTTTTCATGGCATGAAAATATTTGATCCTTAACCTCATCTTATAAATTTGGTAAATTTATTCATGGAGTTCACTGCGAGTAATGTGAAAATTCTAAGTTCTATAATTTATTTTACTCGCCATACATATTAGTCTTTTGTGCTACAGAAATTATTTTCTACCTGAGAGAGAGAGAGAGAGAGAGAGAGAGAGAGAGAGAGAGAGAGATGTTTCTTTAGCTTAATTCCTGCAAAACAAGTCTCTATTCTCTCGAAGGAACCCCTAAAATGAATCTCATTTATATTAAATTTCATTTCACTTTGTGTGAGAAACCAATTGTTCTTACATAATTACAATCATTAGTATCAAATGGATTAAGCTTCGCTCATTTAACTTGGCAGCGGGTCTGCAATTGAAAGAGAAGGGGGCGGTAGTCGTATAATCGCGCAATGGACGTCGCGCTGCACGTGTGAGTAAATCCTTGTCCGGTCATTTCTGGACGGTCATAGTCTGTAACAACAACAACAACAACAACAACAACAACAAACAACAACGTCATTTCATCGTTACATAGTTGCGTATTCCGTTACATATGAATTTGATCTCCAATGCAGACTGATAATTTCTTTCCATTTAAAATGTTTGTTACTTAGTGCGGGCACTGTGCCCAGTTTTTCAATAAAGAATGCTTCGCTGGAGTCTCGCTGCGTCTATTAAGATATTATTTATAGGAAGAAGGGTCGAACTAATGTTCTCATCTGCGGGCCAGTTTCGACTTTTTTATGTAATATCCAGAAATCGTTCGATTCAGTGTATGGTAATTGCAGCTTTAATGTAAATAGTTCATATATATATATCTAATATTATACACACAGGGTGTCCATAAAGTCACGCATCATAGGAACATAAGCAATGTCTATTATTTATGTCTCCATCAGGCCAAATATGTTGAGGAACACTGAAAGAAAGCTGCTTTTTCGTTTACAAACATGTTTTGAGATTGGTGGCAATCATTTCGAACAAATAAATAAAATAAAACGAATTTTCCTATGATGCGTGACTTTATGGACACCCTGTGTGTACACACACACATATATATATATATATATATATATATATATATATATATATATAATTATATATATATATATATATTATAAGGGAAGGTGGGGTAAGATTGACACATCTTTGCAATTTCATCTTTATTTTTATCAAAATGCAATAATCTCAGCATATTTTGACTTTATTTTGATCTATAATAATTTAGTTAATTAATCATAGCCATCCCTGCATAAAAAAATCTTTAAGAAGTAAGCCATTCATAATTTTTTAATTAAAACGTGACAAAATGTCAATGTTACCCCACGGGTGGGGTAACATTGACGGTACATTGTTTCCCCATTATATGCCACAATTCCCCTTTTCAGGGGTAACATTGACACCCAACTATGTTTTTAAGAAATAGTAACGAACAGTAAGCATAGTCTATTGAATAATCTAGAGGTATAAGTTATGCTTATTCAAAGTCTGGGAGATCAAAGAGTCCTCTATTGCTGACTGGAATAGGATCACCGAGTTTCTTCGGGATATCAGATTCAGGGTAGTCCAGTCGGTCCACTTTTGTAGGCCATTTCCAGTGATATCCACTACAGATCATCACACTGACAGTTGCACAACTCTGAATGAGATGAATCTTCTCAATGACTTTAGGGAATCTCTCATCATCATAGTCAACCTTCACATAGTTACCAATTTTGAGATCTCTGACTTTCACAAATGTCTCTTCTTGATCATCACATGATAAATTCACATCTTCATTTTCTTGGTCATTTTCAGAGTCAGAACTTTGAGCCTTTTTGTTTCGTTGTTTTCCTTTTTGCTTCCCATCTTTTTTATTTTCCTGAATCCTGGCTCTTGCTTCATTCTCAGTTAAACATTCTGCAAATGTTCTTTTCAGTCTAACACGTTTTTCTGCTACAGAATAAAATAGTGTAGCAAACAAATTTCAATATATATTGCCTAAACAGAGCTATATAAATGTCAAACCTTTGCCCAAACATAGTATTCATGCATATGGGGTAACTTTGACATTTTGTCAATGTTACCCCATAAATAACTTAAATATTGTGAATATTTTCTACATGGGCTTTATTTTATTAAATTTTTAATTTTACATTTTAACTAATAGTCTTACCCAATATATATAACTGATTTATGCAGTTAAGAGTAATGTCTTTACCAAAGTTTTCTAAATTCAAAAAATTGCCACAATAGTTCTCAATAAAAACAAAGAACTAAAATAAATATAATATTTCACTACTATAGTTTTAAAGCAGGTTTAAAATATATAATAATGATATACATTTTTCCTTAATTTGTTTTTATGTCAATAATGTTCTTATAAAAGGTGTCAGTAAAGTGTAATAATCATATGTCAATGTTACCCCACTGTCAATGTTACCCCGTGTTACCTTATATGAGAATGAACTCAGAATGGTTCCCTGAGGTGGTTTTTTATGATAAACACAGACCGTGCATGGAACAAGGAACTCTTCTAGGATAATTAAATCCGCTGTAGTCCGAATAAGTAATGGTAAATGACAAATACTATAGTTTTTCTTTTTCATGATGCTAGCCCGACGTGGGCAACGGGTCACTCGCAAAGAGGTCCCAAAAATATAGCTTCCCTCACCAGCTATCTGCAAAGTAGATAGGATCCAGCTTTGGGACAGGATCTAGGGTTTAAAGCAGCCTAGCACAGCTACATTTAGAACCTCAATATAAGCAAAAGACTCGCTGCCCTCACGTCAGATTGAATACATCAAAGAAAAAGGGGGTAACTATTATATTTTTAGCCAAAAAACAAAAGTTAAACCTCAACTGGCAGAATTGAGCGTCCACTTTTCAAGCACATAACATGTCCGTTTCAAGATGGGAATGAACTCAGAATGGTTCCCTGAGGTTTTTATGATACACACAGACCGTGCATGGAACAAGGAACTCTTCTAGGATAATTAAATCCGCTATAGTCGGAATAAGCAATGGTAAATTAAAAATACTATAGTTTTTCTCTTTCATGATGCTAGCCCGACGTGGGAAACGGGTCACTCGCAAAGAGGTCCCAAAAATATAGCTTCCCTCACCAGCTATCTGCAAAGCAGATAGGATCCTGTCCCAAAGCTGGATCCTATCTGCTTTGCAGATAGCTGGTGAGGGAAGCTATATTTTTGGGACCTCTTTGCGAGTGACCCGTTGCCCACGTCGGGCTAGCACCATGAAAAAGAAAAACTATAGTATTTGTCATTTACCATTACTTATTCGGACTATAGCGGATTTAATTATCCTAGAAGAGTTCCTTCTTCCATGCACGGTCGTGTGTGTGTATATATATATATATATATATGGGGTGTCCCGTAAGTCTGGAACCATAGGGTAAAATAAGTAATTTATGTTTTTCCGTTTATACAAGTACCCATGATGTCTTTGAGTAAGGAAGAACGCATCCAGGTAATTCTGCTCGTAGGAAATCGGAGTCAGAGGGAGGTCGCTGAGGAATTTAACAGATTGCACCCGGACCGGGCGCCGATAACACACAGCTGTGTCGGCAAACTTGTAGCAAGTTCAGGGAAACGGGATCCATAGGAGATAAACCACGCAGTGGACCTCCGAGGACATCCACCGACGATGACACAGCCGCTACCATCCTCGCTCATTTCACAAACAGTCCCCAAAAATCTCTTCAGCGTTTTTATTGCCGTTTTTATCATTTTTCCCTATGGTTCCAGACTTACGGGACACCCTATATATATTAGCCTACGGTTAACCAATTTGGTGTTACCGTTTATAGCGTAAAGTTGGCACATAATAATGATAATGGTTAATTGATTGATAATGTTTGATTGTTAATGATAAGGCTGGAGTCATGAACTTAGAGTCACTCTTGGATCACCAATTTATAGTGGCCTACGGATCGCCGATTTCATGTGGCTAAGAAAGTAGGCTTACTATAATTACTGAATAAAATGATATGAAATTAGGGTCACCAGTTTGGGCCTACTGCCCAAATAAATAATATTTAAATAAGGAGAGAGAAATCACCTACTTGTTTTGTGTTTAATTAGGAAAATAAATCAGTTATTTGTTCACAGCGATTAACAGTTCAATAAAGGTATTTATAATCATTAACAATGATATAACGGCATTTACATTATGCTAAAGATGACTGAGTATTAGCAATAAGAAATGGTTATACAGTCTAATTGTTAAGTAAGTACAATGACGATAAACACTAATTTAGGTAGGCTAATGACATGCCGAGTGAACACAGAAATATATAACGAAGCCGATTGAACAGAAATAAGGGAAATAATGCCCGTATGGTTGGTACAGTAAATGGATTAGGCCGTCAAGAATGAAATGCATAAAAGACCACATAACAATAAAATGCACGACAAGTAAATTATATAAATGGTCACAATAACAGGGTGATACAAAATTACGATATTGGTACGACATTGAATAGGCCTACTGCGGTCTTAATGAGAGTTAGTTTTCGGTTGCTTGCGTACACTTGGATATAACGCGACGCACGATTACATTGTGTAGGCTTCGTGTGAATTGCTTAAGACGAGGGTAAAGGAAGTTTACCGCAAATGATGAATACTCTGGAGATTGAAAAGCTGCTTGAAGGGTGACCGTATTGCGTTCGCCCTTGCTGACCTTGGAGACTGTAGACCTAGGTGAAGGTTGACCGTATTGCGTTTGGCTGAAGGTGAACTTGGAGACTGTAGAGGGCCTGTTGGAATACTTGTTGAACGGGCGTCGATCGAGTTGTGGTGAAGGATGAGCGAGGAGTGAAATAGGTTTGTGGCTTTTAGCTTAATAGGAGGTTTACGGCCCTGTGCTTCGAAGTGTGTTTCTGTAGTCAGGTTGGCCTTGCCGGCGAGAGGATGAATGTTGACAGCCGGTAGCGACTTGTGGTAAGAGGCCAACGGAACGCCTACAGCAGTGATGTTCTTTCTTGCAGGTTGGAATTGTAGAGTCGCCTCAAGTGTTGCTTCGTTCTTGTTCTTGTGTAAGGGGTTCCAAAAAACCTTACCCCCCCATTTGCAGCTTACATGTTTACTTATATCGAAATAGTTTTTAGTGATTATAAAATTATATAAAATTCTTTATTTATTGCAGGTATTAAAATTACTCTAGCTAATAAAGTGATAATATAATGGCTTCTCAATTAATTGGTGATTCGGAGAGGCAACGCGTGATAGATCGCATACGAGCAATAACATTTCGGGAAGCTCGTGATGCTGGAGCCACCTTCATAACACGTTCATGGGTTGCCAAAAAGTTGCGAAGAAGTGAGGACTTCGTCAAAAGAAATTGGAATAAAACTTTGGATGAATGTGAAATGGATACAACCAAATCTGGGCGCCCAAATTTGCCACTCTCTCAGGAAACAAAGGACATCATTGAAAGCGGTACGTGTAAACGGAAAAACAGCTGTGCTAAACTTTCTAGAGAGATCGAAGTGTTGAGAGGAAAGATCGTTAGTGGTGAGATCATTCGACTGTACCGTCACAGGCAAGGTTTAAAGGCCTTGGCATGAACTTCCAAAGCCAAGAAAAACTCAACTTAACATCTATAACAGAATGTGGTTTGCCCATTATCTTGAAGATTGGGATGTGGATGATTTCATGCATTTAGCTGTCTCCGATGAATTTTTTGTTTATGTAACACGACGGCCTAACTACCAAAATGATCGAGTGTGGGCCACAACACCAGATGAAATCGATGACAATGAACATTATCGCGAATTATTAAAAAGTCCAGACTGTGTTGGTGTGTTTGTTTTGTTCATGCAAAGAAGCTCATGTGGGTGCTGAAGCCAAATGGTCAGAGTTGGGATGGAGAGTATTTTCGTGATATTATTCTATCCCAGCATGTCATTCCTTTTCTAAGAAACCCAAACAATGTTATGGATGTCGAACAGGTCACACTTCTGCACGATAAGGCCCCTTGCTTTAAGGCATTAGCCACTCAACAGTTGCTGCGGAACCATGAGGTCGATTTCTTTGGAAATGAAGAATGGCCAGGAAATTCTCCTAACCTGAACGTCTGTGAACACATTGGATCAGTTATAAAGCCCAAGGTTGAATGTCTCTTGTTTCAAGAACCTGCAGCAAGTCGATTTTCGAACGATACAATGACGCAACACATTGAAACTGTTTTAGCAAATTTGCGTAACGATCAAGATCTATTCACGTCACTTTTGGCAAGCTACCCAAAGCGAATTCAGGCTGTCTTGGAAGCTAATGGCGGGAACACCAAGTTTTAATTGTTTCTCATTAAATGCAGGATTAAATTCTCTTTTGTAAGGTATATTTAGTTTTACTGTACCTCTAATGGTTTAGGCCATGGGCGGTGGGGCTAAGGTTTATTGGAGCCCCATAGTTGAAGTGTGACTTGGGACTGAGGCCGGCTGAGGGCGTGATGGCGCTACGTGGTGAGAGTAGATTCACGAGGAGGCGGTAACGCGCGGAATGAGGTTTGGTAGGGAGCCTTACTTGATGATAGACTTCGTGTAGGCTCGACCGGATCCTTGGAGGAACAGCAGGCCGCTCTCCGGCGAAGGCCGGAGAGCGGGTGGCTTGACGAGTGGTGCTAGTGACGAAGGTGCTGAGGGTGAGACGTGACGACCAAGACGAGAAAATGACTAGCAAAAAGTGAGAATGATTTAAGGAAGAATCTGCATTTTATAGGTCTTGGTGACGTCCTCTGGTGGTCGCTTGGGGAAATACCACAGAATCTTGTTTCCTGTGTGGCCCAGTTTCATGCCCACGTGTATAGCCTTTGTTTTGATTCCATGATGTTTGAGAATGGCGGGGAAAAGGAAATTCCTTTGTCTGACCGATATCTATATCTTAAAGCATTACTTCACCCATGCATCCATTCAGTGTATGAGCAGCTTTGGGCATCATTGCCAATCTACAGAGGGTCAGTGTACTAAAGAGGCTCCCGTACGTAGTTAATCACGCGAATCAACAAAGATTTGATTTATTGTATTCAAATGAATATGGTCAAGTTTGTAATTCTTTGAGGTGAGCTTATCGTTAGTATGTATTGCAGGTACTTCTGGATTTATAGGATTGGGTGCATGATTCATCAGGAGCAAGATGCTCCGCTAGTTTGTGTTTCCTCCGTAAGGCAACGCAAATGTGCCTGTTCCAATCACAAATACGTTCATATCACCTCAGGTTTACTCTATGCAAACTGGAGCAAGCATTGTAATTTTCTTTTATACGTTTAAATATGAACTAATTTTCATGACCCATAATTAAGAGTAAAGAAAAATTATTAAAAGTTCCGACCCAATCATCTTCCATCGACTGTTAGTAAGTAAGTGTCTAACGTCCAATCATCGGAATTAATATTTAAAGTGTTTTACACCCATTTCAAGACTTCGCTCACCCTTTTAAAACGTGTAAAAAAAAATATATATTAAAATAGTAGATGTTTTCTCCCTAGATTTAATTTCGTAATGGGACCCTTACCTTCAAACCACGGATGTGCATATACAATGTCGGTAAAGTCTGTATCCAATCGCAATTACACTAATTAATTAATTAAATTAATTATTCAATTAACTTCATCAACGTGCTTTTAACTGAATGGGAAATTTTTTGAACATTTATGATATGTTCCATAAACTAATTTATTTCCTGTCGGGTTACGAGTTTAAATGTATTTCCCTTTTTGCAAAAACTTTTCGGACACTTTGTAATATATAATATATATATATATATATATATATATATATATATATGTTAACCCCTGCGTCTATGGCCTGGGTTGGTTCGAAGTCGACGGGGGTTCTAGTTAGGTGGCAGCAACGGATTTGTTACTTGCAGTAGTTTCTTCTATACTACTCTCCGAGTTCTTCTATAGTGGCTCGGAGGATTCTGCGGAGCTTACTAAATTCTCTGAAAATTCCCGGATTCTTCTTATAACGTATCGGGAAATTTTAATGACTAAATTTTCTGAAGAGAGCAAGGCTTGAAGGAGAAGATAAAGACTATTTCTTACTGTAATTTACTGCTAAAATGTACAGGCAGTGCTCAGCCTTTGAGTCTAATTCTGAATGAACATGGAAGAAATTATGGGGGTTTATATACCCTAAATGTTAAAAAGGCTGTATTATTTTTGCACAATGTTAAAAATAAAGCAAACATTTTTGCTGTGACAATGGTTAAACAGATAAATAGGATATAGGAAGAGGAAGCCATATTTCTATCTTAAACAGCGTATTTTCAGATCTGCTGTTTTCCTGATCCGCCGAGTTAATTAGAAACGAAAATTGAACTATGCATCTTTATACTAAGATATGCATATGAGCAAAAATTAAAGGTTTAAGATTTACAATTAAATGCTTAGGCAAGACATGACTTCATCTTTTATAACGAAGAGAGAATGTATACAAAACATGAACACTACAACTTTTAATCAGGATTCATTATTAAGCTAAATCTAAGAAAATTATTAAGAAATTTTGAAAAGAACAAGTCACCAATTATTTGGCAAAGTCGAAAGCACATCAAAAATTTATCCCAACGAAAAAATAATAATAAAAAAATAATAACAATACCGCCGCATATACATTCCTAATGGCGACATAATGTCGGGTCGGACATTGAGTACATTGTAATTTTGGTTTACTATAACTATGATTATAATTACCAATTAATTCACATTCATTTATTATCGTTAACTGCAGTTTCATTAAAGTACATTAATTACATCATATTAAATCATTATAGTTCATTACAATTGACCACAGTTAACTATAGTTTACAGTGTTTCATATTTACATTTGGATAACTATTATTTTGAGATTTAACACAAAGTACATGGGCACATATATATATATACATAACACGCATAACGATATATAACATAATCATGCTTTTGAATTAGAAGTAAACAAGAGAGGAGATTTCGTAATTAGATGCCCACCTTCCGTGTTGGTCAGCGGAATTAGAACACGTGCGTCAACATTACGAGTATCTTGCGAGGGAACAATTTAAAACAAATAACACAAGATAAAGGTCAAGAAAGGACATGGACGTATGAATTAAATAACAGATAACTTACGTTATGCGAGTTTGGTCCTTATGTAAATTAATAATTGAATATAAAGATTATATAGGAAGACTGGAAGAATCCTGGCAAGGTCACCAGTTGTTAACCCCTCCGTCTATGACCTGGGTTGGTTCGAAGTCGACGGGGGTTCTAGTTGGGTGGCAGCAACGGATTTGTTACTTGTAGTAGTTTCTTCTATACTACTCTCCGAGTTCTATAGTGTCTCGGAGGATTCTGGGAGGCTTACTAAATTCTTTGACGATTCTCGGATTCTTCTTATAACGTATCGGGAAATTTTAATGACTAAGTTCTCTGAAGAGAGCAAGGCTCGAAGGAGAAGATAAAGACTATTTCTCACTTTAATTTACTGCTAAAATGTACAGGCAGTGCTCAGCCTTTCAGTCTAATTCTGAATGAACATGGAAGAAATTATGGGGGTTTATATACCCTTATTCTGCTAACATCATTATTATTAAAAGTTGAAAAGGCTGTATTATTTTTGCACAATAGTTAAAAATAAAGCAAACATTTTTGCTGTGACAATTTTTAAACAGATAAACAGGATATAGGAAGAGGAAGCCATATTTCTATCTTAAACAGCGTATTTTCAGATCTGCTGTTTTCCTGACCCGCCGAGTTAATTAGAAACAGAAATTGAACTATGCTCTTTATACTAAGATATGCATATGAGCAAAAATTAAAGGTTTAAGATTTACAATTAAATGCTTAGGCAAGACATGACTTCATCTTTTATAACGAAGAGAGAATATATACAAAACATGAACACTGCAACTTTTACTCAGGATTCATTATTAAGTCACCAATTATTTGGCAAAGTCGAAAGCACATAAAAAATTTATCCCAACAAAAAAATAATAATAATAAAATAATAACAATACCGCCGCGTATACATTCCTAATGGCGACATAATGTCGGGTCGGACATTGAGTACATTGTAATTTTGGTTTAATATAACTATGATTATAATTACCAAATAATTCACATTCATTTATTATCGTTAACTGCAGTTTCATTAAAGTACATTAATTACATCATATTAAATCATTATAGTTAATTACAATTGACCACAGTTAACTAATTTACAGTGATTCATATTTACATTAGGATAACTATTATTTTGAGATTTAACACAAAGTACATGGGCACATATACGGGGCTCCAATAAACCTTAGACCCCCGCCCATGGCCTAAACCAATAGAGGTACAGTAAAACTAAATATACCTTACAAAAGAGAATTTAATCCTGCATTTAATGAGAAACAATTAAAACTTGGTGTTCCCGCCATTGGCTTCCAAGACAGCCTGAATTCGCTTTGTGTAGCTTGCCAAAAGTGACGTGAATAGATCTTGATCGTTACGCAAATTTGCTAAAACAGTTTCAATGTGTTGCGTCATTGTATCGTTCGAAAATCGATTTGCTGCAGGTTCTTGAAACAAGAGACATTCAACCTTGTCCTTTATAACTGATCCAATGTGTTCACAGACGCTCAGGTCAGGAGAATTTCCTGGCCATTCTTCATTTCCAAAGAAATCGATCTCATGGTTCCGTAACAACTGTTGAGTGGCTAATGCCTTAAAGCAGGGGGCCTTATCGTGCAGAAGTGTAACCTGTTCGACATCCATAACATTGTTTGGGTTTCTTAGAAAAGGAATGACATGCTGGGATATAATAATATCACGAAAATACTCTCCATCCCAACTCTGACCATTTGGCTTCAGCACCCACATGAGCTTCTTTGCAGTGAACAAAACAAACACACCAACACAGTCTGGGCTTTTTAATAATTCGCGATAATGTTCATTGTCATCGATTTCATCTGGTGTTGTGGCCCACACTCGATCATTTTGGTAGTTAGACCGACGTGTTACGTAAACAAAAAATTCATCGGAGACAGCTAAATGCATGAAATCATCCACATCCCAATCTTCAAGATAATGGGCAAACCACATTCTGTCATCGATGTTAAGTTGAGTTTTTCTTGGCTTTGGAAGTTCATGCCAAGGCTTTAAACCTTGCCTATGACGGTAAAGTCGAATGATCTCACCACTAACGATCTTTCCTCTCAACACTTCGATCTCTCTAGAAAGTTTAGCACAGCTGTTTTTCCGTTTACACGTACCGCTTTCAATGATGTCCTTTGTTTCCTGAGAGAGTGGCAAATTTGGGCGCCCAGATTTGGTTGTATCCATTTCACATTCATCCAAAGTTTTATTCCAATTTCTTTTGACGAAGTCCTCACTTCTTCGCAACTTTTTGGCAACCCATGAACGTGTTATAAAGGTGGCTCCAGCATCACGAGCTTCCCGAAATGTTATTGCTCGTATGCGATCTATCACGCGTTGCCTCTCCGAATCACCAATTAATTGAGAAGCCATTATATTATCACTTTATCAGCTAGAGTAATTTTAATACCTGCAATAAATAAAGAATTTTATATATTTTTATAATCACTAAAAACTATTTCGATATAAGTAAACATGTAAGCTGCAAATGGGGGGGCTAAGGTTTTTTGGAACCTCTTATATATATACATAACACGCATAACGATATATAACATAATCATGCTTTTGAATTAGAAGTAAACAAGAGAGGAGATTTTGTAATTAGATGCCCGCCTTCCGTGTTGGTCAGCGAAATTCGAACACGTGCGTCAGCATGACGAGTATCTTGCGAGGGAACAACTTAAAAAAAAAATAACACCAGATAAAGGTCAAGAAAGGACATGGACGTATGAATTGAATAACAGATAACTTGCGTTATGCGAGTTTGGTCCTAATGTAAAAATTAATGGATCAATCCCAGAATAGGCACCTGAAATCATTTTTAGGTGCTTAATCTGGGATTGAGGCAAAACACAGGTGCTTAATCTGGGATTGAGGAGAAAAAAATATAAACAGTTTTTAGAGATATAATTTCATTGTTTTTATCAATATTTGAAAAAATCAACTCTAACCTAACCTAACCTAACCTAATCTTTTGCTATATCTTCTGCTTTTTTGGATTTGCTTCAGATGGATTCAGAAATATTCGGGTTCATATTGCAGGAATTTATAATATCTAAAATTTTTCTTTATTCATTAAACCACTTTAAACCTTTTATAACTTTGCCGTTATTACATTTGTAATAAACTTTGTATAAACAATAAATTTTGTAATCATCAGGTTTTTTTTATTTAATTCCTTGCAAGGTGCCTATTCTGGGATTGAGGTCGAACGCAGGTGCTTCATCTGGGATTGAGGTACATCAGGTGCCTATTCTGGGATTGAGCCAAATTAATAATTGAATATAAAGATTATATAGGAATTATTCATTGTTCATTTTTACACACACACACACACACACACACACACATATAATATATATATATATAATATATAATATATATATATATAATATGTTATAATGTTATAATGTTTGTTATAATGTTATAATGTTATAATAATGTTTCAGACCAACAAAGACCCTAGGATCCACTTATGGCTGGTCTACCTAACTGTGTTCGTAATCGTGTATTGTGTATGTCCTCCGTGGTGGTGGAGGGGACCTACAATTTTACGTGGGTTCCGAACCACAAGAACATAAGAAATTCATGTAAAACTGCCGGTAAATTGGCAACGACCAATTTTTACGAAACTAAATAATTATAAATTTAAAAATAATTAATTATCGATTTAAAACTAAGGATAGAATCTCTCAATCCAGAGGATCAAGTCATAATAAACTACTATCCACAAATATGTTACACTCTATATCTATTTATAACGGACATGCAAATATATCAGATCCAAAGAATCCAGTCAATTTCACTATGGTATCCATCAAGTCACGGTCCATATCGATTGCGGACCAAGTCAAAATTTACAACCATATACATTACAATATATACACTTACGAGGAAAAGTGTAGTTGTGGCTGTAAAGACTGTACAGAAATGTAGAAATGTGTGTGCACCCATTATGGGTCTCCCATTTAAAGGTGTTTGTGAGGCAAGTGAAGATCATGAGTTTTTCAATACCTCACAGTACTATGGGGGGGCACCGCTCGGCAGAGGAATCTCTTTAAATAGGGTGTGTAAGGACAGAGAGTATCCCCTAACCCAAGACGCTGCCTCCCTATATCCCACAACACTTGTGTTGAGCTGTGGGATCTATCCCCACAAAGGCTTAATTTTACTACCTTAAACTATACCCTTTCTATCAACATGCGCGTCTAATCGATTTTTAAACATGTTTATAGGCGTGCTACTAATTACTTCTACCGGCAAACTATTCCAAGTATTTACTATTCTATGCGTAAAAAAGTTTTTCGCAACTGCTGTCTCGAACCTTCTACTTGTCAACTTACACCCGTTATTTCTAGTCCTATTATATTGAGATATTTCGAAAAAGCTATCTCTATCTACGTTATCAAACCCATTCATAATTTTGAAAACCTGGATTAGATCACCCCTTAACCTCCTAGTCTCGAGTGTAGTCAATTTCAACTCCTTAAGCCTATCCTCGTACGACTTTGACCTAAGAGACGGAATCATCTTAGTTGCTCGTCTTTGAACTCTTTCAATTTTGTCTATATCTTTGCGCATATGCGGATTCCAAAATTGGACCGCGTACTCCAAATGGGGTCTAACTAATGATTTGTAAAGAGGAACTATAATATCGCGCGATTTGTACTCAAAATTTCGAGCTATAAAACCTAACACTTTGTTCGCCTTATTGACCGCTGCTGTACTTTGTTTCGCTACTTTTAAATCACCAGTGACTATAACTCCTAAATGTTTTTCCTGCTCTACGCTTGTTAAATCTTTCCCTGACATACTATACGCAAAATTACCGTTACGCGAACCTATATGCAAAATTTTGCACTTATCCACGTCAAATCTCATTTGCCATGTGACTGACCAATCAACGATTTTATTCAGATCTTCCTGAATTTTACCTCTATCTTCGTCATTAATCGCCCTACCACCCAGCTTCGTGTCATCCGCAAACTTTGAAACTGTACTGACTAGGCCGACATCTAAATCGTTAATATATATAAGAAAAAGCAAGGGGCCCAATACAGAACCCTGAGGAACGCCACTCGCTACATTAGCCCAACACGACTCCGCTCCATCAACGACCACCCTGTTTCCTGCCTCGCAACCACTCTTCTAGCCAATTTATTACTACACCCCTGATTCCATGAGTCTTAGTGTTTTCAATGAGTTTTGTGCGGCACGGTGTCAAACGCTTTTTGAAAATCTAAGTACACTACATCAACCACCCGATGTCTATCGTAAACGTCAACCACGCTTTGGAAAAATTCTAAAAGATTAGTTAAGCAAGATTTGTTTCGCCTAAAACCGTGCTGCGTGTTTCTAACCAGATTATGCACTTCTAAGTGTTCGACTATACGATCCCTAATTATTGATTCAAGTAGCTTACCTACAACAGACGTTAAACTGATTGGTCTATAATTTCCCGCCGCACCTTTATCGCCTTTCTTAAAGATAGGTGTTACGTTTGCTAACTTGAAATTATCTGGTACGCACCCCTCAGAAAGAGACGCATTAAAAATCTTTGTTAGCGGCACAGCAATGCTATCTGTTAATTCTTTTAGTTGTATGGGATATATGGAATCCGGACCCGGTGATTTACGCGTTTTCATTTTATCAATATAGCGCATTACTTCCCCTACACTAACGACAATATTATCCAAAATATTACCATTATCAAAAGGTATTATGTCTATGACTGTAGGGATATTCGTTACATCTTCTATAGTAAAAACTGACGTAAAAAATTCGTTTAGCAAGGTAGCCATTTCCTTGTTTTCAGAGACTAGATCTCCATTTACATTTTTCAATGGACCCAAGACACTTTTTACTGGATTTCTATTATTGATGTATTGAAAGAATCGCTTGGGGTTTTCTTTACCGTCACGAGCTATGGAGATTTCAAATTCGCGCTTGGACTTTTTTATTACACTTTTCGCTTCACGCCTCAGAGATATGTAGTTGTTTCGTAACAACAAATTGTCTTTATCGCACTTATGTTGCCTATAAGCCCTATCTCTACTCTTTATAATGTTTCGTACTCTAGAAGTAAACCACAAGGGCTTGTTGTTTACTTTCGCACGCTTAATTTTGTACGGTACACATTCCTCATTTATAGTCCTAAATACTGTTTCGAACGATTCCCACATTAGTTTTGCGTTGGAGTTCCCCATCACGTTTTCCCAATTGACGTGTGACAATTTATTTCGAAATTTACAAAAGTCTGCGTGCTGGAAGTTAGGAATTTTAGTCGAGTTAGTTGGTTTCGAGTGACTTACTGAGAGGACAAACTCTACCATATTGTGATCGCTATTGCTTAACGGTTCTATTACTTGAAGATCAGTAATTAGCCTATCATCCGTAGTTATTACTAAATCTAAAATACTGTCCAACCTCGTAGGTTCCCCAACCTTTTGAATAAGAAAGCTATCCTCGAGAAAATTAACTAAACGATTACCTTCCGCGTCTCCCTGCATTGTATTGTAATTCACGTTGGCGCAATTAAAGTCACCCATAACTAAAGCCTGCTCACTACCGATTATTCTCTTTAGTTCACGATATAACACTTCGTCCGTATCAGCTGTTTGATTAGGGGGCCTATATATAACCGCAACAAGAAGTTTGAAGTCGCTTAATTTAAGTTCTGCTATAGTCGAATCTATCTGTTCTGGAATTGAGTGCTTTACTTCTATAACGTTCGCAATATTATCTTTGATATACAACATAACACCGCCTCCTCGCCTACCTATTCTGTTTTTAACAAAAAGTCTATAACCTTTAATTTGATACTCCCCTACAAAGTCGCGTGTTTCAGTGCGAAGCCACGATTCGTTTATCGCAATTAAGTCAGTCTTTACAAGCAATTAAAGAAAAAAATTCATTTATTTTATTTCGTAGGCTACGAGCATTTAAGGATAGAACCTTCAAATTGTTTGTAATATATATATATATACGAGTAAATATTCGAAAGCTTTAGACAGTTTCTTTTGTCATTTTTAGCGGGGAAAGCAACTAAAATTGTAAACATTTTTAATTAAATTAAAATTAGTAATGAGAATCTTAAAAATTTTAATGAAAATACTAAAAATTAATTGCAGTCATCAACAAAACAATGAGACAGTCAAAACAATCACAATTTTAAGTCGAGCTAACAACATCTATCGACGTCACATGAAATCGACAAGTTTTTGTGGGTTAGATTGAGTTAGGTTGGGTTGGGTTAGGTTAACACTGGTTATGTTATGTTAGGTTAGGTTAGGCTAAGTTTTTAGGGTGTCCTCTTAAGTCATAAGTAAGAAATTAAACTATTAAATTTAAAATTAAAATATCATTTAAAAATGATTTAATATTACAATGACTGTAAAAGGGACAGTGGGTACCTACCCTATCTATTGTAAAGCGCTTTCACCGAGCTTCAACAAACAGATGGCGTGGTGGAGCGGGGCGGGCCCTCAGTAGGCGTGGCCCATTCCTCGATTCTCCGCTCTTTTTCTCCCATATTAATTAACTAAGAAACTGCCCCTCCTTCCCGCGTAAAATAAAATCAAGAGAAGAGAAGGCGAGACACGAACTCAGTCACTTCAACTCAACTTTCAGAGACGGAACCACTTGGACACCAGGAAAAAGATTTACGTGTTGTTGTTGTTACCAAAGATTCAAAATTTTCAAAATAATGTTCAGTCGCGAGCAGTAAAATTAATAGAGTATTGGGTTTTATTTCTTGTAATTCTTAATATAAATCTAAACATATTGTTTTGCCATTATATAAGTCGCTTGTTAGGCCTCATTACAATATGCTGTACAGTTTTGATCGCCGTATGAGAATAAAGATATAGAAATGTATGGTATGAAGGGTTGAACGGCTCGCAACAAGTCTTATTCTTACGTTACGTGATAAAACATGAACGCAGACTGAAAGAGCTGAATTTGTATACGCTTGAAACTCTGAGAGGCGAATTAATTGAGGTGTTCAAAATTTTAACTTGTTTTGATGAAGTAAATTATGAAAATTTCTTTGACTCAGACGATTGGAACATTACGAGACTACCAGCGAGGTCGTGGCAAGCACTTCAATTAACCCTTTCAAGCCGTATGGGCGCAAATGAGACCATCAAATTTTAGATTTTAGTCATTCTGGAGATATAACACTAGTTTTTTTTTTTGGCATGAAAAGTAAACGAAAATCAGGCATGAAAGGGTTAATATGTTTAAGAATAACTTCGATAGGTATTTTACTTGCGCAAATTTGCGTTAAAGGGTGTGTAAATTGAGGCTTTGAATTTTAGCTAGTATAGGGAGTAACCCGACTTTTCTTTTTGTTTTAAATGTAGTAGGAGGTGGTAGTCGAGTCTAGTTCCACTGTTTTCAGAGCACTGGACTTCTCAGATGATACTCCATTGGTAAAAACGGGAATAGATAATTAAATATATAGGATGGCTACTCTTTGGGTACACAATGTTTATTTACTGAAATAGAAGCAGAGATTGGGAATTCTTAAATTTATGCCTGCTGACCAGCTGCAGGTGCCTATGGATCACCCTTTGTCTAAGATTCTAAGTAATTCCAATGCGGAAGATGGCAGAAAATAGTAAATTGTTTAAAAGCAAGTCTCTCGGCATAATGGCTTTAGCAAGTAAGGGAGAAATGATGCAACAATGAAATGATGATTTTTTATACATAATAAATAAATAAATATAATCTTTAAAAAAATGCGTGATGTAGATTAGATTAAATAGTTTAACATTCACGCTAGCCTTTATTTTTCGCTGTTCTCTAATGCGTAATTAGGTACACGAGCTAAATGTACGCATGGTGTAAATGAATTCTGAAGCTATTCTCTTCATTATACTTTTTCCTACTTCCCTATAAATTTTATTTCGGATTATTCTCTGTCAGCAGTGGATGGCGGAGGAGGGAGGGAGAGAGAGCCTTGTGAGAGAGAGAGCCTTGTGAGAGAGAGAGAGCCTTGTTTGTTCTATACTTTACTAGTACTACTATTCCTGTGTGAAAGCTTTACACGAAGTGTAAGCATTGTATTAGTTTTCGGTGTTTTTCATTTAATTTGCTTTTTCTGTTGTTTTTTTTATTTTCCCTACCTCTTTCTTGGGCTAGCCGAGAGTGGACCTTAGAGTTTTTGTTAGCCCGTAACTCTGTAACTTTGTGACTCTGTAACTGCACGCCTCCTTTAAGGAGAGGTTGCAGTACCGGAGTTTCGACACATTCTCATCCCTTTTCTGTTCAACTCTCTAACGCAAAGGTTAATCGGTATTTTTAATCTTATATCTACTGAACCGGTCAACTCTGGAACAACCTTCCTCATTTCATCTTTCCCTCAGTCTTTTTGACTTCTAATCTTTCAAATGCAGAGTGTCCAGGCATCTCGAAAACTTTGGACCATGATTTCGGCTCCCTTCTCCTTCTATGTAGAAAGTGAAGGGAGGGCGAGAAACGGGAAACGCGGAACGCGGGGAGCGTTCGCCCTTGGCCACTCCTTCCGGCATTAAAAAAATATATATACTGAATAATTTCGACAGCACTGTGTCTGTCCTTTTCAAAATGCTGTAAAGAGTACAGACACGGTGCTGTCGAAGATATTCAATACCTTATTTAACTTCTAGAGGTGTTTTCCGTTAAAATACATCGTCATTTTGTGAGTGTGTATGACTGTGTGTCGTTTGTTCCTCTGGTCTGGTGTGAATAGGAAGCAGTTTTCATTAGTGTAAATTGAGTTAATGGAAAACTGATTAAAAGTAAACTGCACAAAAGCAGACCTCTTTTCTTGTGTCAAGTTTCGTGAACTTTTTGACAAGACCATTTTTTATTCTCTATTTGGAGTGAAATACTTGAATTTAAAAGCTGTAGAACGAAGACTCCAGAAAGTGGAATATAAACATGAGTAATTTAAAGTTTGTTTTGCAAATATTCACACGAATTATGAATTTATTAAAAAAAAAAGATGAATTAACTTTCTAAAGATTTTCAGGAACTTACAGTTGAGTTTTATTAACAATAACATTAAATAAATAGTACGTGATTTTACAGCGTATAAAATTGAACTTTGAGATTTGAAATCGTGATCGATCACCTTAAAGTTTGAATTCCATATCACACGGTCGTTTTTTGACATTTTTCACCGTTAAATCGTGCCCCGCTTAAAACCGATTAGAGCCGTTTACACATTAATCGGCAATAATAGGGTTTGGAAAATGCGGAAATTGAACCCGAACACTTCATCTCAACTTTCCGAGACGGAACTATTTGAACACTCCAAGGCAAATCTGTAAAAAGGAAACATTACCGAAGATGGACTGTACATAGAGTATCGATTGCAGAAAGACGAGTGAATTGAAATTTAATTTGATTTTAAGTTTATAGCAAAATTTTTATGGAATTGAAACTTATGTTTCCATTACACCGGTCTGCATGAAAATCGATTTCTTTATTTTGAGTTGTGATTCTGAAGCAGTTTGCTGCGCTGAATTAAAAAATGCTACCAGTTTTTTTCTATCACCCACAGTTTTAAAGTTATTAGCAAAACAATTTTGGGGCGTTTTGTAATTTTTTACCTTTTTTATCTTTAATTAATTTCGTTTTTTCATATTTTTCAGATAGATAATTCTAACATTACGTCTTTAAAATTTTAATAATGGCTTCTAGAGGATGTACCCATAGTCCAGACATATTTTTTATATTTGTGGTCGGTATGTTGTTGTAAAACAAAGGACAAATGTAACGACCTTCATTAAGAGAGCTTATCATGCTTATTTTGGAATTAAATTAGGAGATCAAGACAAAAGTTGGGCTCCACACAAGGTTTGTCTTACGTGTGTTGCGGCACTAAGGAATTGGAGCAAAGGTAAAAAGAAAAGTTTGCCATTTGGGATCCCTATGGTATGGCGCGAGCCTAGAAACCATACCGACGACTGCTACTTCTGTTCTTGCAATGTTAAAGGTTATAATGCAAAGAATAAAGAGAGCCTTCAATACCCAAGTCTTCCATCTGCAATAAGGCCGGTACCCCATGGTCCAGAAGTTCCTATTCCCCGCCCACCCGAGAGCCTGGCTCAATACAATTCAGATTCTGATTCAGCTCCAAATCCAGACAATGATGATGTTTATGAACAGCCAACAGCTGACCGAGATCCTCCTAAACCATTGACCCAAGCCGAACTAAATGACTTAGTCAGAGATTTGAATCTGCCTAAGGAATCTGCAGAACTTTTGGGGTCTAGATTGCAGGAGAACAATTTATTGGCATCCGACACATACTTCGCTTGGTACAGAAATCGTGAGAAAGACTTCGTGCCTTTTTTCGAAGAAGATCGTCCCTTGGTATTTTACAAGGACATCACAGGATTAGTGTGCAAGCTAGGCATCGAATACCAAACCAGTGACTGGAGGTTGTTTATAGATTCCTCTAAAACCAGTCTAAAAGGAGTGTTACTGCACAACGGTAACAAATATGCATCAATCCCAGTGGCCCATTCACCTCATTTAAAAGAGACCTATGATAACATGAAACCTGCTTCTGGAAAAAATTCAGTATCAAAATCACAGATGGATATTGTGTGGGGATCTCAAAGTCCTTTGCATGTTACTTGGGCAGCAATCAGGATACACTAAGATGCCATGTTTCATCTGCGAATGGGATAGTCGAGCACATGACCAGCACTGGAAGAGGAAAACTTGGCCTCCTAGAGAGAATCTTACCCCAGGATCAAAGAACATTTTACATGAATATCTAGTTGAACCAAATAAAATCCTCCTACCACCCTTGCACATTAAGTTAGGCTTGATGAAGCAGTATGTCAAAGCATTGAATAGAGAAGGTGAGTGTTTCAAGTACATTTGTTCAAAATATCCAAAGATTAGCTACGAGAAAATATAGGAAGGTGTTTTTATAGGTCCTCAGATTAGAAAGTTATTGACAGACGATCATTTCCTGAACACAATGACCAATAAAGAAAAAGAAGATGGCTTGGTTTCAAAGATGTTGTTGAAAACTTCTTGGGAAACTACAAAAGCCAAAATTATGAAAGACTAGTGGAAAATATGCTTAAAAAGTTTTGTGCCTTAGGCTGCAACATGAGCCTAAAAGTTCACTTCTTATTTTCGCATCTTGACCGTTTTCCCGAAAATCTCGGAGATGTCAGTGAGGAGCAAGGGGAATGATTTCACCAGGACATCAAAACCATGGAAAGAAGATATCAAGGAAGATGGCATACAAATATGATGGCGGATTACTGCTGGTGTCTGCAACGAGATCAGCCTAACGCACAGCATAAGAAAACATCAAAGAAGCACCGGTTTAGTCGTCATTAGTCAGATCTACCTTCGTAGTCTTTGGAATAAGTCCTGAAATGTTTGCAAGTAAAGAAGGTAAATATATTTTGTTTCTTTCAGTTATTTTTTTATTCTTTCATAAACAAGCAATATGCTTGTCCAAGAGCTAGGAGCTATTTAATTTTGCTTTAAATAGGTTTTACTCTATCACCTAAAGATTTCGTGCTACAAGGGGTGTTGTAATACCTCATCTGTCCCCAAATGTTAACCACCCATTGATGGGAGGGGAGAGAGTATTTTGCTGGGAACGGGACTGGTTGTTATATATATTTACCCTACATTATTATGTAAGCGTTACTGTAGTCTATAACAAAATTTATGGTTTAGCATGTGCAATCCAATGTTGGTCTCGATAAGATGGTTCACATTTGGGGATAAATGGGGGATTTATGACACACCCTATAGTAAGAAAACCATACGTGATAGGGAAAAACTAACTATATTTTTGAGATCAGCGCACTCAAATTATATAGAATCACCAACTAGTTTGTAAAAATCGATCGACAAGTTTTCAAATGTGTACTGGTGTTATTCGTTAGCGGGCACGTAATTAAAAAAAAAAAATGTTAATTTTGTGACGAGACATTAAAAATGGATTCCATTTTCCGATTGACGACAGTATTTAAATTAAATATTATAATAATTCGTATTAGCATAAAGAGAAAAAGGATTTTCAAAAAGAGGTTTCGTACGATTACTTTCTTTTTTCAAGGCTTCCGCACGCAGCTGCTGATTCTCATCCCTTCTCTTATGACAGCCTTTTCTCATTATATTTTGAAGTTATACATATTAAATTTTTTATGTATAAATACACACACATACACACACACATACACACACACACACATTTATATATATATATATATATATATAAACTTCGCCGAAAGGAATTTATACGAGTATTTAAAAAAAAATGTTGGTAGAAAAATGGAATTACTTTTTGCCTTCCTTTTTTTATAATATTTTCATTAGTTTAGAAATGTTACTTCTTTTATAGCTTTAGTCATTTCTGTATTACATTAAGAAAAAATACAGAGGAAAAATATAAAGGCTTAGCAAAAACAGCATTATTTGAAGAATAAGATACTCTTTAATTATATTATGATAACTAAAACGTTTTCAAAGTGTTGATGAAAGAAATCGCAATCCGAATGCAAGTACGTATCAAAATACTTTTGACATCAACAAAACATTATTTTTTTCACAAAACGTTTTTTTTAATTATCTCTACGCTGTTCACGGTAGGGAAAAGGGGCGTGGAATAAAATTACCAAAGGTAATATATATATATATATATATATATATATATTATATATATGGGTTTATTGAGAAACTTATCCTATATTATTTCTTTTATATGTGTCATAGTTTTATCGTGATATATTTTAAATATTTTTCTTTGGTTGTATTTTAATTCCGGTGTAGCTAAAATTCTGACGTAAACTTCGAGGTTTTCTCTTCCATATCTTTACAACAGCCGTAGCAAATAGACAATTTAATTTTTTTCGTTTGAAAAGACTTATTATTGAAGTTTTATGTTTTAATGTTTGATTGTTTTTACTGAAAATTATAATAAAACAATAAATAATACGATGAATGCCCTACGATGAATGCCCTGGTGCAGAGAATATTTATATAACTCTCCGTGTAAGTGAAATTATTTAGATTTTAAAAGCATTAATTTCTTTGGAGAATTTAGAAGTCTGGTGCTGGGATATAAAGGAGGGTGAGTGGAGGGAACAAATCGCAACTATATACTTATGAATTTTTTTTTTTATTAATGAAAGCAAACGAGCGAGTAAGAGTTACTTTTTCAGAAGGCTAAAGCATATTTCGAGCTTTATTTCGGTGATACAATACATGACAATCTTAAATAAAAATTGTACCTTACATTCTCTCAATCCCTCCTTCTGTTTCCGAGCAATTTGTAGTATTCATTTTCCTCAGAGTGGAGAATGGACGACGAGGTGGGGACTTCTAATTGTGACTTTAATTTTTAGATTATTTCTCTACCAAATAGTATTTTTTTTTAAATTCTGAACATCTTCCTCATAGATTTTTCTTTCATGAACTTTTTTAATGTGAACAGTTACAGAAGGAAGTTCGTCGAAAGTTTTAAAATGGTTGAAAATTGATAATTAATAATTTTAAGGTTTCGTTTCTGCAGTTTCAGTAGTCTTTCGCTAAAGGGAATAAAATATAAAGGTACAGAAATTGCTGGTCAATCAATTCGGAGGTTCTCTAATTTATTTTAGCAAACTTACTTCTGTGTGTGTTTGTGTGTGTGTGTGTGTGTGTGTTCATTTTCTACCATTTAACATTTAGCGTTCTCTTATATCATAATAGAGAAGACCTAATCGAGACTCGTTCTTCGTCCGAAACGCCACACATATCGCCCGTCCTTTCATTGAGTTTGGCATCACCTCTGCGCTTCCTTCTCCTATAATCTTTTCCAGTTTATATCGAGTCCCCGAATTGGGGAAGTTTTCGATTCTTTCGAGAGGAAAGAACTTTCGCTTGAATTAATATTTTTCTACTCCTTCGTTTGACTTTCATTAATGAAAAACTCTCTTTAAATTTCCCTCGTGAGCCATTCTTTCATGGACTAATTTATCTTAGACTAAAGTCTAATTTATGAATGTTTGTATTATCTAACTGGGTTATATACAGTATATATATATATATATATATATATATATATATATATATATATATATATATATATATATATATATATATGTATGTATATATATATATATATATATATATACTGTATATACTAGGGGCACTCAATATATTTTGCTCCACCCTCTTTCTTTAGCTAAATAATAGGCCATGGGGCTGAAATGTCTTTTGGGCCGTAAGTTTGAACTTTCTGCGCTTCACATAATCGGATTTCTCCAGTTTGAACCTCCCCTCCTTGTATAAAACCGCTTTTAAACGCTCTTGTATAAAACATGGTTAACGCAATTTCGAAAATTGCGTCTGCCAATGATGTGCGTCGTAAACAGAGAGATGTTATTGGGTTCTTAACCGCAGAGAAGGAAACAGTTGGAAATATTCACAAACGTCTACAAAAAGTTTAAGGAGATGCTGTTGTTGATCGAAGCACAGTTGGACACTGGTCCAAACGTGTAAGATCATCGGAGAGAGGGAGAGCCAGCCTCGATGATGAGCCATGCAGCGGTCGCCCGGCATCGGCTGTGACATTTCACACTGTGCAACGTGCTAACAGCATCATTCGATCAAATCGGCGCGTCATATACAAGAAGCTATCACTGGAGTTAGGAATTAGTGAAGGAAGTGTGAATACAATAATTCAGCAACTGGGATACTCAAAAGTGTGTTCACGGTTTGTTCCTCTCGAACTGACTGAAGATCACAAAGCCCAAAGAAAAGAAATTGCTTCTGAGTCGTTGGTTCGATACGGGACAGAAGGGGATGACTTCCTTTCACGAATTGTGAATGAGGATGAGACTTGAGTACACCACTTTGAACCTGAAACAAAACGCCAATCCATGGAGTGGATCACGCAGACTCCCCACGCAAGAAAAAGTTCAAAATGGCTCCCTCTGCAGGAAAGATTATGGCGGCCACCATTTTCTGGAACATGAAAGGGGTGGTTCTGGTGGACATTATGAAGAAAGAACAAACAATCAACTCAGAGGCATATATTGCTATCCTACAGAGACTCCAGAGACGTATAAAGCGAGTTCGACCGAAGAGAAAACTGGAAGACATCCTTCTTTTGCACGATAACGCAAGACCACACGGCAGTTTGCAAACAAAAGAGGCCATCACAAAAATGCACTTCACTGTGTGACCCCACCCTCTATACAGCCCGGATCTGGCACCTTCAGATTTCCATTTGTTTGGGCCAATGAAGGATGTTATTCGTGGAAGAAAGTTTCAGACTGATGATGAGGATGTTGAGGAGGTTAAGAGGTGGCTCCAGCGGAACCCAGCGGACTTTTACCAGCAAGGAATAAAGGCCCTTGTTTCGAGGTGGAGGAAAACCGAAGAAAAGGATGGAGACTATGTGGAAAAATAAAAACTTGTAAAAAAGGTATGTACAAAATTTCTGGAACTTACAAGCAAACAAACTTGGAAAGAAAAAAAAAAGGTGAGGCAAAATATATTCAGTGGCCCTCGTGTGTGTGTGTATATATATATATATATATATATATATATATATATATATATATATATAAAGGGTGGGTAAAAAAAGTGACCCTTAGAGGTAAATTGTCATATTAAAAAAAGTAAGGGAACTAGAGCTCCAAAACTTCATAGATGCTTACCTTAGCATGTTGTTCGTCTTAATTGAGAAGTTGTTCGATGTGTCGCCCTTCATGCTCAACGCAGGCCTCCAAACGTGGACGCCACTGATCAATGCACCTGTTTACATATCGTTGAGACACCTTCCCCCAGCCGAGCAGAATTCTCTCACGTAGTTCATCTACAGTATATCTCTTATATTGGTACCAGGGATGTAAACTTTGGACTTCAGGGCCTCCTAAACACCATGATCTAGTGATGAAAGACCGGAGCTACTAGCCAGCCACATATTGGGTTCGATAAAATCCGATGTTTCGTTCTCAAAGAATGTGACAGTTTGGCGTGCTCTGTGAGTAGGGCCTCGATCTTGTTGGAAAGTATATCTTTCACTCTATCTAACTGATATTCGAAGAATTAGTGGTGAAAGATATACTTTCCAACAAGATGGAACCCCTGCTCACAGAACACGCCAAACTGTCACATTCCTTGAGAACGAAACACCGGATTTTATCGAAGCCAATATGTGGTCGGCTAGTAACATCGGTCTTTCATCACTAGATTATGGTGTTTAGGAGGCCCTGAAGTCCAAAGTTTACATCCCTGGTACCAATATAAGAGATATACTGTAGATGAACTACGTGAAAGAATTCTGCTCGGCTGGGAGAAGGTGTCTCAACGATATGTAAACAGGTGTATTGATCAGTGGCGTCCACGTTTGGAGGCCTGCGTTGAGCAGGAAGCGAGACACATCGAGCAACTTCTCAATTAAGACGAACAACATGCTAAGGTAAGCATCTATGAAGTTTGGGAGCTCTAGTCCCATTACTTTTTTTAATATAATAGTTTACCTCTAAGAGGAAACTTTTTTTACTCACGCTGTATATACAGTGTGTATATATATATGTGTATATATATATATATATATATATATATATATATATATATACGGTTTCCCGAACGATTTCTACCCACTGGGAAACACATTAATTAATTAAGTAATGTAATTCTCATTGGGTAGAAACTTTCCAGACATCATTGAACTACAGTGTATGTATAAACTGTATATATGCACATTATTCTTATTTACAAATATCCATATTTGGTACCAGACTGCTGTAGTTGTTGTTAACGACAAAAGGTTGGACAAATTGCAATCATTCAGTCATAATCGGGCTGATTTTTGATGAGTTTCAACGCCGAGAATGATTGTTCACAAACGAAGGTGCCCTGTGTACCATATCGTCATGTTAAATAGTATACTTGCTACATATTATGATAGATCGGTTGTCTTTAATTTTCTTTGATAAGAACAATTTTTCCTTTAGTTTACTGTCACTTCAGTTATTAAATTAATTTTTGAATGCTAGCCGACGAATTTAAAAAGTTATCGCGGGCAAAGGGTTGCCCACCACTGGTTTAGGGAAAGTAGCTGACCGTTAGGAATTGAGGAAAAGAGACAGATAAACGTTGGGTAACGCGGGAAACGGAGTTAGGAACAGAAAGACAGTACCTGAACAAAGTAAAGAAGAAAAACCTTTTTCAGGTGAGTTAATTCAGTCAAGGACTGTCCCAAACCAGTTTGAGAAATTGGGAGGGGGTGCAGTAATGCGCGTAATGCATTTGGCTCGACTCGCTTCCCCTTTCAAAAGGGGATTTATTTTTCAAGGTTGGTGGCATTACTAATCGTCTCTGTGCCCTCAGTTGGACGAAGGACGTTAAACGGATCAACCAACCATTCAGTTGATTACCAAAAGGTTTAATGAATGTGTTGAATGCGTTAGCCAACTCATTTTAGGTTCTTTATCTGTGTTTTGTTGCGCATTTTTATCTCGTTTTATTTCGTTCTTTGATGTTTACTTTATGTTTTAATTAAGGACGGACACTAAAAATTTCTGTGAAGGTAAAATGAGCTGATTTTGTTCAGTCTCGAAAAGACCTCTGTGCATTAAAGGGTTAAGAGACGTTCGCTTAATCCTTTACTGTACAGAGGGAGGTCTTTCCGAGACTGAACAAAATCGTCTGACGTTAGCCAGAACAAAATCAGTAAAGTAACATTGCCCGATAAAGGGTTCAAAAGAATACCAATATTTTTATCTCTTTTTTGGGGGTATTCAGTAAAATATTATTGAAGGCTATAAAATCTTTATTAATATTTATTTTATATTTATTTTATATTTATTTTCGATAAGTAGGTGAATTCTCTCGAAAATTTATATTCAACAATAACTGCGTGTGAAGCGAATTACCCTCATTTATTCTTGCATTTTGTCTCAATTTACAGAAATTAAAAACTTAATATTAGTTTTATTCTCAAATTATTTTCAAATTAAATCAAGAAATTAATTTTTGAACCAAAGCTGGAAATATGCATCCTATATACTATTGAGCTAAAGTGTGTGTGTGTGTGTGTGTGTGTGTGTGTGTGTGTGTGTGTGTGTGTGTGTCTGTCCGCTTTCTTTGGAACCGTGCACAGACTAAACGGCACATCGGAAAATTCTGCAACCACCACCAACTGATAACCCATGAGCTGCCGATGTGCTCTGTCAAGTTTCCCTGTCCTAGGTCACAATTACTGGGTCCGAAGGCCCCAGCACCGCGATAAAACTACAGAAAAGAATGCAGCCGTGAAAATCTTGAGCTTCACATTGTGACATATACTGCTACTCGCCCGGGGTAGTGGGGAAGGGGGTGGGATAATTGGGGGAGGGGATGGGGGTAATGAGGAGAGGGGTGGGGGTAATGAGGGTAATGGCGTTTTTTACTTTTGTGTGTGGAGGTAATGGGGGAGAGGGTTGTGGGTAATAGGGGTAATGGCGTTTTTTTAATTTTGTAGCTGGATCACAGTGCTACCCGCCCGGAGGACCAAGTTGTACAACGGTCGCGAGCGATAGCGAGCTACCGCTTGTAAGTAACTATTTATATGGCAAATCTAACGAGTCAGTTTGTTAGTTAGTTTTGTTAGAATATAACCTTCATAATTTGAGTTGATAAAATGACTGGACTACATATGTTATAAATTGGTTAATATAGTTAGGATGATCGAAGGTCATACGCGTTTTTTGAAGTTGGAAAAGAATGAGATTTTGAACAGTTTAGGTTATGCATTAGAGTAATGTCACCATTTATGAAGTTTTGCTAAAATTTGTCAAGTTTGATTGGCATTTCAACTAACTTGTTGCTTTTCGTCGGCAAAATCAATAATACTAAAAACTTTGCAGCAAACTCAGTCAACAAATTTTACTCGTGTGAATCCAATAATTTCATTTCATTTTTGTTAGCCAAGTACTTATAAAAATAACATTTACCAAAACAAAATCAACTTTGGTTTCAAGTACAGATGACCTTTAACTTTTATTTCTTTTAATGTGTTATATACAGTGTGTCCGTAAAGTCATGGTGGGATTTTAAATAGCTATATTATTGCAACGAAACAAGATAATGAGATGAAGAAAAGGCAAATTGAAGAACAACTCTAAAAGAATAACTTTATTTAACGTAGTTCGATATGGGCTCCTGTGGTAGCCCTGCAGACATCTAGGCGGTGATTCAATTCCAGCCACACACGCCCAAGAACATCAGGAGTGACGGATGCGATAGCTTCCGTGATTCGCTCGTGCAAGTGATGAATATCCCTAATGGGTACACTGTACACGCTTTGCTTGACGTAACCCCACAAATAAAAGTCCAAAGGTGTCAGGTCCGGAGAGCGTGGAGGCCATGGCTTCCATCCTCCTCTTCCTATCCATCTCTGTGGAAATTTTTCATTAAGGAATTCTCGAACAACGTTGGCATAGTGCGGAGGAGCACCATCTTGCTGAAAGATGACATTATTGTCAATAAATTAGGGTACTGCAAAATGTTCCAACATAGCGAGGTAGTTGCGTGACGTCACAGTGGGTTCCGCGAAGAAAAATGGGCCAATCACTCGATCTCGTGCTAGAGCACACCACACATTAACTTTCGGGCTATTACGCTCATGTTCAACATAGGCATGTGGACAGCCTAGACTAACTACGAGATAAAGGTTAAGCTTAGCCTAGACTAACTACAAGATACAACTTTTAGAGTTGTTCTTAAATTTGGCATTGTTTCATCTCATTATCATGTTTCGTTGCAATAATATAGCTATTTAAAATCCCACCATGACTTTACGAACACACATCACCGCCTAGATGTCTGCAGGGCTACCAGAGGAGCCCATATCGAACTACGTTAAATAAAGTTATTCTTTTAGAGTTGTTCTTCAATTTGCCTTTTTTTCATCTCATTATCATGTTTCATTGCAATAATATAGCTATTTAAAATCCCACCATGACTTTACGGACACACTGTAGTTTAGTTAGATCTCAATTGAAAAGCGAGTTGGAAACTCAATCTAAAGAGAACTACGAGTGTGACAATACAATTTGTACTTCATTTTAGACACATTTCAGATGTATAATTCAAATCACATTCATTAGTATTTTGGTTATTACATTTCAGTTAAAATGTATACCCACGAAATTCATAATGAGTGTGCATAAATTATACATTTGAAATGTTACTAAAATGTGACGCAGAATGCGTATAATAAAACGTCAAATTGGGTTTAGAGTGTTGCATTAGTAAAAATTTATATACGAGTGTAATGTTAATGAAGGTCTATAAGTAAACAAATTTCAGATCTATTCCGTTTGGGTCTAGCAGCGAATTTTAATGAAAATCGGTATACTAATGTAGTTTTGGTCACTGATTTCAAAAATAACTTTCTTTTTTTTGGAGAAATGATAAACATGTTAGAGCACTTTAAATAATTAATGTGTTTTTAACGAAAATATCATGACTTAACCTAACCAATCGTCAAGGGCGTACAGTTGACCTAACCGGGCATTCAAATGGCCTAACCTGGCATTCAATTGACCTAAATGGACATTAATTCTTGATTTTTTTCTGCTACTTTTACAGATCTGCCGGGATCCTTCAAAAAACGTATTCTTCATAAAGCTGCACTTTTTACCGTTTGACCGACGCTTTTGGCAACGAAAGAACTGGGTATTTTTATCAAAGGAACATACTTTCCCACACTTAGAGCACTTTTTCATAAACAGTAGCAGTTTGTGACTCTGGCTAAATTTAACACAATCCTCTGTAATTAGTTTAAGCTAGTTGAAACACATATTAATTATTTAAAGTGCTCTAACATGTTTGTTTTTCATTTCTCCAAAAAAAAAAGAAAGAAAAAAGTTATTTTTGAAATCAGTGACCAAAACTACATTAGTATACCGATTTTCACTAAAATTCGCTGCTAGCCCCCAAACGGAAAAGACCCCAAATTTTACCTTGATTCGTCCCAAAGTCACAGATTAAAGAAATAGTGATGAAATAAAAAAGGATAATTAAGCTACGCAGATATTTTTCCAAAAATTTCCCCTGGACGGCCTTGAAAATTCAAACGAGAAAATATAAAATCCATAATTAATGTATTCTCACAAAATATTTTTAAGATTCATTCTCTTGATAAGAGAAATTAAAACTAAAGTATATTTTCTCCAAGATTAAATGTACATTATTATATTACTCGTTCAAGTCCAGTGTCTGACTATCAATTCTTTGTACTAATTGGCATGACAGCCACAATGACGTCCGTATTTGTTCGTATCTGTAATAAAAATAAGTTGAGATTAATATACAGGCAGTTCCCGGCTTCCGAACACAATATGGTCTTGAAAATATATTCGTAAGCAAGATGTTCGTAAGCCGGACTAATAAATCCCCTTTAAATACATGTAATAAGTGATTAATTGGTTCCCGAACACAAATTAAGCCCTATTTTTTTTACATAAAAACATTATTAAATGTACTTTTTTTAATTTAAGCAAAATGTAACATACCTTAGGTCTAATGGATGGATGGCATAATGGAAGTTTGTGAGAGGAGAGGTGGAGAGGCTATCCTAGTTTGATGGAGACGTGGAGGGAGACTTTGATGGAGACTTTGGAGGGGAATTGGCAGAAGACACAGCTGCTGATGTTGATGGTGTTGGTTCACTGGTGACTGAGGGAGACTTTTTCAGAAAATGGTGCAGAGTTAATTGCGCAGCAGCCTCCTCCTTCTCTTCATAAACCTCCTTGTAGCATGCAAGGCCGTTGAAGACACCTCTGGAGGCCATGGCAAATCTTTAGTTGTTTGGGTCATTCTCCTTCAGAAGGACCAATCAATCCCCTCTCAAAGATTTTTAAAACCTCCCGAAGAACCTTCATGGTGAGATTTTGGGCTTTTGGAGACTCTGGAACCCTTGCTTGCTGCTTCCTGTGTTAGCTCTCGAAGCGGTATGTTCGAAAAAGCCGTGTTTGTATGGATCGAACGTTCGAAAGGTCGAAACATGGTTATAAAGTATAATGTTCATATGAACGGATGTTCGGAAGCAGGGGACTGCCTGTACAGTATATTGTATGCCCACTATTAGTTCGTCTGTGCATTAATAACAAATCATACGTGACTTACAATACATATAATGTATTTTATCTCTTATTAATCTAAGAGCCCAGTAAGGTCCAAAATTATATAAAATATATAGGGCCAAATTATATAAAATAAATAGTTCAATTGACAGTATTATTGTATTATTTGTATTATTGTATTTGTTTAACATTGCAGTTTGTAACACCGTGTTATTGTAATATAACAATAATTGTAGTATTGTTATATTTATTTTATAAATAAATTTATAAATATAAATAAATAAATAAAAAATAAATATTTTCACAATGACTTTAATGACGTCACAATGATTTAAATTAATTTTTTAATTTTAATTTATAAGTTCGTTTATGTATTTTAAATTAATTAATATTTTTAAATTAATTAATACTTCTTATTCGTGATTTACATATTACAAGATGTAACAAAATTTTGGAAAATTTGTTTATCTTATTTTTGGGTGTTTCTTCATGTTTTTGGGTGCGCTGAATTAAAAAATCGCATTAGTTTTCTCGTGAAAACTCGAGTTTCTTGTGAAAACCATAATCTATTTTTTGTACCTAGTGTCTTATCACCGTGTGACAAAAAAAAAATTTTTCTTTGTTTCTGGGCAATAACCTTTATTTTCTGATTCATTATGCTTCAAATCACTGGAAAAAAGCTATCAGTGATTTTAAACTTCGGGTTTGTTGTCAGTACATCGATTTTGTTGAAATAAGAATATTATTATTTTTTAACCCTATATGGACATCTGCGACAGATCTGTAAACGCTTCAAAATTTACTATATATTTACCGAAACAAGTACATTTTAACTTAAATGACGATATCGTCAAATTTGTAACGGTTCAAGGAGTTTATATCACGAATTGGCAACTCCTACTGCAGAAAACCGAGCTTTAATGAAAAAAATAAGTTAGTGCGTCAGTAGAAGTAAAAGTGTATGGTTATGCAGTTCGTTTTTTATTTTTTATCACTTTATTTGATTAAAGGTAAGTTGAATAATTTTTTATTGCTCAATATATGTTGTTAGAGTGGCTGAAGTAATATAAAACAATTCTGATAAACTGAGCACTAGAATATTTTATTGAAACGTAACAATATTGATGGCTCTGACATCCATGCCTTCTTTGCCACGTGGTATAAGGTTGTCCAATTTGTATTATATATATTACATTTTATATATATTATATATATTATTATATATATTATATATATATATATTATTTATATATATATTATTATATTTATATATATATAACATTAAAAATCACATATTTATGTTCAAAGTACTCTAAATGAATGTTTAATATAGGTAACAAAAATTTAAGACAAAAATAAGAATTATGTCCATATAGGGTTAAATTAATCCATTATTTTTACTTTTTCAGACGTGTGACGTGTGACGAAGTTACTGTTATGGCTGCTCGTGGTTGCAAATATCCAGCGGATTCCTTCTGCTACGTGTGCGGCGAGTTCTTCGCAAAGACGGCTAAAATACACTGCTTGGACAGTTGCACCCGTGCAAAGGAAGCCTATCATGCCTACTTCGGAATGCCAGTCGGTGACCAAGACAAACGCTGGGCACCACATGTCATCTGTGACTACTTCCACCGCACTCTTGAAGGTTGGTTTAGAGGAGAGAAGAGGGCAATGCGTTTCGCTATCCCCCGTGTCTGGCGTGAGCCCTCAGACCATCTCACGGACTGCTATTTCTGTATGGTGGACCCAACAAAACGAAGAAAGGGGAAGAATGCGCCTCCCATTGAGTACCCTGACATTCCGTCATCTATTGCACCTGTTCCCCATAACGCGACGGACCTACCTGTGCCACAGCCTCCCTTGAGAGATCAATCTTGTCCAGCAGAAGAAGCAAGCTATGATGATTCCGAGGAGGAGCAAGGTGCGTCATCTGCTGCGCGCCGTCGACGCCGGGTGGCCTGTGAAAGGTGCCCCTACTACCCCAACCAAGAGGACATCAACGACCTCATCAGGGAAATGGCCTTGACAAAGTCCAACGCCGAGCTGCTCATTTCCAGACTGAAGCAGTGGGACTTACTGGACGACAGCGTTCGAATTACTTCCCAGAGGAAGCGGCATCGCGGCTTTTCAGTGTTCTTCACTCTTAGAGATGGGTTGTGCTACTGCCATGACATCAGAGGTCTCTTCGACGCTGTGGGCATTCCCTGCAACACCACTGACTGGCGGCTCTTCATCGACAGTTCATCTAAAAGCCTCAAGGCTGTTTTACTGCACAACACAAATCAGTGGCCTTCGATTCCTCTGGCTCATTCAGTGCACATGAAAGAAGAGTACCAGAACGTAAAAATCCTGCTGAGTGCACTGAAGTACGACCAATTCAGCTGGAAGTCATTGGCGATTTCAAGATGGTGGCCTTCTTGATGGGGCTTCAGGGAGGCTTCACCAAGTTCCCTTGCTATCTGTGCCTCTGGATAGCCGAAATACAGCCCTTCACTACGAGAAGAGGAACTGGCCCCTCAGGACCGGCTATGAGGTTGGGCCCATAACGTGAAGCAAGAGCCGCTGGTGGAGCCAACGAAAGTGCTGATGCCACCCCTGCACATCAAATTGGGCATCATTAAGCAGTTTGTTAAACAGCTGGATCCAGAGGGTGAGGCCTTGAAGCACATCCAGGAGCTGTTCCCGAAGTTGTCGGAGGCAAAGATCAAAGCAGGAGTATTTGTGGGCCCTCAGGTGAAGCGACTTATTGACTCCGACAGCTTTCCTGAGAAGCTGTCTGAGGTTGAGCGGGCAGCTTGGACAAGCTTCGTTTCTCTAGTCAAAGGTTTCCTCGGAAACCACAAGGCAGAGAACTACAGGGAAATCGTTGACGAACTTGTGGACACGTACCGGAGCATGGGCTGCCGGATGTCGCTGAAACTGCACGTACTACACGCCCACCTTGATGAGTTCGAAGAAAACATGGGAGACTACTCAGAAGAACAAGGTGAAAGATTTCACCAGGATGTCAGCTCTTTCGAGGAACGCTACAAGGGACAGTACAATGAAAGTATGATGGGGGACTATATCTGGAACCTTTTGCGTGAGAGTGAACTGAAATACAGTACAATCGCCAATCTCGTAGACAAACTTCTTTTTGATTAAACTATAACGCTAGAATTTTTGTATCAATTCTGTATCAATTCTCCGTAGCAATACTCTTTATCAACGCTCTGTATCACTGTCTGTGTATTAACATATTATAATACATAATTATTCCCTACTCGTTTCCTTCTTTTTATTTTCATTTCTAAAGACGGGGCCTGGAGAACTTCATTTTTCATCATTGATTTATCATAATAATCGTGTTAACATCAATTAAAATTATACTTAACAGGATTCGTTTGATTTAAAAGCAGATAGTGTGAAAAACCCTTAAATTAATAAGCAAAAATGGCAAAAAATCAATAAATCGATCTCATGAACTCAGAACCAAAGTCTGAACTTGGTGACTGCTCATTTTTACTTATTTATGCCCTAAAAAATCAGAAAATAATAGTTTTAACTCATGGACAAATTTTGTGTTACACGGTGAATTAATTATCAGAGAGCAAAATCACAATGAAGAAAAGGAAAGGAAAATAAATATATTTCATATTTAAAGATATATAATGTATATATAATACGTATATAATGTATATATAATGCACCCAAATATAATATGCACACAAATATGCTCACAAATCTAAACGGATAATGCTTAAAAATGTACATTTGAGCGACTTTTCCTCTTATAGTCCGTGGATTATCTCGTATTAAACACCAGATATAGTCGCTCATCATAGCTTCGTCCCATTTTCCCTGATATCTCCTCTCCATGGTTTGGATATCTTGGTGAAAACGTTCACCATGTTCTTCACTTACGTCACCCAAATTTGGTCTGAAGAATTATAAATGCGAGTCCAGATAGTGTAACTCCAGGGACATTCTACAACCTAACCTTTGAAAGTGTTTGAGTAGATTTCCTACTAGCTCTTTGTAGTTGTCGTTCTTCTTGTTACCTAAAAATCCATGGACTACAAGCCGAAACGACTGCCAAGCATTTTTTTCAAGGGCTGTCATTTTTTCTCCTAACTCTTTAGATGTTAACATGCGTCTGACTTGAGGTCCAACAAATACGCTTCCCTTGATTTTAGCTTCAGAAAGTTTAGGAAACACTGAACGTATATGATAAAGAGCATCACTTTCAGCATCCAAAGCTTTGATGAATTGCTTAATAAGACCAAGCTTGATATGCAGCGGGGGTAGCAAAATTTTGTCTGTTGGAAGAAGGGCTTCGTCAAGAACACTGTTTGCCTGAATTGAGCTCATTTCTCACAGGCCATTCCTTTCTGACAAAGTGCTCACCATCTGCTCTGCTGTCCCAAAGGCAGAGGAAACATGAATATTTAGTGTAACCGCCCTGTAGTCCAAGCAGGAATCCTAGCATTTTGAAGTCTCCACATACATCCCATCTATGTTCACTGTAGTTTATTTTGTCTAGCAACTGCTTTACATTTTCATATTCTTTCTTCAATTCAACCGAATGAGCCACAGGAATAGATGGAAACATGTTTCCATTATGTAGTAGGACGTCTTTTAAACTTCTAGTTGAACTGTCAATAAACAAACTCCAATCAGCAGCGCTGTATTCAATTCCTATCTCAGCAAAAATTCACATCACAGCAGTAGCAAAGAGAGCTCGATGCAAAACAGTAGTAGAAAGAAGCGTATCGCAAATGCCTATTCCTGTAGAAAGAGATCTTGACACTTGGGTCCAAAAGATTCCACTTTTGAAGTCGGGACGTCATAATTTCTGCATTGGTTTTCGTAAGATTCATATCCTCGACTAGGTCGTCTATGTCTTTCTGGTTGTGGAAATGGGGTGACGTATTGGAGCTTGCCTCGAAGTCAGCATCTTCATCTTCATCGGAGGATATTAAAGGCGTTTCTTCTATTTCCTCCATGATGGGTGGGCATGGAACGGGTAAATCTTCATTATGGGGGACTGGGGCAATAGAAGATGGAATATTTGGATATAGGACATTTTTTCGACCTTTACCTCTCTTGTAGAGTGAAATGTCTACCATGCAGAAGTAGCAATCATCGTGTTGATTGGTTTGCTCCCTCCAAATGCGAGGAATAACAAATGGCATGCCTTGTCTGGTACCTCGCAGCCATCCTTCTAATGTGGAACAGCAGCTTCTACAGCAAAAGTGAGGTGCCCATGATTTATCTTGATCGGCCATGAGCATGCCAAAGTAAGCGTGATATGCTGTACAAAACTTCGTTCCTGTGTCAATTTTGTGCTTTCCTTGCTTTGGATTGATGTAATGACCGCAAACATAAAATGAATCTGCAGAGTGTCTGCAGGGCCTATTGGTAGCCATCACCATATAATTCTAATTCAAATATCTGAAAAATACCAAAAAACATTTTATAAACATAAATAAGAAACCAAGTGTGTACAAATATTTAATAATGGGCCTTAACCAATAAAGACATTACTAATAAACCCCAGTTTTGGGGACATTTTGAATTTTGCATTTGAAATTACTTTTGCTAGCTCAGAAAAATGCCTTAAAAATGGCGAAAAAGTAAGACTTCTAAATTTGACTATATCATAAAAACTAGTTTTCCGAGCAAAACCGATGCCAAATCTGTAATTAATCAGCGTTGCCGAAACATATGGAAAAGATCGAAAAATCAACATAAACAAAAAAATGTTGCAGTGTTGTTAATCATAACTACTTATAAACTGATGTTTTGTCTTCAATTAATCTGTGAGCCCAGTAACGCATAAAACTTAAGGGCCCAAATAAATAAAATAAATACTGTAGTCCAATTTCACAATTATTTATTTTAAGTTAAAATTATCGGATCACCTGAACATCAGGACCCCCAGCCTTCTTTAGTTACCCTTATAAGGCTAACTAACGAAAATATTACGACCTAACCAAACCAATCGTTAGGTCAACTGCACGCCCTTGACGACTGGTTAGGTTTAGTCGTGATATTTTCGTTAGTTAGCCTTATAAAGCTAACTAAAGAAGGCTGGGGGCCCTGATCTTCAGGTGATCCAAATTATCGTAAAAACAAAAATTTTGAAATTTTAATATTTAATTTGTAAATAAAGAAATATACATTAATTAATATTTAATAATAATTCAAGTGTTTCTTAAAGAAAAATTTTATTAATTCATTTATTTATTTTTTATTATATTTAAAATAGTTTCCCGTTTTATCCATTATTTTAAAAGAAAACGAACACTTTCGTTTCTTTTTGGTGTCTTGAAACATTCCTCGTTTGCATAATACGTATATATATATATATATATATATATATATATATATATATATGTTACAGGGAATCTGTGTAACTAGGGATTTCATGAAATCCCTAAAATGTTCAGGAATTTCATGTAACGTTAAGTCGTGATATTTTCGTTAAACCTACGGGAAAGTTATTGAATCTCCGATTAGGTTAATTGAATGCCCGATTAGGTCAACTGTATGCCCTTGACGATTGGTTTGGTTGAGTTGTGATATTTTCGTTAAAATGATATCACGACTTAAACTTACATGACATCCCTGAACATTTTAGGGAATCCATGAACTCCCTAGTTGCACAGATTTCCTGTAACATATATACATAAACGTACGAAGAAAATTCTTTGGTGGGGGGGGGGGGTACGACTTAGGGTGGAATGAAAAAACTTTTTTCAGAATTCAGTTTTGTAGGGGCACCCAAAAGTTAGTCTGTGGTACTATTAAGAAATCTATAAAATATTAGCAACTTGCGGCATCAACTTCACGGGCCCCAAGGAGGTCAAAGATTTTGCCTTTCAGGTCCCCCAAAAAATTAAGGAAAAAAATTCAAAGATTTAAGCGTATCTTCCGTTAGGTTTATGCTAGGAAGGTCATTTTTATTTCTTGTGATTTGTCTATTTATGTTCTTTAATTTTACTCTTATACACTTTTTCCCATTCCTCACAGAAATTTGGAAAATTTGGTATTTCATGAAAAATACTAACAAAAAATTAGGGTTTTTTATTGCTTTCGTCGATTGGTTGATGTTAAGCGTCATTCAGTGATTCAGTTTTCTTTTAAAAGCTCATATAATAGCTGCATCGCTTTAAATATATTGGTTTATTGGAGCAGATACGAGGTAGATACGAGCCATGCATATCTCGGCTTAAATT
Source organism: Bathynomus jamesi (assembly GCA_023014485.1). Lineage (NCBI taxonomy): Eukaryota > Metazoa > Arthropoda > Malacostraca > Isopoda > Cirolanidae > Bathynomus > Bathynomus jamesi. The sequence goes on along the minus strand of JAJOZX010000017.1, from coordinate 633,276 downwards.
ACCTAGAATTCACCACGAATTCAGTTTTGTAGTCTCTCTTCGTTTCAAATGATTTCATTATTGCTTAAGATGCAATAATGCACTTCCATAAACTGCTCTTGCCGCTTCTGTTACAAGTTTGATACTCCTTTCTACTGCTTGTGTATGACAAGGGAATTGAAAGAGTTTTAATTTTCTTCGTTAGTGTTCTCAGCCAATGATGTCAACTCCTCTTTGGTTAAGTGTTTTGTCAATGGTGGCTATGATGGGACTATCTGTCCAAAATATAATATCAGTATAGTCAAATACATGGAAATTTAGCTTCGGTACACTGAACTCGCGAATGCTTTTCATTTTTTCAGCTTGAGATCTTGCTACTTCGATCGTTCGTATTGCCAATCTTCGAATGTTTGGCCGGTTATCAGTAATCATTGCAAGAAGAAGGTTCTCTTGATACGCAAAGTAGGCGTTACGAATGATAACTTTATCAACAATATCTCTAAGCTCCTTTGTTAGGTATCTTAAATAAGCTATCATCTGCCACAGGTAACGAGTCCATCATAGCACCAAGTTTTTGTCTTGATCGTGAACCACATTGGAACATAAACTTTGACGATGTATTTTACCAGCACTTTTAAGCTATCCATCGGATTTTCACATCACATGTAGAAACGCAGGATGCGGTTAGCAGTAGTCAACCATCTAGACTGGGCCATTGGCCCAGGTTGAACATTTGCTAAATCATTGCAGCAACACTCAGAAGTACTAGCCTGAGAAGCTTTATAGAGTTGCACTTGATCTGTACTTAGAGCATCAGAATCAGTAATTGGAAGAGGATTTCCTTCCATGGCTTCAAACCTAACTATTGGTTGTTTGGCAGATTTTAATGCTTTTCTAATTTGTCCTGACATTTCTCCTGGACCATGGGAGGGCCCATCGAGGTGTTCTAACAAATGCCTCAATGGTAACTCATTAAAATGAAAGAGACAAATAAACCAGTGAAAGGGTTTGTTTAAGTTCTGCTCCAAATTTTTTAATATGCCTCCTTTTATTCTAGTATTGATTGCAGTGCCATCACAGCCAATGGCAACAATATTTCTTGCACTGATATTTTTGCATCCCAAGAACTCCAAAATGCCTTTATAAATGCTTTTTGCTGTGCTCAATTCTGGAGATATGTGGCCTAAGTAAGTTGAGCCTGGTTCTTTCAAAAGGACAATATGCTCTTCCATAGTAATCCTAGAATGATACTTACTACCTTTCATTATCATAACGTTTGTTCGATCTTTTCTTCCATCAAAGTAGAGACCCATAACAATTTAGGATGTGTCAATTTGGGAGGTGAAAATTAATTTTTGCCAATTCCTTCACTGAGGGGTTTTAAAAATATGTTTTTGGATGTGAAGAATTCAAATCTGCTATTATTTTTGTGATTGCTCAACACTTAGCTTGGTAAATCTACGTTTGATTAAAAAGCACATAAATTGCTCTCGGAAAACAACATTTATTAATTTTAGCTTCTCAAAATGTCAGGTAATGCTATAAAAATTTTAGTTTCTCTGAATAAAACATATCCTAGTAATCATAAAACAACATTAGAAAGTAATGACATCAGTAAAAAAATATTTAAACAACAAGTTTCATCAAGTCTTGCTTTGATTCGTTCTTGGACATCAGCCACCGACTTGCTTCTTGGCCTCTGATGTAGCCCTCATGTTTCTCATGTGTATACACCCTGCCTGCTGCCTCTGTGACTTGTTTCACACACCTCTCTATTGACTGAGCATGACAGGGCCACTGTGGAACTTGCATAGGCTTGTCAAAGAACTTCTTTACTTCCGCTGTAGTCAGTTTACATGTCAAAGGAGGTTCAAATACCCTGTCAGACCAGTCTGTCAGCTCCAACACGGAAGAAGCACTGGGGTTGATGGAAGGTGTCTTCCTGGGACGTACAGAAAGATCTCCAAGTGTGTCATCATCTCCACCCCTCATGTCAACAATCTTTTGGACACCAGCTCTCCTCTCCTCACTGTCATCTGAGCACAAGTGTGTCTGGATTACACTAGGCAACAAATTTCAACTTGTTTTTTGTTACAGACACGTGAACTACTGATTCCTACTAAAGCGGTGATGCTGATTTCAGATCTGATATCAAAATTTCTCTATCACGTCCAGATTTTGTGTAACCGAAAACCCCTATTTTTCATTTTTTTTCTCACCCGCTTCTATTACGAAAGCCGTCTAAGCTACTTTTCCGTGCCACGTTTTATGTTAAGCATACTTAAATAATTAGTGAACAGGGATGTCTTTCCTCCTTTATTCTGGCTTAAGACAGACAGCGGAATTCCGCTGGCGGAGTTACCACCCCTGCGCCCAACCATCCACCCAAAGCGCGTTAGTATTTTGTTGTTACTACTGAAAGGCAAATTCCTGTTCTTAAGTGAAACTTTGGTGTGTCCTCTTCCTTTGTCGCTTGTAGGATGACGAGCTCTCCTTCTGCAGGAACCAACAATAATCTCCCATCATATTTGGGTTGAAATTACCTTGGTATCTGTTTTCCATAACTGAGATCTGTTGGTGGAAGCGCTCACCATGCTCGTCACTTACAGCCCCAAGGTTGGCCGGGAAGAAGTCAAGATGAGAATGTAAAAAATGAATTTTCAAAGACATTCTGCATCCCATTATTTCATAAGATTTAAGCATGTTTTTCTACGAGTTTACGGTGGTTTTCAGCTTTGTGGTTTCCAAGAAAATTTTTGACAACTTCAACGAAAGATGTCCATGCTCCTAGTTCATTCTCATTTAGGTTAGATGGAAACGATGAGTCGTGGATGACACTGCGGATCTGTGGTCCAGTGAAAACTCCAGCTTCTAGCTTAGCATCTGTCAATATTCCTTTGAATTTATCCTTTAAATATTGGAAACCACTACCTTGATGATCCATACCCTTCACGAAATTTTTCATAAGGCCAAGTTTAATGTGAAGTGGTGGAAGATGTACTTTCTGAGGGTCAATAAGTGCTGGGTGTTTCACATTGTATTTACCAACAACATGTTCAGTTCTAGATGGCCAATCATGTTTTTTGTAGTGGTTCTTGTCATCTCTGCTGTTCCATAGACACAAAAAGCACATATGCTTTGTGTAGCCCAACTGTAACCCAAGAAGTAATGATACAACTTTAAGGTCGCCACAAATATTCCATGTGTGGTCCTTATATTTGATGAGTCTTAGCAGCAGTTTCATCGATTCATAAGTCTCATTAAGGCCAGTGGCATGTGCTACAGGTATTGAAGGTTTTTCATTGCCGTTGTGCAGTAATACAGCTTTAAGGCTAGCTTTACTAGAGTCAATGAACAGTCTCCATTCTTTTGGATCATAGCGACAGCCAATCCCTTGCATCAGACCACTGATATCGTGGCAGAAACAAACGTTTTCTTCCTGTAAGTAAAATGGGAAATGGGAAACTTTGGTGTTTGGTTGGAGAAGATTAAATTCTTGAAGTCTTGAACCAAGCAACTCTGCCTTTTCTTTTGGTAATTCCAAATCGCGCACTAAGTCATTTAACTCCGCTTGACTTAACAAATGTGGGGAAATATTTGCATCTGGAACATATATGCCATCTTTCCCTGTTTCTATATCACTAGCAGAATCTTCAGATGAACTGCTGTCTGTTATCGTTGCTGGTGGAATTGGTGGTGGATTTGTTTCATCATGTGGTACTGGTTTCATTGCTGATTCGCAGTTTGGGTACGTGATCTTTGATTTGTTTTCTTTGTGAAACCAGCAATCTTTGTCAAACAAAAATAACAATCATTGAAGTGATTTTTCGGCTCACGCCAAACCATGGGGACTGAGAACGGCATAGCTTTTCTTTTACCATTCATCCAAGCTATTAACATTGCATTGCACTGTGCACAGCAAATATGTGGTGCCCAGTCCCTCTGTTGGTCTCCTAACTTAGTCAAAATAACACTTGTAGGCAAGTTTAATCTTTGTTGTTATGTTTCTACGTTGTGGCTTAGGTGTATATTGTCCACAGACAAAGCAGAAGTTGTCTGGGTGATTTACACAAGCACGTCTATTTGATGCCATTTTGAATTACCATACAATATCTGAAAAAACGTAGAAAGTAATTATTACGATGTGCAAAATAAAAAGAAATACACACCGTAGTACAAAACAAATGCTATAAAAACAACTCGGGATAAATTTTATTTATCAAAATTGTTCGAATTTGTATATAGTTGGCAAAAAAAATTGCTTTAACCTTGAAAAGCAAGTTTCATATTATTGGCATTAAGCCGATTAAAACCAAAATCTGGACGTGGTAGAAAATTTTACTAAAAGTTATTTGCATTTTACACAAAATCTAGACGTGATAGAAAAAATCTAATTATAGATTTGAAATCAGCATACCGAAATTAGCTAGGAGCACCTATTTGGTCTTCTGTAACAAAATCTTTGTTGCCTAGTGTTATCATTTCGCTGAATGCATACCGTGCTGAGCGCTTGATGGTTGGCAAAACAGCATCCACTACAGCCTTCTTTTGCAGCCTAACTAGCCGCAGCTGAAACAAGATGTGGCGTGGGCCTTCCACCCAAGAGTGTTTTACTTTGATGTTGAACCAACAGGGGTAGTACACACCAACAATGTATTCCACTATCAGTCTTAAGTTGTTGAGGGTTTTGCCTTTAAGGCCATGTTTTGAAACCCATATGCGACAAAGCCTGTTTGCTGTTGTCAACCACCTTGAATGGCTCACTGGACCAATTTCAAGAAGGGCCAGATCTGTGGGAAGTTCTCCTGTCCTTATGGCCTGTGTGATCCTATACCCGTACGCTTGATCAGTAGAGAGATCCTTTACGACATTGTCACTCAGTGAAGTAAGAGGCTCTCCAATTGAGAGTTTGGTGAATGAAGGATCAATTTCAAGTTCGGTTGCAGTGTCTAGCATCTTGCCAATGTTACCTGTCCACTTGTTGTTAGGCAAGGTCTTCCCATCCAGTGCTGTGATCAAGTGTCGCAGGGGTAACTCGTTAGTGTGGAGGGCACAAACCAACCAGATCAGCTTACGGCAAAGCTTGACCTCTACCCAATGCATGGAACCACCCTCCCAGCCAGTGTTAACATTTGTAGAATCACCTCCAATGGCCTGCAGGCTTTTATCAATGCCCTTCTTCTTCATGAAATCTACAAGATTATCAGCAATAACTTCAGCAGGTTTTTTTCTCGTTGAGCCTTTCTCAGGAGTGAAGTGGTAGAGATATCTTCCACCTGGCTCACTGCACACAGAATAATGCTCTTCTTTGATGATGCTGGGGAACTGACGATCTGAATTGTCTGCTTTCAGCATAACTTTAGTTGTATTTTGACGGCCGTCAAAGAAGATGCAGTCAATTTCACCCTTCTTACAAAGATCATCAAATTCCTGATCCAGGGATCTCATAACTTTTTTTTGGGCCCTCTTGACTTTATTGTGATCAACTACAAGTCTCTTGTCTTCTTCAGTGATCAAGCCAGCATCCATAAAGGCAGCAGTGGTGATGGCAGCTGTGGCACGCAGGCCAACACCATATCTGATGCTATGCATAGCAACATTAGGTATTTCTAATGTGTTGTACTCTGGCTTTTTATTGGAAGTTGAAGACGTGCTTGGTATTTCTAATGTCACTTCATAACTTCCATCCTTTCCATCTTGAGCATCAGCTATTTGTTCTTCATTTTCATCATCAGAGAAAATTATTTCATTTGATGGCATTGAAACATCCTGCTTACTTGTCTGCTTATATTCAGCAAGCTTTCTTCTTTCGTCTTCTTGACGCTTCTGCTTTTTGACTTGTCTGTTGTGCTCAGGTTGATCTGGCAAGCCAATCTGATGTGGTCCAATAGAACCAGACTTGTCTCTCTGACCTTTAATGAAAGCAAGTTCCTTCACAGGGATCTTCATCTCCCTAGGGCATGTACAGTTAATGTGAGTTTCGTTTTTGCAACCAGCATCTGCAAGGCAGCCAAATTCAGAGCAGAGAACAATTTTACACTTGCAACTGAGGATGTCAAAAAGCTTGTCAAGTTTTGCAATGAAAGCCTCTTTGACATGTAGCTTTCCTCTCCCAAGAGATATGTTTTTGGCTTGCTCCCAGCTCTCTTGGATCTTGTTTAAGATTGTGACTCGTGAATTTACAACGGGGGCTACAAAAGAACTGTTTGCTCGTTCCCACTTTTCAAGCACTTTAGGGTAAATGTCCTTTGCAAGACTGGCTGCTGGGTAGTTTCTCACATCCTCACCACTTTGTTCTCTTAGCAGTAGCCCATATTTCAGAACGTCTCGCAGAGTTGGGAGTTCAGAGGGCAACAACTCTCTACCAGTTCCAATTAGGTTGCTCATATGTGTGAATGTCCCAGTTTTGTCCTCCTTTTAGAAGCCATTGTAGGTCAATTCCCACTGGTTAGGATGGTAGCACTGACGGACAAGTAATCTTCAGCACACTGATGAATATGTTTCAACCTGTGAAATAAGCAAAAACAGCAGTGCATTATATATACGGCATATATAATTATTAATATAATAAATATTATATAATTCCACAAAAAAGTCAAAAAAGTCACTATTTTTAAGTAGCTTCTTACCAAGCAAAACTAAATTATATTAAATTAACAAAAATATCTTTAGAATTCCTAAGTCATGCTGCAACTTTTTAGCACCCCTCATATTTGGAATTTGAAAGTTGAAAAATTCGACACACCCTACCATAACATGATCACTTGAACTGAAAGTTGAAGTATTTTCAGAGAGATCTTTTCTAATCTTGTTCCTTTCTCGTTTTATCTTGCTTCTGTCGATCACTGAAGAAGTATCTTCACTACTAATTAATTTTAAATCTTGAAAAACAGCAGATGCAAGAGTTGCCCCAGCACGGTCAGATATTCCTCTTCGATCACATTCTCTACCCACTGTTGGCAACCGCATTCTCATTTGTGAAGGTCCGGGATTAATTAATGGCTTTGTCGTGAGCAGTGGTGTACTAAGAGGGGTGCGAGGGGGGCGGTCCGCCCCGGGTGACAGCCAGGAGGGGGGCGGTCCGCCCCGGGTGACAGCCAGGAGGGGGGTGCCATCGGGAGAGTTGAAATACCAGTACAAGTTTTCAAACCAAATGAAAAATTCACCAAATTAAGAAAAAAATTTAAAAATGTTCAAACTATTACAACAGCTTAATGTTAATTTCCACTATAAAATAAATTTTTATTTTTATTGGCAATACAAAATTTACAAACGAAAAATTAAATATTTGATAAAAATTACATCGAAAGGCGGACGTTTGTTGACGTTTTAGTCAGTTTGTTGAGCATAGCCAGCTGGCTGCAACTGACATTCCAAGTCTTGTTCACTTGACACTGTGACTCCACATACATGAGGTATGTTTCATTAAATAATTATGATAAAACATAAAGTGCTGGTGTTTATAACAATATCATGGTACTTATACCAATGTCCAGTAATTTTTGACAATGTGGTATCATAGTGATGTTTAAGTGTTTATAAATGCATCGTCGTGATGTTATAATACCCAGTAAATGCGTACTGTTAATTTTCATTTTGTCAGTGGTCTAGTTATTTGTGAGTAATGCTCATAGTTTTCTGCTTTTTTAGGAGTCGTGGTTGCACTTAAACCCCCCCCCCCCAAAATAATAATAATAATAATAATAATAATCAGAGACAATTTGTTCAGTTAATGTATTTCAAGTCATAATAGTTCATGCTTGTTATGCATGTTCATGCTTTATACCTTTTGATTTTAAAATTTTGCAGAAAACATCCACTATGAAGCGAAATCGACCCAGTGGATTCCAACAAAGAAAAATGAAGAAGGCAAGAGAAGAGGTGGCTCAGGTTATGTCCGGATCAGTTTTGAAGTATGTGACGCCTTCAACATCAAGTGTAATAGGAGAAAGTCCTGAAGATATTCAGCCTAGTGAATCTGAAGGGCAAATACAAGAAGCATCTTCACAAGAGGATTCAAATGAGAGAGAGCAAGGATTGGAGGATGGCAATTCATCTTCTAAAATCAGTGAAACTGATGAAGAGGAAGGAGACGCCAGCAGAAGTCCACACCAACAGGAGGAGGACTCTGATGAAGAAGAGGAGACGGATAGATTTTCAATTTATTCTGATGTCGCTGCTTGGCCAATCCCGGTTCCAAATGAACCCTTCCAAAATATGGATGGGCCTTTCAGTGTAGTTCAAAGACAAAGAGAGAAATCCAAAGGGAAGAGTCGACAGCTGACCACTGCATGGTTCTATAAGGCTCTGCCAAATGGCGAGAAAGTTTTGAGAACATGAATGGTTTACTCTCCATCAAAAGAAAGTTTGCTTTGTTTTTGCTGCAGACTGTTTGCTCTTGATGACAGAGGAATTGGAACATCCAGCTTTGTTACTGGGTTTCAAGCATGGTGGAAGCTAAACCCAAAGGTGTCTGACCATGAGGCTTCTGAGCAGCATCTCTCATGCCTGGAGAAATGGAAGACCTTGGGAGCAGGGTTGAAGCTTCAAAAAACCATTGATCAAGTTCACCAAGCAACAATGGACAAGGAGAGAAAGAAGTGGAGGGATATTTTACATCGCCTCTTGGACGTAACCTTGTTTCTGGCTCACCAGAATCTTCCTTTTCGTGGTCACAAAGAGGACATGTCATCAGCAAACAAAGAAAACTTCATGGAATTGGTAGAGTTGCTGTCAAAGGGTTGAGACTGGATTTCCTGTTTTTTGTATAAAATAAAATGCAGTATTACCTGTTTACTGAATTTTTAATGTCCTGCATTTTTCTTATTTCTAATTTGCTTATGACAGTACTGTACTGTTTAAAAATCTACTTGCAGACATAATATATTTTTATGTGTGTTTAAATTTTAAAATTATTTATGGGGATGCCAAAGGAAGGATCCGCCCTGGGTGCCAAATACTTTAGGTACGCCCCTGGTCGTGAGTTTAAACGGCTCACTGCTTTCGTCCGTTTCGCTGGAACTTGACGGAACAGTTGCAGCAGTATCAAATTCTTTCATTCCTTTCGAGATTCGTGCTGTATATTCCTCATACTTTTGTGTATCCTTTTTCTTTTTTTCCCATTTTTTTAGTGACCACTTTATCTACGGATCTAATCATCATTTTTCGAGACGTTCGTTAGTCATTAAGGAAATCCTTTCCAGAACAGGAACTTTTTGGTCTTTCTCGCAACATGTCAGGAAGTCTTCACATTTACAAGAAGCTATATCAAAGAGCTTCAGTGAGTCAAGTTTAAATTTGTAAAGCAATGCTTGATAGGACGTTTGGTCTTTCCGCCCTTTGAATTGTTTCAAAACATTTTCATATTTTTCATACAAACCTTGGATGCGCTGCGTTATGGTCTTATGATGACTCGTTGGAATAGAAGCACGATCCCATACAATCTTTACTTTTTGGGCAACAACTCTAGCAATATCATAAATTTTTGGAGGTGTCCAGAAAATTCGGTCTTGAAAATTCGGTCTCAGAAAATTCGGTCTTGGAAATTTCGGTTAGGTTAGGTTAGGTTAGGTCTTGGAAATTTCGGTTAGGTTAAGTTAGGTTAGGTCAAAAAAATTGCCCCGAACTAATAATGCCCTTGAAGCATTTCATTCTGCATTGAAATCATCAGTTACAAGCAGACTAAAATTTCATATTTGCAACGAGGAGACAAGCCAAGTAAAAAGAAAAAATATGAAACACTTGACTCGCGCATCGAAACAATTGTGCAAAAGTACGTTGAACGTGATAAAATTGCCTTCTTAAAATCTGTTGCTCATAACTTAATTTCATTTTAACTTTTCTTTTCGAGTCTCAAGACCGAATCTTCCAAGACCGAATTTTCTGAGACTGAATCTTCTTTAATGTTTTATCCATTATTTAGGGTATCTTTTTTAGTTTTAAGTTTTAAACAACAAAACAATTCCTTCAATAAATCTTTTCAAATTCTCGTTTATGTTTTCATTATACTTAGCAAATGTGATTTAAATATTTTTTGCTATCTGAGCTCATAGATTTACTTCAATTTTCCGGGACCGAATTTTCCGAGACCGAATTTTCCTAGCACCATTTTTGGATTAGCTTCTCCTGACTTAATTCTTTCCTGTCTAACATGAAGGAAACACTGATGTATATCTTCGGACGAAGGCAAATAAATCAGTGAGAGATCCTTTAGTGGTCCAAAGATTGCATTCAGCTGTTGATTATTCCTCGTCTTCTTTTTTGCTGATTCATTCGCGGCCATGGAAGCTATGCCTAATTTTGCTTTGTGCGTCGGAATAGAATTAGACTATATTAGTGACTAAATGTTTTTAACGAATCAGATCCAATATAAGAATTTATCAAAACAATCAAATAATCTGAAAAATATATAGTAATATAGTAAAAATACCAAATCGTAAACAATATAATTATGAACTAATTTAAATCTGTGAAAATCTAAACAAATGGAAACCTTAAAATGGTGCTAAAACATTTACTAAAGTTGAGAAACTCAAAGAAAGATACAAAAAATCCTATTTTTTGTTAGTATTTTTTATGAAAGACCAAATTTTTCAAATTTCTGTGAGGAATGGGAAAAAAGTGTATAAGAGTAAAGTTAAAGAACATAAATAGAAAAATTAAATGAAATAAAAATGTTCTTCCTAGCATAAACACAATGGAAGATACACTTAAATCTTTGAATTTTTCCTTAATTTTTTGGGGCACCTGAAAGGCAAAATCTTTGACTTCCTTGGGGCCGGTGAATTTGATGTCGCAGGTAGCTAATATTTTACAGATTTCCTATTGGTACCACAGACTAACTTTTGGATGCCCCTACAAAACTGAATTCTGAAAAAATGTTTTTTCACTCCACCCTAGAGTAAAATATACGATGTCCGAATAGTATAGAGAGAAGGCGAATTATGTATATATATATATATATATATATATAAACCTCCTTAACATGATTTGGAGTTCCAGACCTTTTGCCAATATTGACTATATGCTATAATCTAACGTATGAGCATATGAAATATTGAGAGGCAGCTAAGACCATAAAAAGGATCATCGAGGCGAATAAAGTCGCCAAGTCACTTTGGCCGAATAGAGTTAGTTTCTGTGAATTCAGGGGGTGGGGTTTGCCGATCCCCCAGACCCCCCCGCCTCGGACGCCTTTGTGTGTATATATATATATATACAGGGTGTCCCATAAGTCCGGCATCATAGGAAAAATAATAAAAAAAGGCAAACCAAAAGCTTTTATTTACAGAACGTGTTCAATATGTCCACCATTGTTTTCAATACACAAATTCAGACGTGATACCCAGTCAGAAAGCACACGGTGAATGATGTCAGGAGTAATGGTGTTACATGCCCCAATAATGCGCTGCCGCAAATGTTCAACACTCCAAATTTTCTCTGCGTATACCAGCGCTTTCAAGTGGCCCCAGAGATAAAAATCTAGTGGCGTGAGATCCGGGCTTCTAGCTGGCCATTCCACAGGCCCTCGACGTCCTATCCAATGACCATGGAATTGTTGGTACAGGTATTCCCTTACTTGGGTGCTGTAATGTGCAGGAGCGCCGTCTTGCTGGAATCATGTTGGGAAATTTCCTTCTTCGTTCAAAACACTGGGAAATGCTTCTTCCTTGAGCATAAGTAGGTTGGTGCCTCCAGTGACATGTTCATCGAAAAAGAGGGGCCTATGATGCGATCCTTCCAAATGCCACACCATACCATCACCCGAGATGCACCTTGTTCCTTTGAAAAGGTATACCAGTGAGGGTTGTTTTGAGACCAGTAGCGGGTGTTCTGTCGATTTACCTCACCATTTCCATAAAAAACAGCCTTGTCACTGAACAGAATGGTGGACGGGAAATTGGCATCCCGAGCATAAGAAAAATATGAATTATGATTTGTAGAAATAGAAAAATATGAATTTCTCCTATGATGCCGGACTTATGGGACACCCTATATATACAGTATATATATATATATATATATATAAGTTGAATCAGTTCGCTGTGATTATTATTGACTGTATTAATCAGTCATTAATTAATTTACTTTAGTTGCAATATGAGATAAATTGTCACAAGGGTTAACAAAATACGTACATACAGTGGATTATAATGCAACTTTTAAGTTAGAAATGGTTCAATTGCGGGAATTAATGTTAGTATTAGAACGACAACTTCTGATTAGTAATAAAAGACAGATTAAATACACAAGAAAATGTTCGCAAGTCGATGAGGCGAAATTATAGGCTTATAATTTTGGAAATACCGCGTCCAGAAATGCGTTTCAAGATGGCCGACAGGCAGAGTTAAAATGGGGGAGGTATTGCTTCTTGGGAAGCGATTCGATTACTATATTCTTCCTAGGCCAAGAGGTGATTGATTTCTGCTATCCCGTATGTTAGTAACTCCTCTGATAATTTTTTTTTACCGGAAGGGCCTCTCTTCCGCTTTCTCACTTTCATTCGAGAAAGCCTTTCGAATCTTTATCCGAATTCAGAAACTGTAGTTTTGTAAACGCTTGGTATTTTGACTGATTTTTCCTGGATCAATTCAGCGGAAATTACATTTCTTAACTGTGAAAAGTGTCAATGTTGTAAGTAACTACTGTATATCTGTGTACAAAGAGGGTTCACAAAAGTAAATAAACACCTTTTTTTTTCAAAAAAATTTAATTGATTATAAAAGTCAATGAATAATGAAAGAAAAGAACACGATTTTAAATATATTAATTCAAGTCATTTATTATTATTTATTGAATTTTATAATCACATAAAAATTCTCGGAAAAAAGTGTCTATTTACTTTTGCAACTCTCTCTCTCTCTCTCTCTCTCTCTCTCTCTCTCTCTCTCTCTCTCTCTCTCTCTCTCAAATTTATTTCCAAACATTTCGACAATACACTTGTCAACATCAGTTACTATCTAAAAATGCCATAAATAAAATATATACTGTAATTAAAGATTGTAGTTAAGCAACTATAAATTAACAATAATTAATAAAGTATATTAAAAGTAATTCGCTTCAAATAATATGTTTTAACAGCTTAGTACAGTGTTTACTAACCGGGGTGACGCAGGTGCCATCTAGGGGTGCCAAATTTCACCAAAACCACAAAAAATAGCTAATTCAAAAGTTACTGAACATAAGCAAATTTTGAGTGAAACAGAAAATATTAACAATTTATTACTATATAGTCTCAGTTTGAAGTTTCCTGATGCTCAGGGGGCTTGGGGAAACTGTATGTTGAACAGCGGAAGAAGCAAAACCTCAGGGGTGCCGCCAAACAAAGGCAGATGGCATTGAGATGCCTTGAATCAGAAAAAGTTGGAAATCATAGCTCCAGTAGTAAACTTGCAAAAGGAATTAGGCCTAGCCGTTAAAAGTAATTACATTTATGTAAAATATAAAGTTTCGAAAGAAAGTTCGCCGAGAAACATAAAGGTTCTAAAAAGCATGAAGAAATTATTGCTTAATACTATTTTGTTTTTACTCGATATTTTATTATTTTGGTGACTAATAAAATTATTTCAAAAACAAAACCCATTCATTATTAATTAGTAATTTCTTACGCTCTTTTGAAATTTTAGGTTTCTAGGCGAACTTTTATCCAAAATTCTACAAGTTTGCCTCCATACCTTACACAAACTGGTTGGTTGGTTGTTTGAACCGTTTAGCTTCCTTCGTCCAACTGAGGGCACTGAGATAGGCGGTAAGGCTCTTAATTAATATGGAAAAGTAAGTCCCTCTTAAAAGGAGAACTTGGTTGAACCAAATACATTATTTTCACCAGGTTCTTTGCTGCTCCCCATTTCCAGACCCAAACTGTTAGCTAATTATTCAACTGGATCTTCTTAAGTTGTATGGTTAAGCAGAGGAAATGAGGTTGGTTAGTAGTTTAAAATAGATGTAATTCAAAAGAGGGATTATTGTCAATGATTTTTAGTATATTGTTGTGAAAAGAAGAAATTAAAGATTAGAAATTCTTAAACCGTCGATATTACTGGCACGTGTTAAAATGTGAAAATGAATCTTAAGGAAAGGAAGATTCAGTGCGTGACTATGATTTCCAAGTACCGAATGAAGCGGTTTACTGGGGTGGTGATTAGATTCGATAGATAAGCCAAGATGTTGATAGTGTCGTAACTCTATAGTTAAGCGCTGCTAACTGCCAATGTATGTAAGTAGGTAGCTAATTTAGAGCTATAACTCACAAGTGTACTGCTAAATAGCATTAGTCATATATTATAAATCAGGAAAATTATATATATATATATATATATATACACAGTATATATTCTTGCCCTTTTCTCAAATTTTCAATCTGTTGAACACCACCTCTCCTCTAAACTGCATCTTCTTTTCCTCACTGAAACTCAGGTGTCTGAGACGACTGACAGCAACGTCTTTTCTGTACCCACCAACTTTCTCCATACACAATTTCACTACGAAGGTGGATGTTGCGTACATGTACGCAATGGCCTAACTTGTTCTCGTATTCCCGAACTCGAATCTTCCAAATTTATACCCTCTGGCTACGGCTTACATACCAATCTCAAACTAAATACATCTGCGCTGTTTACCTTTCTCCTAATTCCACTCACTATCCAAAATTCTTTGACTACCTCACTTCCGAAGTGGAATACATTCTATCTCGCTCTCTCTTTGCTGAAATCTCCATTTTAGGAGATTTCAATGTTCACCACCACCTTTGGCTTTCCTCCCATTTCAATAACATCCCTGGTGAACTAGCTTACAACTTTCTACCCTAAATGACCTAGAACAGATTGTACAGCACCCTACTCGTATTCCCGATCGCCTTGGAGATAGGCCCAACATTTTGGATATATTTCTTGCATCTCATCCTTCTTCTTACTCTGTGAAACTTTTTTCTTCGTTGGGCTCCTCCGACCACAACCTTGTATCTGTTTCCTGTCCTGACGCTCCAATTCGGCCTTTGAATCCTCCCAAGAGGAGGCGCCTTTGGCACTTTGGCGCTGCTGATTGGGAAGCCCTTAAGCAGTACTTCTACGATTTCCAATGGAATGATGACTGCCTCCGTGGCCGGGGCCCCTCCGACTGTGCTGAGCTCATCACGGAGGTGATTTTCTCGGGCATGGAGGTGTACACTCCATACTCTATTCCTACTACGAAAGCTAAAAAACCTTGGTCCAATTTTATTTGTTCAACTGCTATCCGCAACAGAGAGGAAGCGTTCTGAAGGTACCGTCGCCATCCAACTCCTGACTCTCACTCACTTTATATTTCTGCCCGGAATCGTGCAAAATCTGTTCTTCGACTCGCCAAAAATTTCTTCAGCCGACAAAAATGTGAAAAACCTATCCAATTCTAATTCTTTTCGTTCTTCTTTCCATCCTCTTTTCCATTCCGACGGCTCAGTTGCCGTCTCTTCTCCTGACAAAGCTGAACTCTTCGCTCAAACTTGCGCCTCCAACTCAACCATGGACGATTTCGGTGCTGTTCCTCCATCAACTTCCCCCGCTGACTTTATTATGTCTGAAATTAGAATCCCTTCTGAAGATGTTCTTTCTGCCCTGTCTGATCTCAATTCTAGGAAGGCGTATGGTCCTGATGGTGTTCCTCCTTTTGTTCTTAAGAACTGTGCTTCTGTGCTGACACCCTGCCTAGGCAAACTCTTTCGTCTTTGTCTCTCATCTGGTACTTTTCCCTCCTGCTGGAAGTTCGCTTTCATTCAGCCTGTCCCAAAGAAGGGCGACCGCTCTCGACCCTCCAACTATCGTCCAACTGCTCTGACTTCTTGCCTTTCTAAAGTTTTTCAATCTATCGTTTATAGGAAGATTCTTAAACACATCTCTTCTCACAGTCTTCTTTCAGATCGTCTGTATGGGTTCCGCAAGGGATGCTCTACTGGCGATCTTTTTGCATAGCTCTCTGACTTTTGGTCATCCTCCTTTCTGGATTTCGGTGAAACTTTTGCTATTGTGCTAGGTATATCGAAAGCTTCTGAGAGAGTCTGGCACAAATCTTTAATTTCGAAACTGTCCTCTTTCGGTTTCTATCCTTCTATCTATGCTTTCATCTCTAATTTCCTTTCTGGGCGATCTATAGCTGCAGTTGTAGATGGCCACTGTTCTTCTAAAGCTATCAACAGTGGTGTTCCTCAGGGCTCTGTCTTGCCACCCATTCTTTTCCTTTTATTTATTAATGATCTTTTAATTCGCACTTCCTGTCCTATTCACTCCTATGCCGATGATTCCACTTTTCACTTCTCCACCCGCTTCACAATGCGTCCCTCACAGCAGTCACTTCATGATTCGTGTAGGACGGCAATGAGACACCTGACCTCTGATTTTTCCGCTATATCTGATTGGGGCAGGGAAATCCTTGTTGTTGTGGTTGTTGTTGTTTAACCGATCAGCCCACCCTGATCGAGCAAGCCGGCGGCACGCAGGTAACCGATCGCCCTCTCCGGAGTGGACCAGAGGTTCAGCGCACTAGTGATGTTGTGTTGTGTTCGTTGTTGTGCTAAAGAAATCCTTGTAGCCTTCAATGCCTCAAACACTCAGTTCCTCCATCTGTCTACTCGTCACAATCTTCCACACGACTATCCCCTTATCTTCAACAACACACAACTGAATCCTTCCTCTTCTCTTAATATCCTTGGCGTTTCCTTTACTCGTGATCTTTCCTGGAAAGATTATATATATATATATATATATATATATATATATATATATATATATATATATATATATACGCTCTTTCCAGAACAGCTTCTAAGACGTTAGGAGTGCTGTACCGGCTTCGCAGTTTCTTCACGCCTACTCGGTTGCTGTCTCTGTACAGGGGTCTTGTCCGCTATATATATATATATGTTAGAGTGCACTTATTCACGAGGTAAGAATCGAAAATAGTAATTTTGGGGGGATTGATTAAAAACTAAAGTGCTCAGAATTTGAAATGAATGAAAGTATGTTAAATGGTCGCCACCAACGCTTGAAGTTTCTCCCCCTGTCATGCGTGTGGTACAGTGTGCATCATACATGCAGCGAGCTACCAAACCAAAAAGCTGCATACATGATGCAAATCTCTCTGAAACATTCAATGCAAACAGATAAAAAATGTACAAATTTACAATAGAAACTTAGGAAAATAAATTGTTTGAAGCAGTAGCATTGGTGCATTTGGTGCGAAGGGATAGAGGTGCCAGTGCCAAGTGAGGGGAAAAGAGACGAAAAGAAAGGAAAAGGAAATAAAAGGGGGGGGAAGCAAAATTTTAATCCCTCAAAGCGGGGTGGGGGTGATAAGAGGGTCGGGGAGTTCCAGGGGTAGCCTGATAAGAAAAAAATATATGTATACTGCATTAGGGTGTCAATTTTGGGGGTGAAATGACTAACTTGAAAATCATGTGATTTGGTAGCAATTTAATGTAATCATTTGGCATACAAAATAATATCCTTGCTTCAAAAACAATAAAAAATAACTCCTACCTACATCAATTTTAATTCAAAAATTCAATTTTTCCGTAAATTCGTAACAAAATAACAAATGTGCGCAAACATCCTATCAACATTTAAAGTGGCAATATGATATCATTCAGAGTCTTTATTTGAAAGTAACCAATGCAGTCATGTCCATTTTGCTGCAGTTCCTTGACATCAGCATTCGGCTTGCTACTTGTGCTTTGATGTAGCCTTCTCGCCTCTCGTGACTGTAAACTTGACTAGCTGCTTCTGTGACCATTTTCACACATCTCTTCACACTCTGAGTGTGAGAAGGCCACTTTGGCACTTGCATTGGGGCCTCTTTAAGTTGTGTTAAATCTTTGTTATACATGTCAGTGGTGGCTCCAAAACTTCCTAACTCAAGTTAACTAATTCTGACAATTTCGTGGCATTGACGTTTATCGAGGTACCTTCCTTGTCTGAACAGAGCAGTCTCCCAGCTGGTCATCATCTAGTGATGTTCCTCTAAGCTTTAGAATGATTTCTACAGCCTCAGTTCGCTCTTTGGTACATTGGCTGCAGAGTATTGCTTGCAAAACTGCCTCTGGCCTAGCATACCAAGCGGACCTTCTCACCACAGGTAACACGATGTCCACCACTACTTTCCTTTGGGTTCTCAGTGCTGTAATTGAAACAAGATGTGGTTGGGCCCCTCCATCGACATTGGATTAAGTTTTACATTGAACCAGTGAGGAAGATAAAACCCAATAATAAATTTAACAATCAACATCAAATTCCGTAGCATTTTGCCCTCCAGTGCATGTTTGGAAATTCAAATCCTGCAGAAACGAATCGCTGTAGTTAACCAACGACTGTGACTTACGGGTCCAATCTCCAAGAGAGCCAGATTTTGAGGCAACTCTCCTGATCTGATTGCTTGAACAATACGATAAGCGTAAGATTGATCCGTGCTGAGGTCTTTGATAACTTCTTCAGACAACACTGGAAGGGGAGGGCCTACTTCGACCTTTGGAAATTTTGTATTTATTTCTAATTCCTTTGCTTCATCTAGCATGTTGCCAAGGGGGCCTGACCACTTGTTGTTGCTCTTTGTAGGACCATCAAGTTCCTGGATGAGACGACGAAGAGGTAGTTCCCATGTGTGCAAATCACATACAATCCAAACAATCCTTCTTCCAAGTTTTTCTCTAAATGCGTCATAACACCGCCCTGCCATCCAGTGTTCACCGCAGTTGAGTCTCCACCAACGGCCTGCAGTGAACTGTCAAGTCTTCTTTCTTGGAGCCACCATATTATTTGATCAGCAATTGCCTTGCATGTTTCTTGCCTTCTACTTCTGCTTCAGGAACAAAGTGAAACAAATAGCGGCCACCAGGTTCGGAACACACAGAGTAGTGTTCTTCTTTGATGAGACTGGGAAACTTTCTGTCCATTCCCTCTACCTCTAGGAGAACTTTTGTGTCATCTCTTCTTCCATCAAACAAAAGACAAGAGAGACCTTCCTCCTTCAAATCTTTTTCATGCTGATCAGATATTTCCTTCATTATTTTTTCTTGTGCTCTTCTTATCTTATTATGATCTATCACTAAGGATGTATCCTCTCGGCTGATGAGGCCTGCATCTATCCAAGCGGCAGTGGCAATCTCTGCAGTCTCTCGTAGTCCCGTATGGTGGCGAATACTGGCAAGGGCAATGTTTGAGATGTCTTTAGTGTTGTATTTCATTCTCTTCGGCGAAAGTTCAGATGGCATTTTGGAGCTATCATCTGATATTGCTTCTTTCTGTTCATCTGAAGAGCTTTCAAAGAAGTGAGAAACCTCTTGATAGGGCTCTTCACCTCTTTGGGTGGCTTCTTCACTCTTCTTTTTTATCCTTTCTTCCCTCTCTCGGATTTTCTCTTTTTTCTTAGCAATAACAATCTGTTTTTTGGTTTCTGAATAATCTGCCGAACCAATCTGCATACTTCCTTGGCCTCCTGCCTTTGTTCTCTGCGCCTTTATGAAAGCCAGCTCCAAAACAGGGATCTTCTTCTCACGAGGACAGCGACAATCAATGTGAGGGTGAGGTTCTCTTCTGCATGAGGGAGAACAATTGGCTTCAGAACACAACTCTATGGGAAACTGGCAGTTAAAAATGTCAAGAAGAGTATCAAGTGTGTGCAGAAATTTAATTTTCTTTGCTAGTTTTCCTTTACCAAGTGATGTCTCAACTGCTTTGTGCCACAGCTTTGTTAATTTTAGCTCAATAGTTCTATACTGATTGAGTACAGGTGGTTTGAATAACACATTAGCTTTTTTCCACTGATGCAGAAGAGGGGGAATCATGTCCCTTATGAGCTCTTTCTCTGTGTAGTTCCTTCTATCCTTTGTATTTTGTTCACGAAGGAGTAACCCTAGTCTCAGCATGTTCGCACTGTTGGTAGTTCTGATACAGGAAGCTCCTTGCTTGTACCGACTAACAGGCTCAAGTGGCATGACGACTGACCTCTTGTCTTCAATTTTGGCATCTTAGGAATATCTGAAAAGAAAGAAAAACATTTAAGTATTTTATATCAATTACGATGTTTCAAAGTTTAGTCATTCGATGTTCTAAAATTCAATAAAAAAATATTTCATGGGATTACAACATAATTAGACAGAAGAATATGATAATAATAAATAATTGTAATAATCAATAATCCATACTTACAGTTAAACCGTAGTATTCGTCTATTAGAATAACTATGAAGTAGATACAAGAGCAATAACAGCAAACCACCGTCTATGACATCTAAGAGGCAACTGAGGACTGAGAGTGAGGGACAGTTCTATTCATGTTGTCACTTGTACATTGTACAACAACTACATGACCTTGAAAACACTCCATATGCGATCATTGGGATAATTCTGTGACAGATGAATAGTTAATCAATTTATGTCCTATTATTTAGTAAAAGAGTCAATTTCTGAAACTTTAAGGTAAAATTGATGTAGGTAAGGGTTATTTTATTTCATTTTGGTTGGCCAATTTCAAGTATTGACATGAAAAGACACTATATTTTCACTACCAAAATTGATTTGAAAGAAGTTAACAAAATTGACACACCCTAATACTGCATGTATGTGTGACGTCATACTATGAATTTTGGCGACTACCATCCAACTCTGTCTTTTGGAATAACAGTGACGTTAATATTATACATATATATATTATATATATATATATATATATATATATATATATATATATATATATTATTGTTTTTACCCCGCAACCCCTTGTTGTAAATGCATTTTGTGACCGGAGCCTAATCCACGGGAACCTAATCCACCCTGATAAAGCCTCAATACACAAAAATGAGTCATTGAAATGTAATGTAATACAGTCTCCGCCCTATTAAAATGTTTTAATCATCAATGTACTGTAGATATATATATTTTTATTTTTATTTTTTTCATTATCTTCGTGCGACAGCTTCACATTCCATCCCTGTTGTCCAACAACCTTATTAAGAGGCATACGTAGACATAATTTAAAAGTGACTGAGCAGTAAATAGAAACACATCTTCAAACAATATATATTAACATATCAAGAGATTGTTTTTTATTAGTAAATTTACAAATAATAGTGGAAATAGTTAATACATACAGCTCATTATAAAAATAATAATACATCACATATACAAACTGTATAATATTTATTGATATGTCAAGAGATCATTTTTTATTAGTACAGTGGAGTGTCGATTACACTGTGCAACAAAGTTTTGTTTATGTGATTTTTCGATCTTTTCTATATGTTTCGGCCATGCTGATTACAGATTTGGCATTGGTTTTGCTCGGAAAACTATAGTTTCTATGATATGGTCAAATTTAGAAATCTTACTTTTTCGCCATTTTTAAGGCATTTTTCTGATAGCAAAAGTAATTTCAAGTGCAAAATTCATAATGTCCCCAAAACTGGGGTTTATTAGTAATGTTTTTATTCGTTAAGGCCCATTATTAAATATTTGTACACACTTGGTTTCTTATCTCTGTTTATAAAATGTGTTTTGTATTTTCCAGATATTTGAATTAGAATTATATGGTGATGGCTACCAATAGGCCCTGCAGACACTCTGCAGATTCATTTTATGTTTGCGGCCATTACATCAATCCAAAGCAAGTAAAGCACAAAATTGACACAGGAACGAAGTTCTGTACAGCATATCACGCTTACTTTGGCATGCCCATGGACGATCAAGATAAATCATGGGCACATCACATTTGCTGTGGAAGCTGCCGTTCCACATTAGGAGGATGGCTGCGAGGTACCAGAAAAGGCATGCCATTTTCTATTCCTCGCATTTGAAGGGAGCAAACCAATCAACACGATGAATGCTACTTCTGCATGGTAGACATTTCACTTTACAAGAGTGGTAAAGATCGAAAACAATGTCCTCTATCGAAATATCCCATCTTCTATTGCCTCAGATCTCCATAATGAAGATTTACGCGTTCCATGCCCACCCACCATGGAGGAAACAGAAGAAACACCTTTAATATCCTCCGATGAAGCTGAAGATGCTGACTTCGAGGCAAGCTCCAATACATCACCCCATTTCCACAACCAGAAAGACATAGACGACCTAGTCAGGGATATGAACCTTACGAAAACCAATGCAGAAATGATGACGTCCCGACTTAAAGAGTGGAATCTTTTGGACCCAAGTGTCAAGATCTCTTTCTACAGGAATATGCATTTGCGATACGCTTCTTTCTACTGCTGATTTGAATCGAGCTGTCTTTGCTACTGCTGTGATGTGATTGGCCTTTTTGCTGAGATAGGAATTGAATACAGCGTTGCTAATTGGTGTTTGTTTATTGACAGTTCAACTAGAAGTTGAAAAGACGTCCTACTACATAATGGAAACATGTTTCCATCTATTCCTGTGGCTCATTCGGTTGAATTGATATGAAAATGTAAGGCAGTTGCTAGACAAAATGAACTACAGTGAACATAGATGGGATGTATGTGGAGACTCCAAAATGCTAGGATTCCTGCTTGGACTACAGGGCGGTTACACTAAATATTCATGTTTCCTCTGCCTTTGGGATAGCAGAGCAGATGGTGAGCACTTTGTCAGAAAGGAATGGCCCGTGAGAAATGAGCTTAATCCAGGCAAACACAATGTTCTTAACGAAGCCCTTGTTCCAACAGACAAAATTTTGCTACCCCCCCGCTGCATATCAAACTTGGTCTTATTAAGCAATTCATCAAAGCTTTGGATGCTGAAAGTGATGCTCTTTTTCATATACGTTCAGTGTTTCCCAAACTTTCTGAAGCTAAATCAAGGGAAGCATATTTGTTGGACCTCAAGTCAGACGCATGTTAGCATCTAAAGAGTTGAAGAAAAAGTGACAGCTCTTGAAAAAAATGCTTGGCAGTCATTTCGGCTTGTAGTCCATGGATTTTTAGGTAACAAGAAGAACGACAACTCAAAGAGCTAGTAGAACATCTACTCAAACACTTTCAAAGGTTAGGTTGTAGAATGTCCCTGAAGTTACACTATCTGCACTCGCATTTAGAATTCTTTAGACCAAATTTGGGTGACGTAAGTGAAGAACATGGTGAACGTTTTCACCAAGATTTCCAAATCATGGAGAGGAGATATCAGGGAAAATGGGACGAAGCTATGATGGGCGACTATATCTGGTATTTAATACAAGATAATCCACGGGACTACAAGAGAAAAAGTCGCTCAAATGTACATTTTTAAGCATTATCCGTTTAGATTTGTGAACATATTTGTGTGCATATTATATTTAGGTGCATTACATACACATTATGTACGCATTATATGTACATTATATACATTATATATACATTATATATACACATTATATATCTTTAAATATGACATATTTATTTTCCTTTCCTTTTCTTCATTGTGATTTTGCTCTCTGATAAGCCACTAGGTACAAAAAATAGATCATGGTTTCAGAAGAAACTAGAGTTTTCACGAGAAAACTAACGCGATTTTTTAATTCAGCGCAACCAAAAACATAAAGAAACACCAAAAAATTAAGATAAACACAAATTTTCCAAAATTTGGTTACTGGACGTCAAATATCCGGAACGTCAATTAACCGAAACAGCATTAATTCAAAACTACTGTACTCCTGCAGAGAAACTTTCATTTATATAATGTATCTTAAAGTTCAATTATCCGGAAAATTCATTATCTGGAAAAAGAGTGGCATTTATTATTCCGGATAATCGACGCTCTACTGGATAGTAAATTCACAAATAATGGTGGTTATAGTTACATCCTCACTGCTTTGTATAATACAAGCAATTCCTTTTAGAAATAATGCCACGTGTAATACTCGATTTACAGAACTTTAAGATCATTTAGGATTATTTTTGTTCCTACTTTACACTTGGATGTAACATTTTCATAATTCCTGAGCTTTGAACATATACTGTAGATTCAGAAGCATACTCGATTACACGGTCGGCTATTACAGTAATATCATTAAGTGTCAAAGTATCTACAATACACTATAAGCTAGCGCTTATTCTCTTTTCACCTGTTTCTTCAATTGAAAACTGTCCAGAGTTCATATCGATATATAAGGAGATCCTCTAAATCGTGACGACAGTTAGGGCGTATATAAAGAAATAGCTTCGCCATATGAACGGTGAAGGCGAGGGAGGGCTTGTAACGCTCTAGACCAGTGGTTCTTAACCTGGGGGGCGCGCCCCCCTAGAAACAGGAATTTCTCTAATTGTATTTGTTATTCTCTTAACGAGAGCATGGGCTAATATTGAGAAGTTATTGAGAATGTTATTTTGATTGAAGGGGGGCGTGGAGGGAAGGACCAATTCCTAGAGGGGGCATGGTAGTAAAAAGGTTAAGAACCACTGCTCTAGACCAACGTCCCAAAGCATCTCCAAGCCGTTCTCACCCTGTTCACCTCTACACTTCATAAAGTCATCAATTAATACAGTGTAGGTATGCTCGAGAACGGTGTCAAAATAATGCATGTCATCTAAGTGCGCATTTAATAATACGTTTTTACATTAGTTTTCCACATCAACCATGTTTCAATGCAGTTTGGTCCGTATCACGGCTCACAGTTAACATGTAAATAATACAGTATGAGTGGGTATCACTAATCGTCACTCTTGTTGCACGCGCGGTAGGTAGTATTTTATAAGTCTCCTCCTCTCACCTTTCAAACAACATGAAGATTTTCGATATCTCATCAACACTCGGATAAATAACATTACGTTTGGCGGAGTCTGTACGTTTATAATTTGTCAAAAGCACATAATTAACTGCACCACTGCTATGCTTAAGGCGACAAGAGAAACTTTGTGTTTGAACTGATTATTCTGTTTGTTTCTCCATACTGTTCCGTAATGAAGAAATACTTATCTATAGTACATTTATTCTGTAAAAGATTTTTTTTTAATTTTGTGTATTATTTAGCCATTTTCAGTCATTTAAGAGACATTGGGGTGTTTAACACACTGTTCCGTTATGTATGTTTATTGTACAATTATTCTGTAAAAGATGTTTCATTATAATTTGCCCATTATTTACCTATTTTCAGTCATTTAAGAGACCTTGAAACTCTAATAAAGGACAATTCACAAGAAATTGTGTTTTATTTTCCATAATAAGGTTAATTGAAATAGATTAAGACCTAAAAATCTCAACCTCAACGCAAATTTGAATTAACACTTCATAAACGGTGAAAATGTTATAGGACCCAAGTTCCCGAACTCGAGTATGAGAGACGCCAGTCCATATATTAAAGGGTCTATGACTTTAAATAAATTATTTTGCGTTTCTAGATTGTCGTATCATTTTCTTTTAACGTTTGAATGAATGTGTGTGTGTGTGTGTGTGTGTGTGGAACATTCCCGTCTGGTCATGCTGTATAGGCTCCGCCCACAAACCGGTGTCATCATCATTCACTGTGTTTAGCCTCGTTAGTCTTTCACAAACATCGGTGTCGTAGACACGTACTCAGCTGTTGAAGTTTCTCAATAATTAACTGTGTGTGTGTGTGTGTGTGTGTGTGTGTGTGTGTGTGTGTGTGTGTGCGTGCTTATACTCCACCCCTGAATTTAACTTCTTGTCAACGATGTCAGCCTGTGATATTGCTTGCTACATCTTTGTAAAATGGTACTCTGTAAAATCTACAGATGTTATGAATACTCGTCGGCTGTCCTTTCACGCTCTTTTGACGTTTTTAAATCAAACTTAATTCATGCAAGGATGACGGTTTAGGGTGCTAAAGGTCTTTATGGTTATTCTCACGATAGTATCACAAGGGTTCGTAATGCTAAAAGCGTCTTGGAGTATTTATCGAATTTAATCTGTATTAAAGAATATAGTCATGGTGAGGTGAAGGAGTCGAACCTCAGTGAAGAAAAACAGACTTTAGATTATGAAGCTCGTTGTTGAATGGTACGAGAAATGTTATTACGTCATATTACACCTTACCGATTACACCCCGCCAACAAAAAAACGTGAATCTAGTGATTATGGATAATTTAAAATATTTTTACCATTATTTCAACGTTTACCAGGATGAGGTATCTAGTGAAGTGGTAGCTAAAGAATTGCGTACCTTTTCAATATAACTTGTCTCCCAAAGTGGAACAGTACGGACACGCCTATTTCTCGAAAAGAGTTCCTCAGTCTTAAGTGAATTACTCTCGAATCATTTAATGGGATAAATAATTTTGTGTATATGCTTTTCCCTGCCCGAAACCATGTTTTCACGTTGGTGCATATTTTTCATGTTTCGTCCAGTGCGCCTGACTCACCGAGCCAGCAACAGGCGGCTCCTTGATCCTAAGACATATGATTCACCACCAGGTCTGCGTCACGAGCTGAAGCGAGCAGTCCGCCTCACAATAGCATCTGAGCTTCGAGAGTCGTGACGTGCTATCCAGAAGCTTCCTCAAAGCAGCAGTACCGCCAAGACACATCTGCACCTACAGTAAGAAGAAAGATGGAGCTACCGCTAAGCAGTATCCTTAACGCTCAATACCACGTGATTTTTTAAAAATCAGTGAGAGTGTTTAATTAAACAGCCCAATGTGCGCTCACGATCACTTACATTAAAAACAAAGGCCTTGAACAACACATTAGACAGAGTTTGACATGCTCCTAAATGGCCTGCTAGAGGGGCATCTACAAATGACAAACATTTCTTCAAGTAATTGCAGCAATATCTTTTGGAGTCTTGGAGAGACATTTGGATAGTGACAGCACTATGGACAAAAAAAAATAGTTGCCAATGTTGGCATACTCAATCCCCCTCGATCTAACTCATTCAAAAACTCCGAAGACAAACATTCACCAGAGTCTACTTCCGGCTGCCCATACTTGTGAACTAGAAATCCTCCAATAACGACAACTTTATTCTCTAAGCTGTCATCTAAATCTAGAAGGAGCTTGTGTCATGCAATGTAAGCTCTTGCAAGAGCTCTAAATCACTATCATCTACTTCCGCTGTGCAAAAGTCACAACCTGCTCCACATGTACCTTCATGAACAATGTCATGTTTTAACAATTGGTGCAATTGTTGTACTTTGGATGTTGCTCGAACATTACCAATATCAATATAGAAATTTCCTCCACAGCGTTGTCTTGCTTGGCCAAAATATTTTTCAGGTGGATCTTTTGACAAAACAGTAGATAGGATGTATGTAAACCCACCAGTCCACCGACAGCTAAAAATCACTTTACACATTTCCTGCAGCGTATTGAAATTTTCATAGTTGAATGTCCAGGGGTCACGATATTTATCTCGTAAATGAAAAGAACTATATTTATCTTTAACATTCATCATTTTGAACCAGTTCGTTACAAGCGTGATGTATACAACTGTTCCATCCTGGTAATTAACTGCGCCTTTCAGAGCTTTAAATGCAGTAGTTGTTTTTTCATTGAATACTTGACACGCTGAGGGTACACTTTGCCGTTGCAAAGTTTAGGAAAAACTGATGAGCGTGTGAGTTTTGTAAGGCGTAGTGGTGTGTTCTATCTTCGTCATAAAGAGCTTTAACATCACTCCAACTCGCCAAGTATTCCGTACCATCCTTGATAAAAGATAACTGTTGGCATTTCTCTGTGATCCAATTATTTCTAAAAAATTTTAGGATATGAACATAATCATACACAAGGAACATATCTATGCCATCTAGTGCCAACTTTACTTTTCCAGGACCACCAAGCTGTGTATATACACCTTAATTCAGTGGAAAATTGTCACAAACAAACGATACCGGGCACCCACCACTAATTTTAATAACATGAACAGCTTCAAGTAACATTTCCAGGAGCTGATTAGCTTTCAACCCTGATACAGGATGTATGATGTATTGGGGTCCTCCATGATAAAAAAAACAACTTCAATAACAAGAGCTGATGTTGCCAGATCTTTTGGTTTGTTTGAAGCATGGCTAATTATCTGCTCTCCTATAAATCTAATGGCCTACTTAAATTTAACTTCATCAAATAAAATATTAACTAGACGTTGTTGTGGTTTCAACTTTTGAAAAAGGATTGCGAGACTATTATCAGCAAATGTTCGAGACATTAATTGCTGAATCAATTTTTTGCTTGGAGGACTAACTGCTCCAGAGTTTCTTAACATTCCAGTGCTGCAGTGAAATACAAAAGAGAGCTGCTGCAAAAATTAGTACGTGCTTTGTATAGCGACGATTTTTCGGAGGGATCAAAAGCATTTGCAATTGCGATTGAATGAACTTACACATTCATTAGTTGTTGCTTCATGACTATTCATCGATTTTAAAATTTCTTCAATCTGAGACAATTTGTGTAATAAACTGTTTTTTCTTGAAGGTTGAATTTATTTTTTGGCACCTCCAAGCTATCTTTCTCTGCCACGACTAATTGTAAATATCCAAAAGCAGATATCCAAAATTCTCTGAATTGGAGAAACTGATGAATTGTTCTCCCATTAGTGTCTGTCATAAACAATGTCAGTTCACTATCATTTCGTTTTATATAGAAACCTGGGAAACGTTTTCCAATTTCTTCTGAGAAATGTTCAAAACTGCGGATTTTGTCACGTTCATTTTCATAAAAAGTGTATCTTGTATCGTGGGCTGTTTTTTATAATAATTGTGAAGAAAGTTTGCTTTTATTTAAAAAAAAAAAAAAAATATATATATATATATATATATATATATATATATATATATATATATATATATATATATATACACCACCAAATGCAACCGCTCTTCGATACTGGAAGCTTAAACTTTTGGAAACAGGGAGACTTAAAAGATCGTCCAAGAAGCGGAAGGCCAGTAACGACGACAGGAGACAACAACAGAGAAAATGTCCTGGCCGTTTTTCAAGGCTATTCAACAACTTCAACGAGAAAATAGCAGAGGAATTGGGTATTTCCAAATTTTCAGTAGAAAAAAATATTGAAATCACAAGGGTACCACGATTACAAACCCATTTACTCTCAACTCATATACGACGATGATTCTGATAGACGGCTGCAGTTTGCTGAAACAATGAGACAAAAGTTCAACACTGATCCAGATTTCCTTCGAAAGATCAAATTTTCATGTGAATGTGTCTTCGGTTTAACGAGTAAAGAAACGAACACAACATTCACTAGTGGGCGAAAAAAAATCCTAAAATACGATTGGGTAAACTCGCTAAAACGGCTACACTAACAGTTTGGATGTTATTGAGGACTCTTTTCCTTTGACATATCGAGAGATAAGATGGATGGAAAACGCTATTGCCAGGTACTGAGAGACAAAGTTTTGCCACAGTTTACTAATGGCGTTGGCAGGAATTGGTTTTGTCAACATGATGGAGCGTCGCCACATTACTTTGCAGCTGCCCGTGAGACTCTGGATACGAACCTTGAAAGAAGATGAGTTGGGCCAGCCAGATCACTTGATTTAACCCCATGTGATTTCTGGCTTTGGGTTTATTTGCGTGACAAACTCTATAGTCCTCGTTTCATCTATCCAAATGTGAATGCCCTTGAAAGCAGAATAGATGAAGAACTGAAAAGGATCCCGCTGGATATGTTCAGAAGAGTTTCACAGAAGAGTTTCACAGAGAGAATCCACAAATGTATCATAGCGGATGGAGAACTCTTTGAAGATTAAATTACAATTTAACAAAATATTTGTATGAATAAAATTCTTCTAGACTTTTTGTTTGATTTGTTTCATCATTTGACCACTTATCTGTATAATGTTGTTAACTAAATAGTTGTATGTATAAAATCCTTAAAGACTTTTTTCCCACCCTGTACATCAGGAGAGGATGGTGTATGAGAGTGGGTTACTCTTGGGACTGCGCAGTTGTATGAGAGATAGTGTAGGTTAGGTTACTATATTCTATATACAACTGGTTCTTCCCCACATTAGGTTAAGTTAGGTTACTATACTCTACATCCAAGGATAGTTTGTAGGTTAGACTTGAGTTGGGGGTTCAACTCCGGTGTCATATCACTGTTATTGAAAAAAGTTAAATAAAAAATAAAAAATGTGAATATATATCTGTATTGATGATTAAAACATTTTGACTACAACAATGACATAAAGATCGAGGTCGTAGGTTCGACTCCCGATGATTTAATGTCACTACTATGCCTAAGATAGAGTTGGATGATGGTCGTCAAAGGTCATAGTATGACGTCAGACACATACATACACACACACACACAGACATATATATATATATATATATTATATATATATATATATATATATATATATATATATATATATATCTGTGTGTGTGTGTGTGTGTGTGTGTGTGTGTGTCGCTTATATCTTGAAATATGGAAAAGAAACTTCATATTAGTTACGGAATTACTATGACAAACTTCAAATACTTCAAATACTTCAAATTGGTATTGGAAGTTTGTCATAGTAATTCCGTAACTAATATGAAGTAGTTCTTTCCCATATTTATAGGGTCGACCTGAAACACCCGGTATATTTGTACTTTAATTTATTTTTTTTTATCTGGCTACCCTTTTGCACTCTACCCATTTCCTGATCTTAACACGCTTATCTTACCCCCACCGCCTTTCGAGCGATTAAAATGTTGCTTTTCCCCTCTTTTTCTCCACCCTTCTCCCTTTTTTCTCACTTGGCGCTGGCACTGGTACTAGCATCCCACACCCTCTCGCACCAAATGAGCCCATACTACTGAAGCTACTAGTATGCTCCCATATTACAGAATCAAATAACACTCGTTCCTACTACTTTCATGATGGTAATTTTTGCATCAGGAAATTTCTTCCTGTGTTCCTTGAACACCAAAAGAAGGTACTGTTTTTGGCCCTAGTCTTTGGTGTGAAGCCTGTCGAATTCTTCCATGAGGGCTACACCGCGTTTCGCGATGTTATTGACGACCTATCTCTGTTTGTATGTTTTTCCCCCTTCAAGAACTCTTCGTCTTGTTCCCATTGGCCTGGATCCTTGAAGAGGAAGGAGTTCGATTTGAGGCCTTTGGTTTCGAAAAAATGGAGGCTGTTGTTCTTGACGAAGTTCTTCAGTGTTTTGGACTTCGTCTCTAACTCCTTCTTCTCAAGTGTTCCGCTGTTATGCTGATCCTCATTCCTATGGCTGTCGAGAGCTTGGATCATACGGCGCTTGGCCTCCACGGACATATTGTCGTCGAAGAAGGCGAGAGTGACGAGCTCCTCAGGTAAATACCAAAGGTGGTGAATGAACTCCTCAATGTGGTGTTTGCCACCTGTGGATCCGAGGTCTTGCAGGCTTGAAGAACCTGGAGCTGCTGTAGGTCGTTCTTTGAAGCGGACACAGGCACAGGGAGGAAAGCCCAGTACATGCTTTGATTTAAATGGTGGACACAAATATACAAATTCTCCGCATCGCGCCCTTCTCTCTGACAGCGAAATTAAACTGGTCTTAGAACATGAGGACTTTGAGAGCGTAGAGGGCTTTTGCCATCCACATGGTTCGATGCATCGCTTCTGGAGCCATAACCGAACTCCTCGAAGTGGCGTCACTCCAAGATAAATCGTCACCAACTCCAAGAGTTACCTATACAGTAGTCATCTCTGGGTTGCTGAGTCCGGAGAGGCCTGGCCTCAGGTCTCGAGGACGAGGCCAAGGCCTTCAGAAATCCCCGAGGCCGAGGCCTTTTAGGGAAGGCCTCACGAGGCCTTAAGATTGTTAGGCTGAAGGTATATGCACCCAGAGGTGTGATATTCGGATGGAAATAACGAATGCGGTATTGCCCCTCTGGGTGCAGATACTCACTTCGAAATCTTTTACGAATAAGCTCCTCCATGCTTTGGGAAGGCTCAACAATCTAGCCAGCCTAGGCTTAAAGCTCTTCCAGAAGTAACCTACCGTAGCCTCACACTAGCCTGTATCTCTTCTTTTTTTTTTAAATCCATAAGGAAAAGCAAGATTCTACTCAAAATTAATAAACAAAGACATAGCCCACTTCACTTACCTAATAAAAGGAATTATTAAGCACGTTCATCTATCACACGCTGTGTATTTACCAGGGCTGTGGAGTCGGTGATAAAATTTGCCGACTCCAACTCCGACTCCGACTCCAAAAATTTTAACATTCCGACTCCGACTCCAGAAATCTGACTTGTATAATTACGACTCCGACTCCGATGGAATGTTAAGGCCAAATTGATTACGATTAGCTTTATTAGGCCAATGGAGATTCATAAACAAGGCATTTCGTCACCACCACATGACTCATCAGGTTACTTAGTGGCTGTAACTATGCCTTAATGGCTTTTTTTCTCTTTATTAAAAAATTACAATAAATCCCAAAATACAAACTGATTGAAGCTTAAATAAAATAAGATTATTATTGGTTTAGCAAATTAATAAGATGTTTTTGTATTATTATATCCGTAACAAAATGTACAAACCTAAACTGAATTTGTTCTTAAAAAAGGATCGCTTCCATTAAATCTTCTTTCAGTGATGCTCTTAAGTCAGAGCGGATGATTTTAAGGGCTGAAAATAAGCGTTCTACACTAATTTGAGTAGGTGGCAAGGCCGTAACAGTCATAGAAGCATCTTGGACTATTTTGGGGTATTTAGCAATTGCTTCTTTCACAGTCAACTTTGATGAACGATCTATCTTTTCCACCTCCTCCAATGATTTATAGAAATTGATTTTGAATTTATCCAATGCACTCTGGGGGTGTTCCTCCTGTTTCAATTCGAATCGCCTTCGCTTTGATCGTTCTTGCCTGTCCAGATGTTTTTCAAAATCTAATTCTTCATCAGAGCCTGAATTTGATGACGACGACGAAATCGTATGACTGCCATGAAGTGGCCCAACTACTGCCTCGGATTCATCATGACCATGATCTCGTAGACCTTTAATATGTATGGCTACATCACATAAGGCAGCTTTGGCTCTGATTTGCTGCGCTTCTGTTAATGTCACTGTAAATGGCATCAACATTATATAGCAGCCAAAAGAATATCATTGTCTAGCAGAAGCTTTTCTCTCTGTATCATCGAATTCCTTATATCATCGGCTAGTATGCCACCAGTTCGAGACAGACGGAAAATAAGCGTCTTCCACTCCTTATAGAATAAGCCAGGAGTCAAATCATCTGATTGCAATTTTTTGTCACGTTATAAGGATGGCGAAGTAAGCCCTCGAGTTGTTTTACCTGATCCCACTGAGCCTCAGTCATGATGACATCCGGGGAGGCCATGTCGCTAAGGAAATGTTTTATTTCAAGAATCCGTTGAATCATCATGTATGTGCTGCCCCACCGAGTCGCTTGGTCCAAAATTGCTCCTTTGCCAGCTCATCGCTTGAAAGTAGAGTCTAGTTTTGGCGTTCTAGCTGCCACAGCAACTTTTCATGTTGGAAGCATAGTTGGAAGCATAGTCCGTTACAATTGACAATACCTTGTCCTTTCTGATGTTAAAATCATTTAATACATCCATTACTAGTTTTTCAAGATAATCACTGGTATGTTGTGCTTTAGTATCTCTTACTGCTAATGTCCGCGTGACTACTTCTTTTTTATCATCGATAAAGCGAATATTAATTGCAAAGTAGTTTACTCTATGGCGAATACAGGAATCCATCTTTAAGAACAGGATTCGTCCTCGAAGACATTCTTTTAGTGCATGCTTCTGCTTTTGCGATTCTTCCATTATCATATTACGAATGTTGCCACGTTCTAATGAAATGCCAAGTATATTTGCCATTTCCCCATTCAGATTAGGAAAAGCCGGGGTTGAAAAAAATGTTAGAGGGAGAGAATTCTTTACAACCATTTCAATTATGCATGCTTTAAATTTGTCTGCTGTCATGGTCACTGTGACTTTTTCACTCATAAAATATTTTGACAGTAGTTTGAAGGTGGCGTTTTAGATTTCCTGCTCGTGTTGGAGCATTGGATCCTTCACCTGAGAAGGCACTAATTTTGGCATCACATATTTTTTCCTGATCATCATGCCCTTTTGGCACTGACATACGTAATATTTTCCATCAGCAGTGAGTGAAAAATATTCAAAACCAGCAAATTTATACTTTTGATGTGACATTACGCTGTTATCATTACTTATCAAATTGAAATCTAAAAATCTGAAAAAGATTTAGGGTTGCTAGTACAAAATTTTTAAATTTCCTTATTATTAATTATGGTAATTAATTAATTATAATCCTTATTAATTATAAGCAACTATATTTATATATTATTTATATTTATATATTTATATATTATATATTATATATTATTTATATATTATATTATATATTAAAACATTAGGTTAAATCTATTTTATTCATAAAATTGAGCTAGGCCTAGGCCTAGGCTGCTATGGTTATACATAGTTGAAGGATTTGCACCGACTCCGACTCCGACTCCATCCAACTATGCACTTCCAACTCCGACTCCGACTCCACGACTCCGACTCCTGACTCCGACTCCACAGCCCTGGTACTAACTCACTGAGTGTTGATCGTATAATTTCTGAATGGCTACAATTATTAGCGACTGTAGCGAGCATTGCAAAGAGAGCTACATTTGGAGATGCCTTATTTTTTAAGTTTTGCATTTTTATGTATCTTGACAATAAGAAATTGTGGTCTTAAAGTCTACCAAAGATCATTAATGTAATTGTAGCTTGTACTGTATGTGAAAGATGTTTCTGATGTACGGTAGGCCTATAGGTATGAAGTTTATATCATGCCATTCCTATATAATTATATATATACGATAATAATATAATAACGATAATATTAAGAATATATTTGCACCTGATATTTCAACGTTACATATGTAATTTGATTCAAGAGTACAGGGTGTCCATAAATTATTCACCCCATTATAAGCCTTAATAAATTCGTTATTATAGGAGCTATCTTAAAACGGTTTGCGGCAATTAATAACACAACTCAAGAAATTTTTTTTTATTTCGCAGAACATCCACTAGAGGCAAAATGGCGACAGTGAAGGAGAAAGCAATGTGTGTGCTGTGGATGTGGGAAACCAAATCTCCAATTACTGTACAGAGACGTTTTCGGGAGGAATATCAGAAAATTCCACCAACAAAGCAATCACTCAAGCGATGGCTGAAACAATTTAAAAAAACTGACAGTGTGCTACATCAGAAAGGAGCTGGTAGGCCTAGTGTGTCTGAAGATAAGATAGCAGGAATTCAGGAGGCGTTTATCCGAAGTCCGACAAAAATCCATCCGCTGAGCAAGCCGAGAACTGCAAATACCGCGTTCAACAGTGCATAAAGTGGTTCACAAGAGGTTGAAACTTTATGCCTACAAATTGCAAACCTTGCAGAAACTTCTACCAAATGACAAACCCAAACGGGTACATTTTGCTGTTGACATTCTTGACCATATTGATGAAGATGAGCAGTTTTTGAACAGTGTCGTTTTCAGTGATGAAGCGACATTCCATCTGTCTGGTAAAGTCAACAGACACAATTGCCGTATATGGGGATCAGAAAATCCGCATGAATTTATTAACACGAACGCAACAGTCCCAAGATAAACGTTTGGTGTGCTCTCTCCCATAACCGTGTGATTGGACCATTTTTCTTCCATGAGAACACTGTGAAGGCTACAAATTACCTAGATATGCTTGAATGGTATGCTGCACCTCAGCTTGAGGATATGCAGCCCCGTGTGTTCTTTCAGCAAGATGGGGCACCGTCACACTAGGG
Source organism: Bathynomus jamesi (assembly GCA_023014485.1). NCBI lineage: Eukaryota > Metazoa > Arthropoda > Malacostraca > Isopoda > Cirolanidae > Bathynomus > Bathynomus jamesi. Next base: position 597,603 of record JAJOZX010000017.1, on the reverse strand, counting down.
ATTAGAAGTGCGGAGGTTCCTCAATGAAAAGTTCCCTTCTCGTTGGATCGGGCGAGATGGCCCTATTCCATGGCCTCCTCGTTCCCCGGATATCACGCCTCTGGATTTCTTTTTATGGGGCTACACAAAGGACAGAGTGTATGCAAAGAAGGTTAATAACATCACAGAATTAAGACACCGGATTGAAGAGACATTAGCTTCCATCACGCAAGACATGCTTCTTAATGTTTGGAACGAAATCATCTATCGCCTTGATGTTCTGCGTGCTACCAATGGGGCTCACGTGGAGGTTTACTGAATTAAAACAAAAATATCTTGAGTCGTTATTAATTGTCGCAAACCGTTTTAAGATAGCTCCTATAATAACGAATTTATTAAGGTTTATAATGGGGTGAATAATTTATGGACACCCTGTATATTTGCACCTGATATTTTCCATTATCAGATATTTTTAAAGTTATATGTATAATACTTTATATTATTAAAGGAAATGAAAAAGACCGAAAAAATTATTTACAAACACTGACAATTTACATCTCAGTTATAATTCCGATATTAGCAAAATTATTGTTTGCATCCGATATTTTATATATTCATTTCAAATCATATTATTTAGAAGTTTATATGCTAGAATTTACGACAGGCGAAAAACAAAATTATCGACGCTAGTAGCTAATTATCAGTATACCAAGTGGTATTCTTCTCTAGTTTGGCCTATTTTTTATAGAAATAGATACAGTACAATAGTTTATGCACATAAATAACACAAACACATTATATGAGCTCAGTTCAACTGATGACCAAGTGATAGATTGCTTTCCCACCCTAGTTTTGCTACATTAAGTCAATTGGTCTACTGGTGACTGACTGTATAATATTTATATACCGCGACATATATAATATTCATGTGCCAAACGTCACAGTGACCTGTCACTAATCCGTTGGTCATTTAACTGAATAGTATTTATCAAAGACTGCCGCCTGACTAGTCACCTGTCTGAATAATATTTATTAAAGTATGCCGCCACATATGGTAACCTGTCAGGTCATATCCTCACTTGAAGAATATCCACCCCGAGCGCGCCCACCTGAAGAATCTCCACCCTAACGCTACCGAGGGTTGAAAATTACAGAACAAAACAAATCAGGATTCCCTAAAGCCTCACGAAAGTCACTAGGCCTTTCCACTTTCCAGCTGGCCTCGAGGCCAAGGCCACTTTTGAGGTTCGAGGCCGAGGCCTGCAAAATATGCCCGAGGCCGGCCTCGAGACTGAGGCCAGGCCTCAGCCCCATGTCTGGTCCGGAGCATTTCTTTAATGATCGTAAGTCTTTCGTCACGGATATCCGAGTCACCGGAAACTGACGTATCGTCATCCATCGCAATGTGGAAGTTTTCTTTGTTCAGGAATCCCTACTTATCCCGAAATTGCTTGAAGAGCAAGTTGTTTGCCCCAGCTAATGTTCCCATGCAAGTTGAGAAGACTGCCTCTAGCACCACCTCAAGGATGTGATGTATGTAATCCAAGTGGAGCAAGCTTCTCTCCAACTTCTTTTCAAGAAGGACACAGGCTCCATTCATTTTCCCAGTATTCGGGGCCGTGGTATCGAAGCACATGGCTCGTATCATGTTTTCAATCTTCCAGGATTGGATTGCCTTTTCCACTGCAGTAGCCATCGCCACACCAGTTTCACTGCACAGAGGAACTGGGAACTCCCAAAAGTTGCTCCTCTCTTGCTCCAGACAAAAATCGGAAGTTGATTCATAGTCTTATTCCCAGTCATTTCTGAAAGCAGCTTTTCATTCCAGTGGTTGGTCGAGGGATGAATCGGATCGAATTGTCCGTACAATTTCCTTCCGGAGTTTCGCTAACTGCCTCTGAATCGACGAACGGTTCAAACTCAAGCCTGAAAAATCACAATCCAGACTACCCGCGGCTGAAGTCAAGAGAAAAGTCACTTCTCAGTTACTCACTTTGGTGCGGCCGTGTTTCTACCAATCCAGGACTGAGAAAGGTGGTTTCAAGCTTGCTTCGGGGTCACAGATGACCTAGATGTGGAGGGGCCAGGAACAGAAAAGTCTTTGTCATCGGTATCAGTCCCATCAGTACAAGTTGGGTTGGTCAGGGTCACTGTCCCGTCTCGTTCTTCTTTCTGACGCTATTTCTCTTTGACGTATCGTTGCTGCATTTCTTCCTCTCGCTTCCTCTTCCTTTACTCCTTTCTGGCCAAAGTGGTGTACACCGCTCCCATTTTTCCTAGACGTCCTCTCTCTTTCTTTGCGTCAAAAGGAACGCCTTGTCCTCTTCGATTATCATTATCTCCAGCCTCAGAGTGGGCGACGTCAAACAGATAATCCAGGTTCTCTATAAAGTTCTCCTCGCTGGCTTTCAGGGCGTCTGACCGTTTCGCCTTATTTTCTTTGTTCTTGAGTCTTTTCTATTTATGAAAGAGTTTCTCAACCTTGTCAACTATATGTGCTTCTTGAATCGTGCAGAAATCTTAGCTCTGTCATACACCTTCAGAACTGCATCGGCGACGGAGGAGGCACTTAAACGAACCGTCTCTTTCTCATTCAGATGAAGGTGAAAAAAAGAGAGCCATCA